>JACJUM010003237.1:8419143-8776584 GCA_020976665.1 Heortia vitessoides | reverse complement strand
TCATTAATGTGATATTTTAAGCAGTAATACGCCTTAGCAATAAGTTTATCTTTTACGCAATTTTTAAATTTATTGAAAGGCGTAATTGTAATTCTACTTGGGATTTTATTATAAAATCTTACACTATTGCCCAGAACGAATTACTTATTTTTTGGACCTTAGCAATGGGTACTGTAAGTTTATACTTATTTCTAGTATTAATATTATGTCACTATTTTTCTGAAAATTAGTAATATCTTTGTGAACATAAATAAGCTGTGAGGTACCAGCAGAGTAGAATAGTACGTCCCCCTGCACCAGGTGTCGTACCAGAACCGACAGATAGCGGTATATCCATTCGAAATGTAGCTCAAATGCACAGGGCGGGGATGGGCAGCAGCATCCCCGTCGCGAAAGCTGCTCTCGGCGATTGCCAACATACTTGGCCAGCGCGGCAATTATGAGCAAAGTTCCCCCTTTCTTGGGGAGGCCTATGTTCAACAAAGAACTTCCAATGGCTGGTATGGTAATGATGTATGTATATAAATAATATTTTCATAGCCATATTGACTGTGTACGTAATTATTATAGTTTTTTTGAATTATTGTCTTAAATATTCCTGCCGAGTAATTTTATAAATCGCTCGAATAGCCTTTTCTGCAGAATATAAATAGCATTTATGTCAGCACTATTACCCTACAGTAGAATACCATATGTCATAACAAGGTCAAGTCTACTCGAGAGATTCACTATATAAGACCACCATTGCAATTTATCATCCAAAGTCATATATTTTGTCATATCTTCTTTTCATTTTAAAGTAGATTATTTGCATTTAACCGTTTTACTACATCTGAGACAGCACTGTTTACATCGTCATAAATTTGAGGTTGAGGATATCACTACCGTGTTGTCAACCTTGTGACTTGGATATTATGTCACATTACCCAGTAATTTCACTGCCTCTCTAACCCTTCAAACCGGAACACAACAATGCAAACTATTGTTACTATTATATCTCTAATTAAAACCATTTCAAAGTAAAATTAAAACCTCTTAGGACTTGACTAGACTTTACTATCTTTGTTTCATTTATTGTGTGCCACTGTTTGATCCAGGCGACGATAATTGAAGTAATGAGTTATACTGTGGGTCAATGTTTATAGACATGTTGAATTTATCTAATTTCAAAATTTCGGAGGGTATGATGTTACTTCTCATGATCATTATGTAAGTTAAAGTGATGTGAATGTTATAAATTTGATAGACTTAGCAGTAAACGCGTAATACGCGCGCAGCCTACCCAAATCTGTCAAAACATCAATTTATAACATTTATTGCACAAAAGCACAAAAAATATATTTGTTATTGCAGATTTTGTAGATGTTGTTATTCATATGTTACCGGTTTATCTTCTCAAAGTTAAGGTATTCAAAACATGATAACTACACGTATTGAAAAGAATGACAAAAAATAGAGGTATAGTAAACATATTTAGAATTACACATGCCATTACTGTATCTTAAGGATATGGTAATGTAAGGTAATTTTTGTAACGTCTACAATAGACAGATTCGGGGACACCTGGAACTTTTATGTTCTATAATTCCTATGGCAAACAAAAACTACATGATCCGCGTTATAATAAACGTCGCCATAGTCTATATACATGCGTGTAATTGTAAAAGAGTATCACAGAACACAGGAATACGAATTGCTATTTGGCAATATAAATTTGCATTAGCAGCTTATTCTCGCCTATTTCTACCGCCAAACAGCAGTGTTCACAGTACTGTGTTCAGATTTGAAAGATGAAAGAGGCAGTGAAATATCTGGGTTATGTGGCATTAAATCTGCATGTCACAAGGTTGGCAACTTGTAAGTGATAATATGAGCACGTATAGGCTCCGGTGCCACTTACTATCTCGCGGCCCGTACGCTTGTTTTTAGACTTATTCAAAATAGAAAATAGATGATGACTCGCACAGACGACCATTGTAAAAGGTCTACCTTAGTTGATTGATTAACCTTGTACATTTAAATTCATAAAATGCAACGATTCGTGATTGCTCCGTATTCAGAAGCGTATAAAATATGCAATGGATCGATTGACTTACTTTTGACTTACCATGCAGCAACTGTTCGTGCCAAAGTGACCAGGTATTGATTTCATAAGATCCCTAATTGTCTCTTTGCGAAATGTGCTGTTACATAACATCGGAAACAGTGCATATACGAACAAATATTACAATTAATAAATATAGGTAGTAGAACATGAACTTATTAATGCAAGTATTTTATTAACATTGCCGAGTCTATTAGGACATAGAAATATGCATTTCACTTGTCAAGCGTAAACACTTACGGGTATGGTCAATTATAACTAACAAAAGGGTTTTGAATTGCTTTGTTCTTAAATATCAAGAGTCTTCTAAGTTAAAGTTTAACTTTAAATTGCATTTATCTTTAACACAATCGATACGTAAAACATATCGATTGTGTTAATCACAATCTCCTATACGAAAGTAATTTTATTGAGGGCCATTACCTTAGAAATTACTATTAGATGTTTCCTCAAAATACCAGCATAGCCTATTTAATATAAAATCTGTATTCTTTTTAATTAGTTTTGGCGAGAAGAAAACTGGAAAGGGACTAGAGCGTCTACAAGTGGAGATTATATTTATCTACTGGGTGACAAAGAGTAATCAAATAGGAATTATTTATTTATCTTTTAATGTTCCCGTAGTGTGTCCATCAATACATGGCCTGGTAATGTTTATGAAATACAAAAAACAACAATGAACTACCTGCTCTAAAAAAACAAACGACGGAAGTATGAGACAAGTGGACAGACAATAAGAATTCATTTTGCTATTTCTGTATTATCCAAAGATTACTTCTTGGCGGTTTATTTACATACACGTATACCTAATGTGAATTCATTTGCTTACGTCAGTAAGCAAATAGCTATTTTTAAATGATCTTATTGAGATGTTTATGTCAATTTACTTGGTACCAACGCAGGGATGTTTATTAAATAGATACAACAATATAAGGTTGAGACAGTTATGCTTTTTAAATATGGGTTAGTCAGATATATAACGTATTTTGTGATATAAACTGGTCATATTTCACAGTAACAAAAGTAATAAAGATAACTATAAATTCGAAGTTCTTATGCTCTTACACACATACATAAACAGAAACAAGAAAATTACCTATATTTATTCCAAGAATAAAATGCTAGTCTTGTTTCAGTAATTAAGACCACACATGTATGTACTAAGTAATACATATCCGCACATATTAAGAAACAAAAGAGAAAAAACAAAAACTTAAGGAGACGATAGTACCTAATTGAGCGCGTCACAACGTCGAAGGCCACCGTTCTTGGCAACCAATTGGAAAATATTAGTTCCATTTGATCGCTGCCGAAACTGTTACTCAAATAGTAAACTTGCAAATTTGCCATGGATTCGTTCCTTCATTATTAATCATTAATTAACGAAACAAATGCTTCAGTAACTACAAATAAAAATAACCTTTATTATGTTAGGAGTCTGTAACTAGTTTTGAAATTCAATTCTAGTTAGAATTTTTAGTTGCTTAACTGTTTTTAACAAAAGCCGTTCTTGAAATTCATCTAATTCGCTTAAAACTCAGTTAAAACTAATTACAATATGTATATTAAAATTAAAATAAAAATTAAATTAAAGGGTAAATTTATATATATTCAATTAACTTTACAAAAAAGCTAATGAAAATCAAACATAATTATACATTAGTATAAGTGATGAAAACTATTTTTCATCACTTATACTTTTAATTGCATAGAAAAATAATTTAGTTTTCGGTAATTATACATAAAAATGACGTGATTTTTGGCTTAATTTAGTTCTTATATTACCTTCTATTGCTCCATCTGTGTTAACGTCGTCAATTATTTTCTTTAGGTATTTTCTATGGGTTTTTAGAGAATATACACTTTATAAACTATAAAACAAATTATAGCCATGGTAGCATAGCAATAGGCGAGTTATGTCAATATAAACAAAAATTAATCGCTGGAATAAGGACTGCACCAAATAGGATGGTTCTATTTCTGTTGTGTTGGTAAATTGTCGAGACAAACCATGGCAGCATTATATAAACAAATCTACATTATTGTTAATAAATTAGAGACCTAAGAAAAGGTTTAAATCTCCAACCGTAATTGGAATAAAAAGATGTACCCCTATGAAGCTGCACTGCTATTACTTATTTATAAAAGGCATGATAGTGACAAAATACTTTTCATTCCACAACTTTATTATGAATGCGAAAGTAACTCTGTCTCTTTGTCTGTTACACATTAAAGCATGACAATCATGAACCGATTCGAATAAAATATTCGTGTATACTTGGCCAGAGAAATTAAACCTTGGGGAAGGACATATCATCATAGCAGCCGCAGAACGTCCACTGCTAGTCATAAGCCTTCCCAAAAAGGGAAAACTTTCCCCATAAGGGCAGGCGTAAGCCGTAGTTTTATGATGGGAACGCTGCTGCAGGACGTACCACCATGCCGGTTATTTTGTCACCTCACTACGGGTGGTACAAATGGCGATACTATTCTACCAGAGAAGAACTAGGATGCAATAATCGATGGAAGTTCGCATAGAAGTCGTCATTATCGAAGCAAAAACATGCTACGTTGTAATTCGGCACTTAATAAGTAATAAATTAATATTTGTTTTACGTAAATAAGGGATGAAACAGAGTTAAATCCAACTGATTTGTTAAAGTAGATAATAAACCACAAAGGTTACAGACTTGAAATTTTGCAGACCTTGTTTTGTTCCGTATTTCCAAGTATTTTTAAATATCATCCCTGACTGTTAAATGCTGCACACGGTGCTCTAATCTATTTACTAAAACTCGTAAATATGCCAAAAAAGTCGATAGTTTGAGCTTTATCTTAACGATTAAAGTCATTATAAATTCAACACGTCTAAATATTGGACAGGTCAACTTTTGCCTTAATTGACTTGTAATAAAATAAATACAGTCTTTAAGATTTTTATTCTTGGATACTAAAACTCAATTTATTGAAATAAGGTATTAAAACTTTGGAAATATATACTCGTAACGTTGGATTATTTTCGAAAGATTACTAGTCAGTCAAATTTCTCTTTCGGAATAGCAGTAATTCTACTCACTGATTATACATAATAATTTAATCAAAAATGAAAACCATGGTGCATATTTTTGATACTGCATGTTTTTTGTCTGCGTAGTGGTCCTATCTTATGCACCAAGGCTCGTGATTCAATCCTTACCCAAGACAAACATTTAAATATGTAAATACATTTGGGTTTGTTTTGTGCCTGGGTGTTAAAAATCTATATTTAAATATTATACTTGTGATGTCCCTGTTGTCTGGTGTCCGTAACACAATTGCTTCAAGCAACTTACCTTGGAGTCAGTTCAATGTATGAAATGTTGTATGAATATGTGTGAATATTATGTTTCTGCATTGTTTACATAAATATCGTGTCAACAAAAATAGTAATAATGTTTTCCAAAACTTATAACACGAGTATGTAGCTCTTTTTGGTAAACGATATTAAATAGAAAACTATAGACATCCGTGTAAGAATATAATTCTCAAGAAGGTAACTTCTTATGCAAGCTAAGCATATTACGTCATATGATTTGATAATTTCACATCCTCTATCACGCTTCGGACCCGAACATATCAAAGCGAACACTGTTGTTTGATGGGAGAAAAAGGTGAGAGGGGTTCTTTTACAGAGGGCTATTTTATACCCCTATATTTTATTCTATTATTAGTCGGGAAAAACAGAGGCCCGGAAAAAAAAAATAAATAAAAACAAGTTACTGTTACTCACAAGGCTGTTCGAATCTGCTCCGTTGTGATTTTTAGGAACTTCCTCTCCAGCGCCGTCCTGACACGCGAACATTTTCCTATGGACCTTTTTAAACTCGTCCATCAACGCGTCATGTTGTTTTTTCTTTTCGTTTTCTACGGTTTTTGTTGCAGGCTTTTTAACTGAGTTTATTACCGGGGCAGGTTCTTGATTAGAGTTTTTCTTAGTCTGTTGTAAGATAAACATATTGTATACAAAAATATTTATATTAGGAATTATAAATATAAAAATTTTACCATTAAAAGAAAATAACACTTCACATTTACCATATGTTATAACATCATTATAAAATAAAAATAAAATTTACTAGTCACAAATAAATTTCTACAAGTTTGATTAAAATTTTATTAAATCAAAAATTTTGTCGATAAGTCCCTATAAAAGACATCGACGCATAAAGGGTCTAAAATGAGCCTATTAAAACAGGATAGCACAACATAGTGCTTTTTATCAGTTTTTGCGTTGTCGAAATAAAACCTACATTTGAAAACTCAGTCACCGCAATGTGCAATATAAAATTTACTTTATTTGCGAGATTTTATCTGTAACTAACCAATTTTCTTCGTTGTATTTCTTCAGCAATGGCACTTGATAACGTAGCCGAACTCGCTATGCTCGTGGAGTCCGAGGAATCTTTGACGGCAGGTGATGGGTAATTGCAGTGTGGTTTTCCACAAGGCGCTCCGCTACTATGATGCACTTCTACTACAATAGTTTTCTTATCGTTTTCTCTGTTCGCAGAATATGTACTTTTTCTTGGAGATTGATTTTCATAACTACACTGTATAGTAGCACCGTCCTCGGTTAAATTTATTATAGTTCTGTTCGAAGGTGATGTAATGAAATCTTTTTTTACTTTATTTCGTAAGTTATTTTTATTTTCGTACGTATGCGGGTTATTCGGAATGCTAGGACTGTCATAGTCGGGTTCTATGTCGGAGGGAACATCGAAGTTGTGGATATCGCTTTTCCATTCAAAGTCTAAACTATCCCACGTTCTTCTTTTTAACCGGTTCATTGTCAACCTGCAAATGTATTTTTTTATTAATAGATTTATTACAGACCGCATAGGAAATAAGGCGATCAAAGTATACTCTTTAAATAGCAAAAATGTATTTGCAAATTTTCTCGAATTGTAGCGATTAATATGACGGGTCCGGTGGTGCAGATGGTGGTAATCCTATCTTGTGCGCATTAGGCTTGCGTTCGATCCCCATGCATGACAAATATTCATATTTATTCACAAATATTGATATTCATATTATTTCTATGTCTGGGTATTTTATATATGTATTTCTGTATTATATTTGTGTTTTTTCTGTTGTCAGATGTTTGTAACACAAGTGCTTAAAGGGACTTATCTAGGAGTCAGATCAAAGCCATGAGATGTGGTGTTAATTGATTTATTTATTATACCTATAATCTTTTGGATCTTCTTCACTCGTGAAGTAGACCAGTACCCGTGTGATGAGGAAAAAAGGTAGGTCTGTTATTGTCGTATATACACGTCTACGCGTCTGTGAAACTACGTCATATTTTTAAATGTAGTAAGTACTTTTTTCAACATAACTTGTATTAACTATAACCATGGAAACTACACATGTCTAGCGTACTGTTGTGATCATTTTGAATATGATTCTTCTATTACCGACCCATGACGTGCTGTTATTATTGTTAACTGCTAATGATGCCCGAGATAAGATAGGTTTCCTTCCGCTGTACTAGATAAATAGAAAGCCCAAAGCCCAAAATAACAAAGCAAAGCCCAAATATAACAGAAGCAAGGTCCACCGAATCAGCCTAGAGTGGCAAGTAAGACATTCCCCAAAATTTTAATCTCTTGGGGAGGCCTATATTCATTACTAGAGGTTCTGTAGCTGAAGTGATCTGACGATGAAACTAATGTTCATTGGCGATTTTATTCTAAGTACCTTACTGTTAACTGAGTTTCAATATAGGTACATTACATACTTGTCAATACCAGAAGCCCTGAATAGATACCTATCAGCTCGATCAGCGGCCTCTTCTGCGACACTGGCAAGGCGCCTCCTAAGTGCCGCGGGGGGGTCTAAGGGCAGAACGGGCGGTGGCGCGGGACTCCGCTCTCCGGCCGCCGATGAAGCCGAACTGTTGTACCCGGAGCTTTCGGGTGAGACCAGTTCGGTGCCTGCGCCCTCGCGAACCACTAGCTCGAGGCGACCGACTGCCTTCATCGCTGATATTGCCTATTAATGAAATATTGTTAACTTTACGTTCACATAAATTCGCCAAATTCATTATGAGGCTACGTATGAGCCTAACCAGCATATTTGTACATATCTACTAAATTATCACAATGATGATCATGCTACGTAAATACATTTTTAATGGTGAAATCGCTCAAAATATAACCACAATATAAAACCCAATTCAAGTGCCATTATCTTGTTGTCAGATATCGTTGAGAGAAAAACATTCGTTATCTATAGGTGATCGATATGTTTTTCCACTTACGCATCTTATTTTAGTTTTATTATAATATTTTATGTACAATATATCTCTTTAGGCATTCAACGAACACGATTTCTAAAATAAAGTGAGTAGGAGAATCAATAGCATGCGGCCTTACCTCATTGAACGTAATATTACTAAAGTCCTGTCCATTACATGAGAGTATCTGGTCCCCTGGCCTTAAGCCGGCCTCTTGTGCGATTCCCCCCTCTCTGACAAATTGCACAAAGATGCCAGGCTTCCAGTCCGGTCCCTTGCAGATTCTGTAATTAAAAAATATCTTTATATTTGAAACTTCAAATTATAACCAAGATGGTGTTGAATACTTTAATAATAAAATATTATTTACTTGTATCTATAACATTAATTTAAGTTGTACATATAAAATATTATAAACTAATATCTTTAATTGCTTTGGCCATAATCATATCTTTCTTAAAGATTAATGATGTCAATGGTCCCAATGACTAACGTAAATTGTCAACTTGTAATTTGTTCGTTCTCACTCAACAATACTGTTTTATAATCAATGAACTTTTTGATTGTTAAGTAAAAATTTCAGGTAAATACAAACACCATGAAGGTCAATCAAAATAATATTATTTTGATGACTACATTTTGACCAGTACAAAATCTAAAACATGGTTTTTACAAAATTGCCCTCGGTTTTCTTGGTAGTCCTATTATTCAAATGTGTTAACACCTATTTAATAAAACTTTCCAAATATATAGACTTCAAAGTTACTTTTTATCATGTGTAAAAAGATGTTGCTTACCCACAACCAAGCTTGGCTCTCGGAGGGACTAGCACAGACAGGCGCAAGTCAGCCAGTCGCTCTGTCCCGTGGCACAGGGTCGGAGACGAAGACACGTCAGATCCTAGCGAAGCCCGCTCCGACACGAAATGCCACGACAAAGACTCATGCGCTTTGCTACAAACAATGACAAAACTATGATAATAATAAATAATTTGACGGGCCCGATGGCGCAGATGGTAGTGATCCTATCTTGAGCGCCAGGAATCGTGGGTTCGATTCCCACCCAGGGCAAATATTTATATGATAATATTTGAGTTTGTTCTGTGTCTAAGTATTAAATAAATTTATTTAAGTAGTATATTTGTTATTCCTCTGTTGTCCGGCGTTCGTAACACAAGTGCTTTAAGCGACTTACCACGGAACCAGGACAATGTATGAGATGTTGTGGGAATTATTATTATTATAAAAGTTTAATAGTGTCATATCACTAGCATGTCGCCAACTGTGTGAACTGAAGATACTATTTTACATTTAACTGTCATTAATTTCACTGCCTCTCTCACCTTTTAATCCGGAACACAGCAATGCGAACACTTGGCGGTAGAAATAGGTGAGAGTGAGGCAGACTACCTTTGTTATATGTTTACCTCATGTAGTTCCTTCAGCATTTCAGTATTTTTTTTTGGATTATCTCCGAAAAAAACTTTACGGACTCCGAGCGCAATTTAACATCGAATCTTACCCAAAATAGAAAAGTACGGACGGAGAAAAGTACCGTAGTAAAGTACTAGTAGTAGTAACTTACATAGGTACAATAAGCTGTAAATTGTTAAAATCTTTTATGGCTTTGAAAGTTACAAGTTTATGACCGTATGTGTTTTGTATATGCAATAAAACTTAGGATGTTAGTTTTGCGATAGTCAAGTTCCGACTATATTTAGCTTGCAAGTATTATTTACGGTCGTATGTCTATCTACCTACCGGCCAAAGTCAATAGAAGTGCTTATCGGCCTGATGCTACGTTAATCCACATGAACGAAATTTGTCCAACTCATAAGGTTTCAGACACCTAAAATTTTTACGTGCTATATAAAAAAAAGATTTTGTAATTCCGCTTATCAGAATATAGACAGAACTGTTTATGTGATAACCTACTAATAGTACTTTGCCTAGTTGTATATGTTTCAAATAGATTTCATATTTCTGTAGAACATGCAATTAGTAAACATATATTTAATTCCAGTATGTTCAAACTTGTAACTAAATAATTGTATATATTTGGACGGATTGAATGTCTAACATAAAACTGTAAACTAACCATACGGATCAATTTTTTTGCTTTATTTTACAAACATAATAGCTATTGAGTACTTACTCTTTGACAGGTAACATTCCGACATCTGAAAAAATACAGACATACTATTAGTTGTGTTGTATCCTACCACTGTAATTATGCAACCCTTCGTAAGCACTGGAAATATCGAATAGATACTTGATCTATAACTTACGAGTATCAAAGTATTTTTAATAAAACAGGCACTGTAATAAATATAGCTGGGCTGTCCTTCACCAGTTTTCCTAATAGCTAAACACAATTTTTTTGTGCACCGTAAAGCGTTTTCGCTTCGGATAAACAAAAATAAACATCTTATCACAATAGAAGTCGGACATTTGGACTGTCAGGTAGTGAGACTTTCCATTTCGTTTGTGGCATTTTACGCAACGATAGCACTGGGGACTGATTTTGAACCAGGTTGCCCACGCGCTTTCACGATTATCGCACTTTGAAAAAAATGGTGCCAACTATCACACAGCCTTCGTAATGGCGTAACTTCAGTGAGCTTAGACTAATTAGCATAATGATATTTACAGTACCTACCTACTCAGTACAATGCGATGGTGAAGACGCCTACGTAACAACACCTTTATATTATTATATTTCGAAACAAGTTCTTCTGTCGTTGTTCTTATTGTTAGTATAATATTAAAATAAGTAAAAAAAACTTCGACAAAGAGTTTAGTTTAGAAATAATTACAAAACATAAATTTATTCATAAAAGATTTTTTTCATTTTAATCCACTAATATCCGACTTAGTTATTCCATTACGTGTCCTGAATAGTCGCTATGTATGTTTGAGAGATAGTATACACAGAATGCGTTGTTATACGATGACACTAAATAACAAAGACCAAAATAATAATCTGGTTAATGACAGTGTCAATGACTGGGTATTTTAAAGGTAGATTAATGAATTAGGCCTTGTGTTATATTTTAACAGACTTAAGTTTGAATTTCAATAGCACCTGCATTCAAACGTCTTTCTCTCAAAAGTAACGACGGACAAGTTTCAAATTCTAGAAGTTAATGCATATACATACTACTAACATATCCGTATATTGGAATTAAGCCTATGACTGAATTCCTGGTTAGGAAGACCATAAAAATTATAAAATCTACTGTATGTACTGTAAACCAAAATCACCCAAAAAGTTATCCATTTTCTCAAATGCTATAGTTTCTAGTATTAAAGTGCCCTATCGTGTTTGCATGTCGTTTACTTGTCAATGACGCTACATAGCTATCATACAATTTGTAAAGTTCTTATCAATATTTAATTTTCTATCGTGCTTCCCTCTTTTTTGACAATAATCGTTGTTTTCACGCTCGTGCATTTAAACAATTTTGAAGTTTCAGTAACATTGCTATTTAATCTGACATGGTTTACCTAAACTTAACATAAAATAATGTCAATGATGAAATATACAATGATTTCATATATTTGTTGATTGTTATTAATGTGAAATGTTATACGTATTTTTTATTAAGGTCGCACATTCATTACACATCTACAAAAACACTGTGTATAATAAGGACAATTTTCGAATTGCCTGATTTTTACTTAGTATTGTTTTGATAATAAATACTTATAACAACCGAGATGTGTATGAGAGGCGATGATGGTTTTGGTACATTTTTCGCATAATTCTAACAAGTGGTGGTGTGTTGTGTGTTTAAAGAATGTTTCATAGATTTGTGTGTGTGTGTATCTAAAAGAAAGAGGTTTTACAAAAGATTACATACTTCTGACTTTGATTTTGAGCCGTGTCTGTGAGGCGAGATAGTGCACCAGTTCAGAGTGCACGGCGTCGTCCACGCGGTACCCGTTCACGCTCACTAGTTGGTCCCCAACCTGCAACACCAATATTTTTATATGAAACGCCTTATACCGTTCATATGTACACCTCAAATTGGTCTGTTTTTATATTCTTCGAGTTATGGATTTCAATTAGGACATAATTAACTAATTATAATTGTTTACCAGTGCTAGAGACAGGATACCGCATGGTTAATTTCCATCGGGGGTGTGTCAATGCGTTACGTATTTTTCGCCACACATAAATATAATAAGAGGTAGAGTAAGTAGATAAACGATTATTATTATGTTACTAGTTGAGCAACATTACGCCACGGCATCGGCATCGGCACACGGAGGTTCATAGTAGCGCCCTGCCATGTTCAGTGACGCAACGAGGCCAAGCCGAGTGCCCAAAGATGCATGGGAGTATTATTCACTGCACTATTCTTTATAGGAATTATGACTTATCATTGAGGTTATCGCTAAATACCGTCGATTGTTTAATAAAAGCTGGTGCTACGCTAATACCTACCACAATAGATAGATCAGAACTTGAATTGAGGCATTTTGTTTTGGTTATAACTACTTTTGTAGCATAAAAGCTTTAACGCCAAGGCTTTTACTTAAGTTCCAATCAGGTAGCTTTGGAATTCCAGGACAAAATCGATCGCCACCGCTAATCAGATTCATTGGATGGCAAGAATTTTATGAAAGCTTATGTTTACAACACTAATTTATTATTAATTAAAGTATGATTGTCAACTCACTCGTAAACTTCGTTTACACATACTCATGCTTTCATTAACAATTCTACAAAATAGTTGCGACTATTTTAAATTAATTATTTGTTTTTAATGAACGGTGTGACGTCATAGTGGCGTGTGGCCGGCACACGAGGAGCGGTGGTTGTGTAGTGACTATAATTTCTGGTGACGAGCAACACTTTCTTTGGCGGTGGCCGCGCGCGCCAGCACATGCCGGACGGCCCGTGCCCCACATATCGGCACACGACACAACTTTCGATCGAACTTTCGTTCGAACTCGTCTTTTCGCGTGTGACGCAGGAGAACGCCAGACTCCATGACGCCCAACATTCCAGCATCTTGTGACTTTCCTTAAAAACGTCGTCGTGTCCATTTAAGCGCTTTATCGTTATTTAACAAAACAAGGAATGCGATTTTTTAAGGAATTACATAAATGTAATGATATTAATAAAATTATAATATAATTATAAAATATTAATTCTATTTAATCATTACATAAATGCAATGATAGTGATTTCCAAAAATTTTCACTTCTAATATATAAGCAGTCGTGTCTTGCTGTTTTTAGTTAAAAAGGCTTTCACGAAATTTTCTACGGTTTTCCTAAAAGTCAAAAATACATAAAGTGGCTAAAATATGACGATCATAGTCGTAGACGTTAAAACAATCATGTTGACTAGCCTGATCTTTGTTTAAAATGGAGCGGTAGGTTACAAGATTTAAATATTTTTTTTATGATACATTCCTGTTACCTACTCGATAATCAGTATGTTGATACAAATGGCAGACAGACATGCAAAGTTAACACCTGATCAAACGATATGTAGTTAGTCAATTGAAGTTTGCATGTAATCAATAAGTCATTTTGTGACTAGTGTATTTTTTCTAGTAATTTGTATTCATTGTTGCTTTGGGTATATACTAAAAACCTACAACAAAAATATACTTCATATTACACGCTGAAGGAACTTGATAGTAATTTATGATTTTGAAAAAGCAAGCCATGAATGTATGATGATGTATCAGCTTGAAACCCAAACCGCATAGGTATTTAAAGGATAAAATTAACACTTTTCTATTTTACCGAACGTTATGAAACAAACAACAAAAAAGGGGCACACGTTCGGAGAGCGGTAGAAAGTAGCCAATCGGACAAAATGCGGCGATTCTGCGCCTGCGCACCGGACATTCTTTAACAACACCGCAAACACAGACCATTTCTAAATTGTCATATAATTACACCGTTTTACATACGCCTCTTCCTGCACTTACCATACCAAGGCCAAGATTATAGGTGTAGAAAATTGAAATCTTTCACTCAAATGTACTCATTAATGCAAACGGTTTCACTTCCCGTTCGATATGCGGTTAGAGATAACTGAAGGAAATGCGTAACTACTAAAAATCGTTGTAATTATACACAGCTTAGTGATTTCACAACTTTTAATGTTAATTTGGAAGCAGTTGATCAGTGAAATCAGCTAAAGCATTCATCGGCGAAATAAGTACTAAAATCATACAATTTTATGAATATTTGACGATAGGTAAATACCGAAGTGATCTAATTATAGAGAACTAGCTGTGCCCGCGACTTCGTCCGCGTGGAATAGTTTTTTTTCGGTACCATACCTATTTACTTCAAATTATATAAACTTTGAATGTCACGTTTATTTATATCGAATCAATGGCCTGAAAAATAAGTTTTAAGTTTCTAGCTCTAAAAATAGCGATCCATGCAAACAACTTTTCATCCCCCCTTGCAACCCCTTACAACCCTTATTTCGAGTTCAAAAATAGCCTATGTCCTTTCTTAAGGTCTAAAGATTGTCTATGCCAGATTTCATCAAAATCGGTTGAGAGGTTTAACCGGGAAAGCGTAACAGACAGACAGACAGACAGACAGAAAGAGTTACTTTCGCATTTATAATATTAGTAGGGATATAGGTATAGATGATAGCTATGAAAGTCATCGCCTTTAGAGCAACAAGTACAGTTTTCTTAAAGTTTATAATGTATCCACTTCCCAGGATTATCTGCTGTCTCAAATACTCCATTGTGGTTGAAACAACAGCGGATGTACTCTTGAGTTTTTCGTAACTTCTTTGTTGAGGAAGTAATCGTGTGAAACATTCCGAAACACTTGCAAATAATACATTTTTGTACTTAACTACCTAATTATAAAGAGCGGCTATTATAATACGGTCAAGTCTTTAATTAAACTATTCACTCTCGTAGTTTTTGTCAGTGTAGGTATAAGTAATTCACACAGAAAGTTGCATTTCGCTGGCGGATGCGAACACAATATTATATAAACACATCAAATAACACTTGATACTTTGGCGAGTGAACTCTGCTAAGTATGAACATGAACTTGTCTTATTGATGCCGTCATCAGCTATTATTCAACAGAGCAACTCTCGACGGCTGCATGCGACGCAATCTATACAAAGTGTTTGACCCAGATTGTTTTGACACTGTGATCATCAAAGGTACCTCAAATCGAGCTACTACGAGCCAAAGGAAACTACAGCTGTTACGTAAACATTGGAAAGAATGCAATGCATCTTGCGACAATTTAACCTCGAATGTAGGTTATTATATTGAAGTAGCCGCAGCCCGCTGAGTTAATTACATACAGATGAGGCATTCGCACACGCCTGGCTGTCTGATAAAGTAGGCAGGAACTGTGGGAAACTGTGCAATGGGTTACGCCGACAAAAACTGTCAACAACTAAGATCCAATCTTCCCTTATGGTCACGTACGTACGAAACAAACAGAAACTAAACAATGCAATAATGCTTCATTGCTCAATAGCGTGTAAAAAGAACGAGAACTTAAGCACAATGTACAGATTTTGTTATACAACATAGAACGTTACCATGAACAGGTAGAAATTCAAATACTAGGATAGCTTATTGCTTTCAATCATTGTTAGGAACTGTAGATGAGACTGTACTGCGACCCGGTATAATTAATATCATAATAGATATTGAACAAACCTTAAGGCCTTGCAGGTGAGCTTCGGAATTGAAGTCAATCTTAGACACGAAGAAGCCAGTCGCATATTCCCTGCCTCCCCGCAATGAGAACCCGAAAGCGGGAGTCGCCCGCCGCGGTCGCAGAAGCCTGACGACCCGCACGCGCCGGTCGGCTATCGCGGGCCCCGCGCCCCGCCCTGACCCTGATGTTGTCGACGCTGTTGATGTTGCGTACATTGCAGATCTGTAAAAGATATCATAAGTAGTTAATAAAAAACATATCATTTTTAATTGCTAAAATCTACTCTTATGTTAATTAACATGTTGAATTGACTAATCCAACATTATTTGATATAACTACACTACTATTAAAGATACCAAATTTTGTTTATTTGTTTTAGGTAGCTTGCAGGAAAGTATATATAATTTTATTACATTAGTATCGCTATTTTTTACTATTTTTGCTCCGGAAAACATCCTGTGGGATGCAGTATTAAGTTAATTTTTCGTGAATAAAAAATATTCCAGATGTACTTTTTGTTTTACTATTTATTCGAATACATCGGGTTTACCAAACTATGGGTGCCGGCTTTTAAAACTCGAGTTAAAATATTCCTTACGCCCGAAGTATATAGGGCGTTGGCATAATGAAATCCATCACACAAAGAAGTTCGTTATTGCCTTGACATTATCGCCTTCCCTACCTTTTGATACAACAAATGTCAGAACTAGCGCTACTCCTCTACTCCGACGACCTTACGAACTATTTGAGCAACCAATACATGCGAATGGATAGATAATTAAGAAATGTTGATTCTAGGGTTCTATTTTAAGTTTACAATTAATGTAAATATAGATGGAACGGTAAATATTGATTGTAAAACAAATGACCGTTAGATTTAAAACCTCATTAGGCAAAAATCTATTTACTGTATTTTACACTTAGATTTCTATCGGCTAAAAATACTAGTGTCGGATCGGATATCGAATCTGATTCCAGATCCCCTGGGTATTAGCTATATAAAACCAGAAGGATACCGTTAATGTCTAAATTAATAGTCCATATTTTTAGCTTGGGTATTTAATTCCTGACGCCTTCCTGATTCCTTAATCGCTAACGAAGTAGTTGAAAATGTTCGTAAATTAGATTTTATAAATAAAATGAAATCAATAATATCCTTAACTGACGTGTACCAGAATGAATTGCCCTGAATCCATTCAAAAATAATATATTTTGAACTCACTGAAGCCCGACCATTATTATTATCATTATAACCATCATATCAAGTATCGGAAGTCCACTGCTCAGCATAGACCTCCCCAAAAAGAAGTAATTTCGACAGTAATTGCCGCGTTGAGTAATCGCAGAGTGTAGCTTTCACTACGGGATTGCTGAAGTACATCAGCGTCCTGTGCATTTGAGCTTTATTTTTTCAGATGGGTATGGTACAGAGGGATTCTACTCTAGTAGTCCAGTATACTACAGCATCTTAACATCACGGTATCTTAATATACCAGAACTAATTACTTTAATTTACATTTTTATAAACAAACTAGCGGCCCATCCTGGCTTCGCACGGGCACTAAACATGACATTTACACACATATCGACAATATTTCGTGTCTAATTAAAAAGAAATAGGAAATTTAATTCTTAGATATTATTTCTTGTGATATCTTTTGAATGGAATAATTACAAAAAGATAGATTGAATCTAATAATTCAAAAAGTTATATAAAGATTTTGTAGCGATCTTAAATAATGAATAACTTCTTTTGATAAGGATTAATACCAAGGTACAAATAAAGAGCCTTTTCAAGCAGTGGTATTTTAATTTTTTTTATATAAAAAATCGCTTATTGTGACAAAACTATAATAGTAAAAATATTATTACATGACCTTTTTTGTAAATAATGATAAGTTTTACAAAATTGTAGTACACAGCTTTATTATATCTTAAACAGTTTTCGCAGCGTTCGCGATTAAAGAAAGTTTTTTGGTATTATTTTTACACCTTTGGTTACATTATCCTAATTATGGTAAGGATTTTTTAAACTATATTATATTATATATATTTTAAATATAGCCTATGTCACTTAGGAATAGCGCAGCTTTCTAACGGTGAAAGGATTTTTTAAATCAGTGCAGTAGTTTTGAAGCCTTTTCGAGACAAACAAACAATCAAACCTTTCCTCTTTATAATATTAGTATAGACTTGGGTCAGTTAATTAAGCAGGAGTTGTCCTGCTTTAACTATACTCTCAAAAGAAAGTCATTTATGCCATCGTTTTTCTTTCATTCATACGAATCATTCTGAATAACAAATTTAAAATACATAACAAAATAGGAATTAGCAAAATCGGTACGTCGGCGGATGTCCTATGGCTTGAATGAATATGAATATATACAAGAAAATCGACACAATACAATAATTTCAATTGCTTTTTCTTAAAAAGAAAAAACAAGCTTTCGCTAATCGGATATCGAACTTGCTAAATTTTAAGGGTTTTAAATAGATTTCTCGAAGAAAGTGTTGATCCTTAGAATGCCAAGATAATTCTCAGAAGTTCTATAAGCAAGAATAGTTTATATCCTATATTCTTCGTACAATAATATTTATTATAAGAAAAAAATAGCACGCCAAGTTTGTGTTTCCCAATCCGGTATTGAGACCACGTTATAAAGGTACTACGGCTTGGAAATTTAGCTTACCAACCGGCCGGAATGGTCACTCAATTTATCTTTGAAATTGCTGGCAATCCCTGAAGAAACAATCAGCGCCAATAAAAAAAACAAATAAGTTAGCACTCAGGCCTTTCGGAATTTCTTACCTCCGGACAGATTTTAAACAAGGAGGTATTTTGGTGAATACTTCCGAATTCACGGCAACGATGGCGACAGAGATTGTATGTGGACAAATCGAAAACATCGACATATCGAAAAATTAATACTAAATCGAAAGGTTAGACTTGCGTCTTTTAAGCACGCGTAGCACGTGTTTTAGCTTACTATTTGGCACCGTTACCCATTTCTCCATACAGTCGCGGATATCTGAAAAGCCGCTATTTAACAATGGGGTAGGATAATTCAGTCCTTTGCACGCCCATGAGGATCCCAACATCTGTTCGAGACAGGAGAAAGTTATCTATCTCTAAATCAAAGTTGTGTAAGTTTTGATACACACTATTTTTCTTTCTATGATTTTTTTGTTACAGAACATTTGGATAAATTCCTAATTTTTAGGGATATTTTATAAATATTATAATATTGACATATTATAATATTTATAATATTGACATATTATATATCTATGATTATATCCAAAATGAACAGTTCCTCTTGATTAAGCAACATTCAAATAATATATCAGCTTTTGCTAGTATTCTTAAACTTTTTGGTGCGTGTCTGTTTTTATCCCACGGATAAACCACAAGGGCTAATTTATTTCGGGGCAATGGTTAATAATAATATTTTTGATTGCGCTTGTATAAAACATTGTATAAAGTTGTTATAGAGATGCTGTTAGTATGCACATGTAACGCTAAATGAAATGGCATGCCAATACAATTACGTGTTGTTGGGTAAAGTTTATGGGGCTATTTTTAATTTGACCAGTATAAAATCCGTCAATAAGGCCTAGTATAATTAAGTTTTTTAATACTTATTTGGTTACATTAGGCACTCAAATAGATAAAAGTTGTTCCTTACAGGAATTACTTATTATTCCAATTTTTGTATCACAGTTTTTAATTAGGTGGTGTGGGCGGTGATGGATGCCTGTATTGTAATTGTTGTAATTGCAGCCGTGCTAAGTCGGGACGAGTCACTAGTGAATTGCTTATTCATGCAATGATAATGATTGATTTACCATTGCCATAACCTTATCATATCCCGCTATATAGGCACCGTATCAAATCTTAAGCAGATAAATTAATAGAATATATAAATTGATATACGTAAGTGATTATTTTATATTCTCATTAATATACATAGATACCTTTTCTATCCTCAACATTTAAGTTTAAAAAGTCATATGATGTAACTCCGTAAAGAAATATTGCTATACTAATTTATGCATTTTCATAGTTGATAGTTCAGTCGAAACGAATTCATCAAATTATGTATGAAAAAGGAAACAAATAGATAAATTAATGTAAATGAAGTTGAATACGGAAGGAAATAAATTTATCGTTACGACATTTGTAAAAAACTATAGCATATAAAAACTAAAGTCTGTCACTGATTGTCCTCATTAAGCAACTCGCCTTTCTAAACTGTTATATAAAATCGAAAATTGTCCAAAAGTATACGTGAGATGTCCTAGTTGAGAGGTGCAATGAAGAGTAGCACGGGTGAAGAGGAGAGGGATGCAGTACTCCAGAGCGGTGCAACGACCTCCATGCACCCGCGCAGCCTCCAGCCCGCGGCTCGACTTTGTTCGCCCATTGACACTACACGTCGCTAGACCAAGGATTACTTTAATTAACCACACTCGTTCTCTGATGGCACGACAATATAATTGACTACATGTCCATTAAATGCAGGATGAATGCACACAAATGTTACTATACTGCTTATACCATGCAGCGGTTTAACATGTTGAAAACGTTTGGAAAGTGGACAATAAATTGGATTAATACAAGAGTCAAAACCTACCGCCACAAATAAATAAACAATAAGCAAGTATTGTAGTAAAGTGAAAGTACTTATGCTAGAGCGGCTCAAAGGTTCACTTGCCACAAAAATGTTTAACACGTAACGTTCAATACGGAACTTGGCAGTAATCGCAATGAATGCAAGCAAGTGATTTGATTGTCGTCGCTCTATCCTCTCAATCTTTACTCAGAAGGCTCAAAGGCTTCACAGACGCCCGCGGTCTTTTTGCGCAACTTAAATTTACTGTTATGTATTCACATCATTACAATAATGAATTCTCACATAAACAACCAAAAAGCTTTTTTGCATGTTCACTTTACCGACATTTTCTCGTACTAATGATCTCGAGTTATAAGTTAAATATATGAAAAAATATTGTTCAAATTGGAATGTTTGATTACTGCTCCAAAATTAGAGACCACCTCGAGTGAACCAAGTATGTGAATTTTATGTGCTAACTTTTTACGATCAGATCGGCAGTTTACCATTTAAATAACCGTAGTTAAGACATATCGCCAAGGTTCAAATCAAAGACTCGCATAATAATAACCCAACGTGCCATATCGCGCTCACAGCTCGGTGGCGTTGGCGTCCGCGCAGGTGGCGGGCGCTCAACCGTGAATCCCCGCTGCCCGCTCGACAACTGTTCCCCGTTTTTTCTCGCAGCTCAGTCGAGAGCAACGGCCCCGTCCAAAACGCAGCCTAAAACACTAAACCGAATAAAACACATACTTTTGGAGAACTGCTTTAACCCCGAAGGTTAAATTGGAGAGCTAAACAAAACCTGTTTCTGCGTTAGAAGGAAACTACAATGCTCAATATTCTTGATAGATGTTAAGATTGTACGACGATAACATCAAGTTTGCCGTTAGAAAATGAAGTCGTAGTCGTAGTCTTTTGACTTACTACAATATCCATAACAATAGATCAATATTGCTAGGATACAAAACGACAACTTTTAGGGGACGACGACGGTTTATTTTTGAGGGGATTCGTAATTTCCGGCTAAACTAGGGAAGCCCGCACGAATACAACATTAAAGGTATTCAGTTACGAATTACCTAACAAATTCCTATATAACTTAAAACAGGAAAGTTGAGTTAAGAAAAAAAAGCAAAATGTCCTGCACCTCGTTTCTGCAACAGCCTTCTTTAGTACTATGCGGTTAATCTGAGTGTTTAACATTTCAAAGCTAAAAAGGATGTGGTGAGCCACTTCAGCGAATCAGTAATGGCGTTTGAGCGGAGCGTAGCTATCTTACGGGCTAGGAATGTCGTAAAATAAAGACTGCCGGCCAAACCGGCCGTGGCGACTCCTCGCCAATTAACCGCCTGCGACCTCTGCGCTATGGGACGCATGTTGTTTGATACTATTCATAGATATTACTTGCTTGCCCTACACTGAAACACCTGGCTTACTGCACTTACTGGACTATAAACATTGACTATTTAAGGCCCGGCATTTTTTAAAGTTAGTTTTACGCGGGTTTAAAATAACCTAATCGACTTTATACACACATTAAAAACAAAAAACAATAAATAAAAAATAAGCTAGACCTATCACTTAGACTTTGCGCATTGATAGTGACCATGGCACGGTATCTTGGTTTCCCGCCTTGCATCCTTGCACTGAGTCTGATTCGAATATGACTTCTGCATCACCATCATACGTTAAATCTAGTACCGAGTCGTTTAAATTATCTTTAATTTCATATTAGAAACATGAAGCATTTTTAAGATCTATTCTATTATATGAATGTCATACAGATTGATTGGACTTCATCCATTTGAACTAGTAGTTAGGACTTCGCGTAATACTAGTATGTCAAAGATTTAAACACGCGTTGCTTAACTTGCATTCAAATTAATATAATTTATTGCACATTTTTATAAAAAGAATATCAAACCAAGTAAGACAATGTAAACACTTATGATGAATGACGATATTTTACCAATATATATAAAATAACGTACCACGTTGTTCCGACCAGGATGTCGTCCTGAATCGTGCACCCGAAGTAAATAAAATATCGATAATATGTATGACATATACATAAAGTGGCGGTCAATGACAAATACATAAGATATATTGCGAATCGAACTTATGCAAAATTACCAGCTACTGTAAATAAATATATGACGCCAGGCACCTAGACGTCAAATACACCTTAAAAACATATGTTAATTAAGACATTTATTTCAAAAATCATATCTTTTATAATATTTAATATAATCTTTATAATCTGTTCATATTTAAAATAGACAATTGCCTTTTTATCTTTCATTCATGATATTCTTAGAGTGGCTAATTTAGTTTATAAACATTAATATGAAAACTACACAAAAATATTTCGAAATAAACTGTATTTAATATAAATATGGAGAGACATTTTTTTAATCTTAAAATATGCAATAATAATAATAATATACTCTTTATTGTACACCAATAAAAACAACACAAAAATACCACAAGAACATGGAATAGTAGGTACAAGAGGCGGCTTTATCGCTGAATGCAATTTCTTACAGGCAACCTTTTTTATGTACCCAGCAAATCTGCCATAATCACAAAATTGATATAGAACTGAACTCATGTATATTTCAAAGTGGTAGAACAATTCCTGACAGATTTAAATAAATAGATCTACATTAAAACACACTTATTAAACGTAATTTATTACTTTCAATCAATCTTGAAATACTCCGTATAAGTACATAGTCTTTATAAATTAAACTGCTGGAAAAAATAAATATCGCGCGAAATAATAAGTATATGAAATACATATACTTAGACGTGGTACAGTTTATTAAAGGTGGAAGATACAAAATTAAATGTCATCATAGTTATATCTTCTGGTAAATAGTGAATCTCATTAATATAGCACAATATTAGGTATATGGTACCATAGGCTATTTCATGTTTACTTAATAATAATAAACGCATAGAAACTAGTCGTGTTAGTCATTTTCTGGGGGTGGGAAGATTCAAACAAGATGTAGCGTTGACCGCGTAGACTTACGCAATCGGACACATCTTGATCCTCCACACAATACACCTGCATCGTCGCTCAGGTTGCGGTCTGTACACGATATCTCTTTAGTTTGCATCGCCCGCTGCAATTATTTTCATTGAGCTATAAGAAGTTTTACCAACCACTTATAAGTAATTATTATAATATTAGAGATATCATCACCTACTAAATTGTTTAGTCATCACTCCTAAAATACTAAACTTTTTACATGTAAAAAATACAAAATTAATTTCTCAATTGAAACTTATGGGAGAAGCATGAAAACAAAGAAGAAAGCTTGTAATTATGAAACAAGTCTCGCATTCAAGCACATAAGATGTTGAAAGAAATCGTTTGAAAAACTGGAGATTCCATGAATGGATGGAAAGTGAGCAGGCGGACGAGACTGCCGCAGTTTCTGTTCACACGCTCCCCTATAAGAAACGGGTTTATTTTCTACATGAAAACTTATACAAAGAAAGAATACTTATATGGGTTTCATAACTTGCCAAACAAAATCATTGTTTCTTTTTTGTACCGTTCACCTTGAGCTAATAATTTTTGCAAGATTTCTTAACTGCGCATTAGAAAATAAAGGATGCATCTATTTGTGTTTTCCTCAATATTGTTAATTACGATTCTTTACATCATACAACTAATATTTTTTTACTGAATATGTATTGAATCTAAATGAAGGAAATAAAAATCATAGTTAAATGTTTAACGTATTATTTTAATTTTATAAGTAACTCTTAGGTTTGTTATTTATTCTTAATACTCTGGCAAGTGCGACAGGATATGAGACAGGTTTACGTACCAATGACGAGCAGATAACTGTATTATCCTGTTCGATATGATGAACCCTTGTTATTATGTACCAGATCACTACTTAATAACCTGCTCAGTATCCTTTACATACATAAAGTGATTTTTTAACTATCTTTGCTTCCTTCTGATCTGTGGGCTATTTCTATTTTTATCAAACAGGCATTTGTATTTTTGTTTTAAATAATTATCTTATGTATTTTTTTACGATGGAATCTCTTATTAGTAGGTCCAGGTCCAGAGAAAATACATTTTCTTGTGTTTAATATTTTTCCGAAATTTGTATTAAAGTCTTAAGTTTTGTGCCATCTATTTTATCACTTAAGTACACATTTCACATGATTGGTCGCAATACCGTTTATCACCAACTCTCGGAAGTCTAAGCTGCTCGAGCCTATTTTATAACCGAAATCAGTAGGTAGATCAAAAACAGACAGTAATTACTTAAATGGTTGGTATATATATAGGGTCTGAGCTATGAAAAATATTGTACACAAGATAACCTAGTTGAGTTTAATAAATCTAATTGTTAAACTTCAAGGATATGATATTTGTTTTTATAAAAATTTAATTAATGCATTAAAGCAGTATAAGTAATTGTAATGATTGTTTTATTGGAAATATCTTATCCAACTGTGCACGAGCTATGGCGACAATATTCACGATGATGATGATGTCTACCGAATATACTTGAAACTGATCTTTTAATGCAAATGTATTATTGTTGTCTTCAAAAAAATATTTGATATATTAACAATAGGGTTGAATAGAGGTACCTATACTTAAAACAACGTAGGCGTTTCGTACGTTTCCAATATATATTATGGAGACTATACTGATGACAAAACGATTCTTAATAGGAATTGCTTAAATCAAAATATATCACCTATAATATATCACCCAGAAAGAAGAAATATTTATGTAAGACACGTTACATAAATATTTCTTCTTTCTTTTGATAACGCTAGATAAGAATATTATTGATATAGTTGTATTGAAATTTGAGCTGTGCCGGTCAATATATTTTGGCTCAAACATATTGCCTATGTGGGCGTACCGTAATCTAGTTTCGAGGAAATACTTATACCAAATTATAGTAAATATATCCACACTTACATACCTTATAAAATCTCTAATCCCGACGCTAATTCCTCAAAGTTCAACTTAAAATCTTTAAAGATTCGTCTGTTTAAAAACAAGAGAACATTTTCGCTGCTTATGCACGTCCCATTTCACTTGTATAACCGAATTCGATGGCATTTCACAAACTCACTATAACAAACATCTGTATTACGTATTACTGGTAATTATGTGGTTTAGTACCAAATTCACGGATGGTTTATGATAGCTGTGTGAGGACACTATTACCGGTTATAGTTACAAATAAAATATACTGAATACCGACACAGAGCGCCTGGTGCGTCGGAGCGTGCGCTCACCGCGGACCACAGTCACGAATGGTAATATAAAACTGGCCAAAGAAAGTTCGACGTCATTGGTACTGATAAACCTTACCCGTGGAGGTTTAATTAAACACTAATAAAATAACATACACGGGTACATTAATTGTCATTTCTCTACAAATATATATTTTAATTAAAAATATATGTATTATTATCAGAAAGAAAACAACCTGTAACCACATTTGAACGTATTTTATTAATAGCACAACAACACTAGAACTAAAATCATCAGCATTTATCACATCTTTACCGTTACTATGCCCTTCATACCTTGCCATTTCGTGTGTTGTGTCTTTACAATAATTTATCAAAGATATGCTGTCTTCCGTCTCTAAAATATCACCCAAAAATACAGCCTTCTATAACACTCTAGAACATTTCATACTTTTGGCATCGATTAATCTAATATTTACAATAAACATCTATGTAACATCGATTTTTAATCAATAATTTTTCTAAAATACATCAATTTTAACAACAATATAGCTAATCAATTAGGCGAGCTTTAATTGTCTCGTAGAAATATACGTACGTATCTCTGAGATAGTTACTCTATCAACTTTATCAATATCCATTTGCCCTGTACTGTATCGGTGCATGGTGCAATATTTAATTGCCATAACACGTCACACGCATTTTACGATGCGCTAGCGCATCTCCCGCGCCTCGTTCAACCACTTCGGCTGTATCCCTCTATCTACTTACAGGGACACCAATACCTCCTCTACTCACCATTATTATTATATATATTACTCCATTATTGTATGGGGAACTATAATTAAAACTATTTATCGGTTACCTTTATGCAAATAGGTTTACATTGTTTTGATTATTTATATAAATTGTAAGTTCATTTATAAAATCATTATCTACTGGATAAAACATGATAGTTATATCAAAATAAATTTGTCTAAAAAAAATATAACAACTTAATTCATTATTATACTTTCCTTATCTTCTATAACTCTAGAACTTCAGTAAAATATCTAAACGACAAGTCTAATTTTTCTAACTTGACTTGATATAATTTAGTACTAATGTACCTACATTCATATAACATACGCAATCGTTTGTTATTAATTGAAAAGTTACAAGTAGTATTACGAGATTTTCTTGTTACTTTAAAAAAAATCAACAAAAGCAAACTATAAGTCACATTATTTAATTAAGACGATCTACATAGTGGAAGAGAGTTCAAACTCTAGTCTTCTAAATTCTAATTCAACAAAATCCTACTTAGTTTATTATTAGTGCATACGAATAAGTAGGCGTACAACACAATTTGACTTTAAGAACTACACGTGTATGTATATGTATAATCAGTTTAATTATTAGGTTTTTTTGAAGTTTAAAGATATTCCAAATTAGTAAAAGGTAATTTACGATATTAAATATAATTTTTGCAATACACATTAAAAAAGATTTACTGGAAACGCCGTTAACGTAGGACTAAGTAGTTGTACATTCAAAATGATAATTAGAGAATGTGGATATGGTCTTATTTTTACTAAACTTAACGACAAGGTATATTGAGCGACATTAATTTGGCAGCAAACGTAGGTACTGTAAGTAGTGATGTTTGTGCTGAAACAGACGGATTTTATTGTATGTTGGACGTACCTACTCAGGACCAACTTATTTGTGCTATTTACAAACGAAGTGGCACAGTACTGCGGTTTCTATAAGTATGTTCTTGTTATGTTTTATAAAGATTTTGTTGTATTTTATCCATTCATAACAAATTATATATGGAGAAAAAAATTATAATAACGATACGCACTACTCACGCCGATCTGTCGTTGGGTAAAACAGAGTCTATTGATAGCTACTTGCTTCGATGTATTTATTCCATTTGTATTACTTATTCGCTGTATAATACTGCGCTACATGTTCTCGTTTGAAGAGTGTTCTCTTTGTTAAGGTCTTAACAGAAAAAAATAAGAATTCTATAAATTAATAATTAACCACTATTCAGAAAATTGTATATGTCCATAACACGCATGATATCAGCATGAAAG
The DNA here is from genome assembly GCA_020976665.1 of Heortia vitessoides. NCBI lineage: Eukaryota > Metazoa > Arthropoda > Insecta > Lepidoptera > Crambidae > Heortia > Heortia vitessoides. The sequence continues at coordinate 8,748,571 of JACJUM010003237.1, read as the reverse complement.
TGTAGTATTATTTCTTTATAACAAAGTGTACAAAATACAAGCAATGAGATGAAGAGTTATCATTGAATATCTGCAAGTAAAAAAATATCTTTATAACACATACGTGTAAGTACTCTAGGGTGCAGATATTAAGAAATCATTTGTTTAAAACCATTTTAATTTAAAAAACAAGATCTAAAATTTGTTGTTTATGAAACCCAGAAATGATGTATAACAATCGGTATCTGATACATTTTGCAACCTTAGAATATGCACCAGCACTAAATCACTTCGTATTAAGTTCTATAAATAGACACAAGTTGGTGTAGTATGTGTAAGTAACATTTAAAAATTTCAGCATTATTCGTTTTAGCAAACTCGAACTAAACTTGGGACGCGCGTCGTGTACGTGACTGATACTATTACATCAACTATTATATAGTTAGATTTATAAATATCATAAAAAATAACATTTAACTTCCATATTATAAAATAATAATGCATTATTTTCCTCCTAGCCTCCTATTAGAACATTCTTATTTATTTTTCTGTTGACTAAATTATTAGAGAAAAATAAGAATGATTTAGTAAATCTACATACGCATCCATAATATTTGGAATTATTTCCCGGTAAAGTCTGAGTAATTTTTTCGCATTTGAAATAAGATCAGATTTTTTTTATTATCTACTCTATTACATAATATATTTTTAATGTAGGGACTCAATAGTTCACTATAAAAAACGATCTCGGTTTCAAATAATTATCTGGTGAGTCGCCACAATCGAAGCCTAGAACGTTCCATGGCTATTTTTTGTCCAAGTACCCTCGGACAAAAATAGTTATGGAACATAAAGAAGAAAGTAAGACAAGTCAGCCGTCCTCGTCGGGGGACGCGCGGCCGGTGCGGGCTGCGGGCAGTCCGGCAGTAATTGTTCTGCCTCATGGCGGGGCCGATTTCTATTGCCAGGGCGGCCCTCCGCCGGCGCCTGTCGCGCCCCCTTCGCCGTGTCAGACGGACTCAAGCCCGCCGAGTGACCTCAAGACGCCACTTATTCGCGAAGACCCCACCATCTCCCTTAAGGGACCACTGAGCGCCTGGTACCGGGACATGATTCTGGTCCAGAGGATGCAGGCTTCCCGCTCCCTGTCGGACGGGCTGCTCCGATGGATGGCCGCCTACTGCCGCCTGCGTGAGTTCGAATTGGGCATCTCCAAGGAGAAACTGGAGATTGATGAGACCCTGTTCGAGATCGTCGCCAACATCCCACTCTACGTCCCCCCCCTACGCGGAGTGAAGCGCCCCTTGACCGGCGACCCCGAAGAGGGCAGGCCCAAGAAGATAATGCAAGTGACGTCACCCTCGGAAGCGGCGCGCCGCTCTCGAAGCGCCAGCGGCAGGGTGGAGACGGAACGCCCACCCATGCCACAATTGACACCGACTCCCAAGAAGCCAACCAAGACCCGGGACATGGGGAAGCTATGTCTCCCCCCCCCCCCCCCCCCGCCCCCCCCCCGAAGCCCCCTCCCCCCCCCAGCTGCTCGCGGCGGCCGAGTTTCTGAGGGAGTTTGGAGCCAAACCTCAACTGAAGCCCCAACGCGACCCCCGGAAGCGAAGAGAGGGTGTCGAAACACCGGAAGATAAACAGGACAGCGACATCCAAGTGCTGGCCCTGGACAAGCTGCGAGCGGCGGTGTACCCGCATTTTGAAGATGTGGCGGGGTACATCGCAACCCGCCCCCCTATCAAGCCTCAAGCATCCACATCCGCCCTCTCCAGTGCAGAGAACATACCGCGCGCACCCGCTCCCATACCGGTGCCCAGACCAGCAGCGCCCCGACCAACACCAGCAGCCGCCTCTAGGAACATCGCAGTCCGCTCATATGCAACAGCGGCATCCGCGATGCTCCAAACCAAAACCTCCACCACGACCACGACCGACAAAAGGCCCGCAATTAGTGCGGCTACGCGGAAGGTCCGCGTTATCAGCAACGTGGTGGTAAAGAAGCCGTCCACAACTAACCAATCCCAACCCAAAATCACCGAGGCGGATGCCAATGTTGCCGCAGGCACCAGCGCCAGCACCAACCCCCAACCCAAGACCGACGCCGAAACCAAGCGGCCCAGATACCCGCCCCTTGTAGTGGAGAAATTGCCTGACTGGGCTCGCCACTTCAAGGCACTGAAGCAGATTCTGGGACATGCGCCAAATGCCAGACCATTTGGCAAGGGAGTGCGGTTCACACCAACCGCGGAGGCAGAATACCGGGCGGTTCAGAGTTACCTCTCGAACCTAGAGAAGGAGGAGAACCTCTCCTGGTTCAGTTACTCCCTACCCGCGGAGAAGAGCGCCAAATTTTGCGTTAGAGGCCTCCCATTAGACACTAACCCAGGTGATATTGAAGAGGAACTCCGATCCCTGGGCTTCATACCTGAATTTGTGCGTCAGATACGCGCACGACAAGGCAGGCCGGGCTGCATCTTCTTCGCCCAAATGCAGCGCACACCAGACCTCACCCCCGCGATCTACGAAGTTACCGAGCTTTTGTGCATGCCCGGAGTGAAGATCGAGGCCTGGCGAGGAAAGAAAGGGCCTGCCCAATGCCACAGGTGCCAACAATTTAGGCACTCCTCACATGGCTGCCACAGAAAACAAGCGTGTGTGAGATGCGGGGAAGCACATGCCGCCAGTGACTGCCCCCGCCCACGCGAGGAGCCCCCTACATGCGCGAACTGTGGGGGACCGCACCCGGCAAACTCGGTGGGCTGCCCAGTCTTCCAGCAGGAAGCCAGGATAAAAAGGGCCGGTACAACAGCGTTAGCCGGGCGGCCCCCGGTACGCACTGGCAGCGTACCAGCGCAACCAACAACACCGCACCTAATGGCTGAGTCCAACGACGGGGTCAGTATCCCCCGTCGGAAACGCAAGGGCACGAACAAGAGGGGAGCCCCAGCGAAGAAAGACCCCAACAAGAAGGCAGTCGCCGCCCCAGCGCCGCAGCAAGAACCGAAGGCGAAGCCAAAGCCGCGCTCAACTCAGAGCCGGCTCATGGACACCGAGCGAGCCATCTGCGTCCTACAAGACGTACTCGGGGCCATTAGGTCTGGCGAGAACGCCGTACCAATCATCCTTGGCGGTGTAGCACAGCTACTGCAAAACAATGGCGCAACATAAACCGCTCAGAATTCTACACTGGAATGCCAACGGGCTCAGATCGAAGTTAGGACTGCTGCGGATTCTACTTCAGGAACAGGACATCCACGTGTGCCTAATCTCTGAGACCCTACTGAAACCCACAGACTCTATTAAAATGCCCAATTACCACCTGTACCGGAAGGACGAGGTGTCAGATTGCAACATCGCTTATCGCGGACTCGCTGTCTTGGTACGTCGCAGGTTGATCCACCAACCCCTAATAGTTCCGAGCCCTACCTCTGACCCCAAGTCTTTCTACCTCCTCGGAGTGGAAGTCCACGCCGGCCATCCCATACGTTTGTTTGCTACTTATAAACCGCCAGGTACCCGATTTATCACCAGCGAAGTGGTCCAACTGATGGCGGACCCCCTGCCCACCTTAGTGGCGGGGGACTTGAATAGCAAACACACGGCATGGAACTCTGCGCGCTGTTGCAGAGAGGGCAGGACGCTGCTCCGAACTGCGGAGGACCACGGCTTCACCGTGAGTGGTCCGGAGGTTCCTACGCACTATCCCAACCACCCTTCCCATACACCTGATGTAATCGACATCGCGATCCATAAAGGCCTGGACAGCGTGTTGACGCAGGAGACCCTCCTCGAGGACCTCCAATCTGATCACCTCCCGGTGCTGGTGGTCATTGAAAGAAGACCGACCACGGTGACACCACCGGCTGCTCGCCAAACCATAGACTGGAAGGCGTTCAGCTCTGTCATGCATTCGAATACCCCTACGCTACCGATTACCACCTTTGAGGACGTCGAGCAGCTCGCCAATGCACTCACCATCTGCATTCAAGATGCCGCAAAGTCATCATCGTGCACCATGCCCAGCAGCAGTAGACTTCCACCACTGCCCAAGGACATCAGGGACCTACTAGCGAAAAAGCGACATCTACGAAAAAGATGGCAACAGACACGTTGCCCAACCCTCAAACGTCAGCTCAACGCCCTCACCGATCAGGTGAGACACGAACTGAGGTCGCATGAAGCAGAAAGCTGGGATCGATATATAGAGAACGCGGGCGAAGATTGGAACAGCGTCCATCGCCTATGTCGCCAGATCTCTAAGAAACCGGCTCCAATCAGACCCCTCCTCGGACCAGATGGCCATCCGAGATACCGCGCGGAGGACCGCGCTGAGATTTTCGCCGAACACCTAGAACGCCAATTCTGCCCACACCCCTGTGACAACGTAGAACACGTCGAGACGGTTACCCGGCATCTTCGAGAGTATCTCGCCGTCCCCATAGCGGCAGATGAAAACCCAGTCGTCTTCACGCCCGGACAGGTCAGCAGGACCATAAACAAACTGAAACCCAGGAAGGCGCCTGGCCTTGACAACATCACCGGCAACATGCTACGTCACTTACCACCAAAAAGCATCACAGCTCTGACTCGCCTTTTCAACGGCATCAACCGCACAGGCCACTTCCCACAAGTGTGGAAAATGGGAGGAGTAATTATGCTACCCAAGCCCGGAAAGAACACACTCAAGCCCGAGAGTTATCGTCCGATCACACTGTTACCTACGGTATCCAAGGTGTATGAGAAGTTGCTACTTCTACACCTGGAACCGCACATAAGACCGAGGGAGGAGCAGTATGGTTTTCGGGCAGAGCACTCCACCTCGCTGCAACTGACGAGAGTACTGCATCACATGACGACGGCCTACAACAAAAAGGAATACACCGCCACAGTACTCCTCGATATGGAGAAGGCGTTTGATAAGGTGTGGCACCAGGGTCTGCTTTATAAACTATCATTGTCACAGACACCCCGTCGAATCATACGAGTGGTAGCTTCCTTCCTCGATAAAAGACGTTTTCGAGTGAAAGTAGAAAACGCCCTATCAACAGAACGAGCCGCTGAGGCCGGTGTACCTCAGGGCAGCTGCATATCGCCCGCGCTGTACAGCTTTTATACGGACGACATCCCGGTAGGAGAAGGCACACATCTGGCACTATACGCAGATGACGCCGCTTATTACGCATCCTCGGTCAACCAAAAACACGCAGCTAAAAAAATACAGAACACCCTCGACCTACTGCCCGAGTGGCTAAGCAAATGGAGACTGCGGGTGAGCGTAACCAAGACACAGGCTGCAGTCATTGGCCGCCACTCCCTTCTACCGAAACCACTAATGCTAATGGGGCAAGAAGTCACGTGGTCCCGCAAGGTCAAATACCTGGGGATCACAATAGACAGCCACCTGTGCATGAAGCATCACATCGAACACGTGATAAATAAGACCAGGTCGGTCGCGCATCTACTTCGCCCGGTATTCGCCTCCAAACTCCCGCTCAGAACGAAGCTGGGAATTTACAAAACATACGTTCGACCTCATCTCACATATGCAGCCCCGGCATGGTACGCACTAACCAGCCGGACCAACAAAGGCCGCCTTCAATCCCAACAATCCCGCGTTCTACGCACAATCGTCGGAGCACCACGCATGGTACGAAACGCGACGATACACCGCGACCTGAGAACAGAATACATCGAAAATTTCATTCGCAGACTGTCGAGCGCAATGTTCGCGCGCGCCGACAAAGCCTCCCTGGCGAACCCGCACCTGCGCAACATAGCGCCGCTGCACGCCAGACCACCAGACTTCAAGGCCTACCAGCGAGAACTCACGGCCGATGAGGTCGAACATAACTCGAGCAAGAGCCCGAAACCGCAACCCCGTGAAGGGCAATGATAAACTGTTGTTCACCGCAACCCAATGACCCGCCGATATTAATCGGCGGCGTTTGAGACTGCGACAAAGGCGCAGAGCGCCGTAGTCGCCTCCGCGCAGCCTACGGCTGAGCGTCGACGACCTCATTGAGAAATAATTATCTACATAATATGCCAATATAAGTCATAATAATTAAAATTGATGTTATTTAAAAAATACCAGAGTGTTTTTTCGATCTATCCTATCAGATTATTATATTTTTTGCTCCGTGCGATGACGTAGATCTAGAAATAAATTTTTATTTAGTAATTTCAAATAACTTAAAAATAAATTGACAGTTTGAGATGAGAGTAGTTCATCCCTAAATGGTCTCGAAAAATTGCCAATATTGTCTATGAAAAATATCTATTGTGTACTTTAGCACCACTAACCTACACGTCCCGTCTCCTGTCTTTATAAGATTTACGTTCACTAAATACATTACTCTGCATTCCATTATATTTTGATATTTTTACATACCTTTGACAAATAATTAGTCACGGGTAAGTATAGCCCCTGCACAATTTTATCTAATGATTAAGGATAAATATATAGTTTAAAATATTTACAAAAAATAATACATTTGTTTAATTATATAAAGGACAATTGAAAAAAAAAATGTCTTTTCATCAATTCCATGTGAATTTTTTAAAAATATATAAACTTTTATAAAATCCTGGATTTTTTAATTTTGTAGAGGCTTAGTTATATAAGATCAATATTCGATAAATTAATTTATTTTATTCTTAAATTTCAAAGAATCAGCTAATCTGATACCATAATCATCCAAGACAAATGTCTAGGATACAATACCAGTAGATAAGTAATGTAAACGATGTAGGTCAGAAACGCTTATTATATTAATATATTAATAACCCCCAAACAACCATACTAGATACATACTATAACAAAATAAATAATATAGTGGCGACCTTAGCCTAGGTACTTTAAAATAACTTAAATGTCAAAACGTCATAATTAATTTAAAAACTTAAATTCTAACACACAAACTTTTAACTAAACTTTATACTAACCGTGTGAAACGTACCTATTTGCTTTATTATGTTTCGTATATCGATACTTTATTTTGCTTTAAAAAGCACAACTCAAATTTGTCAGCTGTACTCTAATGCCAACTATAATTCTAAAAAAAATTCATATCTTTTGAAATTGCTGTCATTACTTGTACAGTTATATTTGGATTACTGTGTCACATCAAAATAACATTTTTAAACGTAGGTAATATCACTTTGGATTGAGCCAAGGGTTTATTCCTAAACTAAATTTCGTCAAACCGTCTTAGATTTACCATTGAACTATTTTAATTTGTCTTTTTTACGATCACTACTTTGTAATTGATTTTGATTATTTACTGTGGCTGACTTTTGATTTACGGCAGAAGTTGAAGACTTAGAATTTGACAATGATTTTGATGAGCTGTCTAGATTGATAGTTTTATTTAAAGATGACACCTGCGTTACCTTAGATGTTGGTATACTTGTATTTGGTTTGGCAATAATACTACTATTCGGAGTAGTAGTTGCAGTGTATTTAGCAGGCATTGCCTGTGTGGCTGACTGAAGCGCTTTTCCGGTTGTTATTAGCTTAGAAGTAGTTAGAACAGAACTTGAGGGAGAATTCACTGTTTTACTTAAACTAGTAGCACTAGTTTGTGCGGCAGCAATAGCAGTTTTATTTGCACTTATATTGTTAGAGAAATTTGATGACACCGTATTAAGATTATCACTGGGTGCGCTTATCGATTTTGATGTTTTTTCTGTTACTGTTTTATTTATGACTGCGGAAACGGGCTTTGACGCATTCGATATTTTTGAAGATGTTGACGCCACTGGTATTGTTATAGGCTTTGAAACATTAATCTTCATTTTAGTATTACCCGTTGTTTCAGACTTCAATTTTACTGAAGATTTATCTGTTGATACCAAACTTATTGTCGGCTTTGAAACTGCCTTCATTTGCGATTCAGTCGTAGCTATTGTACATTTTCCTTGCGTTGGTGCAGAACACGTCGAAATAACTATAGATTTGATTGAGATAGTATTAGGAGCTTTTGTATTTGATACAGCAGTAACTGTTCCAGATGAAACTATTGTAGTTGTTACTTTTATTGCTTTTTCTGATTTAGGGATTCCAGAGGTTAACATTGGAATTTTATCTGATAATTTACCCGACGAGGTCGCTGTTGATATGATAGGATCTGTTGATGTTGACGTCATGGCTAAAGTTTTAGATGCTGATGTTACATGTGGCTTATTGATTAGTGATGTTGCAGCTACAGTCTTAGCAGCGATAGTAGTTATTGATTTATTGGCATTGGCTGTAACTATCGAGGCTAGTGTGGGTTTACCTGCTGATATTATTGCAACTGATGACGTGGCTGGTGGTTTAAAGGTTGATTCAATAGGTTTAATTATTGTTGTTGGCACAATTATTGTAGATATATTTTTACATATCTTAGAGTCAAATGCAACAATTACATCTGGACTTTTTGGTTGTATGTTAGATTCTGAAATCATTCCTGCATTCTTTTGGCACTGTAATTGCTGAACACTATTCATGTCATCGATTTTTGCATTTTCGTCCTTAAATAAACTATTAATCGGCTTACCGTTAGATTCAAAATTTTTATTGACATCTGCTTCCGGTGTAAAATCATTAACATAACTATGTTTATCAGTTGGTATTGTTTGAGACTTTATAGTGTTTGATACTGCTGATTTAACTGGAACTGCTTTAGATATATTGTCAGTAATATCTGATGTCACTGCACTTGAAGTATTTGCTTTACCAGGCATAATCTGTTTTTTTTCGATAAATGACGATTCCGTATAGTTCCCTTTAACTGGTTCATTACTACTGATCATTAGTTTTGAAGCAGATTCTTTAGTAAGATTTCCAACTAGTTTAGTATTTAAATTATCATTATTTATGATATTATTGGTTTTACTCAATGTAAACACCCCAGCCATATTTTTTTCGTTTCCACTTAAAAAACTAGCTTTCACTGTACCGCCTTCAGCAGTTGATAAAATAGGTACTGGTGTCATCTGAACTGGTTCCATAGGTGCTATTTTTCCGTCTGTATGAATTTTCGCAGTTGTAAAAATTAATGGACTAGAACTATAGCCCCCAGGTTTGTTTCCGTCTATCTCCACTAATACGTGACCTTTAGGTGCTGTTTTTGCCCCATCGGTACCGTTAAATATGTCAGTGTTCATATGGTTATGCATAGTTGCAGGTTTGCTTACAAAAGAAGTGCAGGTCTCCTTTGTACCATTAACAAAGTTCTCCGCCATTCCCGAAAAACCCACAATAGCTGATTTTTCTATTTTTATTTCAGGTAACAGTTTATCTTCCGCCATCTCATTTGCGGTATCAGTCTTCGTTTTTGAGAGAAGATATTTGGCACTTTCACTTGAAAGTTCTATTTTCTCTGTTTGTAAAAGGGGTTCTACTACACCATCGTCAGACTCATTGCTGAAATTCTGAACTTTTCTTTTTAACGAGCTTTTCTTTATTTTCGATAGGCTCACTGATGGCTTTTTAATTTCGTTTTCTATGCCACTAGTGATAGAAGTAGAGTCACCTCCGTCTTGTGATGTCTGCAAAAAATGTAAAATTGTTTCTATAATGATAGTACTTTGAAATTGCTTTTAAATACGGCTAATTCGTACTTTACATTTCCACGCTCATTCGGATCTTACGTTATCAATAGTGATAAATATAATAAGGGCACATCGCACTCAGAACCGACAGCTGATAAGATCATAAGGGTCTAAAATGGAGTGCACACACTGGCAGGAGCAGCGTAAGATCTACTCCCAGAAAATGGACAGATAGCTAGCACCGCATAACCGCTCTGGATGCAGGTCGCAAACAACCGGTTCTATGAATTACTTGCGGAGTCATATGATTATATGCAGATTTTATTTAATTATTATTTTTATTATGAGAAGTAAAAGCGTAAATGTTAGAATACATTTTGCATTTTATACCTAATTTGAAGTTAGGGCTGTAAAAAATTTAAGGAATCAAATTTGTACTTTATCTTGTACTTAGCGAAAGTTAATCGAAGCTTACAAAACGTATAATCTTACTTTCCGCATGGCGACCAGCGGATGTGTATGCGGGGGTCAAGCGCCGCGTTCCCGCAGCACCGGACGGCCGTGCAGAAGCAGCACCGGCGGGGATAGCTCTGTCACGGTACGCAATGCTGTGCACACGCCTGATGTTGCCGATGGACCCCATTCTTCGGTGGGCCGCGCAAGTACACGAGCTTTCTGTAATATACAGATGATCTCTTCACAAGCTATCTTCATATATTTATTTTGATCAGGTGATAGTAGTGTGGATGGAGCGTGGACTTAGAAATCATGTAACTACTAGCTTCATAAAGAAATGACGCCTAAATGTCACTTTACTCGAGGCATGTGAGTCACAGTGACAACAATATCGTTCTCTTTAATAATTTAATTTAAATGATATTTATTCACCACGCTTGCCCAGCGCGGCAATTATGAGCAAAAATCCCTCCATATTGGGGAGGCCTACGTTCAACAGTGGACTTTCTATGGCTGATATGATGATGATATTTATCTCAGCTAACTTCAAGCTTAACAGTATTAGAACCCTAAATTCTTTTGAGTTCTTGCTTGCTAAAACAATATTGCGAAAGAAATCATTTGTGAACAAATTATATTTGTTAATTTGATTTACTTGTTTTTGAATAAATTCTGATGAATTTCTTAATATAAAAATATTACTTAGGTGTTAACTATTACTGTCAACCCAGACATAAAAAAGACAAACCTCCATGATTGTAAGATCATCAGGACCGCTACAGATCTGATCAACGGCCATCAACACAACTACGAGCACGGGCAGCACGCCCAACGTCCAGCCCACAGCATCCGCCCACATTGGGTACACGTAGTGGCCGTACGACGCTGGCTTGTACTCAATCCAGTTAAACACCAAAATAAACTGAAATCATGGGACAATCAAGGCTTATTCCAAGTTAGTTGTTAACAAATTGATGCTTTTAGAATATCAAACTTTTACAATATGATTGGATTTGTCGGATTGATTTGTACAAACAGTGACTATTACAAAATCCTTGGGTTATTTGGATATTCACTAGAAAAATAAAACTGCTGGTTATATATATATCGGCTACCACAAGGAGTATCTAAAAATTTCCACAAAAGAATAATGATACATTGTTGGAGACAGCCCTGAACAGTGACCAAATGAATGCATTTTTTTCATAAACAAATTAATAGATGAGTTAACTGATAATTTCATTTTTACACTTGTATAATTGGATAATAATTATGTGTAAACAATGTTATTAACCCCCCCCCCCCCCTTAAATATTATTCACTTAAACTTGTCTTTTCTAGTTTGTTACATTAATAACTTTTTCTAACGTCAGTAATTGAATATCTTTAATACAATTATTAAACTAATTTGTTTCCTATTTATCAGTTTTTGAATTAGTAATTAGCGGTAAATACGAAACGATCACATCATTTCGATCAGGAGTGTTCAAATTAATGAAGTTTAAATTATGGGATATTCAAAATGTACTTAAACCTAATAAAACCTTATCACAAGACTGAATAGCGAAAATCAACAACTTATATTGTAGATCATAAAAGATTGAATTATTAAGTTAATGTTCAAATATTTATAACATATGTACTAACCACCAAAGCAGCAGGGGTAACGATACGCCACATAGAACACCAAAAAATGACCCACAACTTAGATTGACCTCCAATCATATCCTGAATGTCCTGGCAGAATTTCTCTGCGCCGTAGATCCATGCGATTAGTATACACTCTCCAATTGCGATAATTAGTACCGACCAGTTCGCCGCGTATTTATCCATCAATTGTAACCAATACATGCCACTCTGAAATGGAAATATTCTCTACATAACAAAAAGCAAAGTTCAAGAACCAAAGGATTTTCACACATAATATGAACAGATTTCAAATATTCATTCACCGGCAAACTAATATTTTTAAGACCCGCGTAGTTCCTGTTTTCGTGAGAATAATAAATAATAAATGTAGCCTAAGTTGTAACATTTGCTTGGATGCCAGTAGAAATCCTGTTAAAATCGGTTCAGGCATTTCAGAGTTTGCCGGAATTAACAAACAGACACACAGCAAAAGATGATTTTTTATTTACGGAAGTACCGTATATATTTTTAAATGCATTTTCTAAATAGCTGATAATTTGGAATTAATAACAGTAATTTTAACAATATTTTTTTTTTATATTTATGTATATGTAGATTTGAGTTTTACTTATATTATAATTTGGATTTGGATTGATGTCTGTCACTCATCAAGATCTGAACGGGTCTGAGTGTAGTTTGGTACAAAAAAGTTCTGAAATAATTTTAAATAAACACACGCAAAAACATAGTATCTTATATTCCTCTCGAAAATACGCACGGTTTCTATTATATTAGTTGTATATATATATTCTATGGTACATAACAATTATTTATTAGGAGCATAACAATTATACAGGAATCAGGTATTTATAAGAAGTTTAATTAGTGTTCGTGAAATACAATTTTAGTACATTTCACTCAACTTTACAAAACCTTATTGTTCATACCGTAATAAAAAGAAAATATAAAATCAAAATTATTTTCATCGCCATTTATTTTTGTTGAGGACTTCCGACGTCCAAAATCAAATCATCCTACATCATAGTATCCTACATCATTCACATAATTTTAATCACGCCAATCAGTTCTCGCACATACATGAATATTTCCACGCGAACCCAGTAAGCTATAATTTCCACTATAATTTGATTGGTACCAAATTGGAATTGTTGTTAAAAAGCAACAATTCTGAGATATTGGACATGTTACCTATTCTTTACACAATACAAATACTGGATTTTTATTGTACCTTTAAAACTGCAGTAACGAATCCGTAGAAGTTTAATCATTAAAGTCTTGTAAACATTTAAATCGTAATATTATCATTCGTAGATGTGGTATGACAGAAAATAATAAAATGCTAGTTTTCGTAAGAAAAAGAGATACAAAATCTCGAACAGTTTTCTCATATATCAGAATCATACCTTTTTTAAAAAGGTCGAAATCAAAGATTAAGACTCCAGATAAAAACACTGTGCAATATGATATTATTTATCCAGGATAACTTAATATTTTTAGGCCACTTGGTGTATGTGGTGAATCCCTGGTTTCCGGTTTTCCTATTCCAATAGATTTTTAGACAATAATATATAGCGATGTTGCCCCCGGTGCTTATATAGTTACTTATACAATCTATGCTTCGCATCTCTTCTAATTTACTTACGTTAGTAGTGAAGATAAGACCGCCCAAGTAGCCAAATACAGCAACTGTCAAAACTACCCAGACCTTCTTCTGGCGGAAGTTTGGAAATCTATCCAAGATAGCGGTTGTCACCGTTTCCATCAAGGCAAACTGTAACCAAACGTAATGATATTATACACAAACAAACGTGATAATTATGGAATACATAAAAATGTCATAAATCTTACCTGGGAGTCGAGACCCAAAGTCATAAGCATGACAAAGAAGAGTATAGACCAGAGTGGTGACACGGGCAGCCTTGTAACCACTTCTGGATACACGATAAAGGCAAGGCCTGCTCCTTGGTCAACCACTTTATTCACTTCGACGTCGAGTTCATGAGCTAGGAATCCAATCACGGAAAATATGACCAACCCGGCGAAGAATGATGTCGCAATATTGGATACGGCCACAATCAGCGAATCGCTATAATAATAATAAAAAAATAATTTAAAAATGTTGGCGCAAATTCATACGTATTGCAATGTACGTCACGTATGTATAGAAATCTACAAATTTTCATTTATATCATGACATCCACAAATATAATAACTAAATATTTACTTACATATAACAGTTGTTCGAAAATTTGTTATAAGATGATAATGTGATTAGTCCACCCCAAGCAGGACTCAATGCAAAAAATATTTGAACGGCAGCATCTCCCCAGACCTAATAAACAGTAAATAAATATCAAATAGGGTGACAATTTTATAACTTGATTTCAACATAATTGTGATTATGACAACATTACCTGTGAATTGGCTAATTGACTAAAATCTGGTGTAAGGTAGAATAGTATTCCCGTCGAAGCGCCTGGTAAAGTCACTCCTCGAAAAAATAAAATCACCAGTACCACGTACGGAAAAAGCGCAGTAAAATAGACAACCTGAAAAAATGAATACATGTTTCTCTTTTCTAAACTATAATTTAAAAAGTATTGAAATGGGATTATTCAGTTTCAGGAGACATACAATAATAATATTTTTTTTTAATTGCACATAAGTAATGTGCAAATTTTATTTTGCAAACATATTATGACAGGATAAGTGAACAAACATCATTTATTAATTCGAGTATAGAGAAAATAATCGCGAATTATTTGAATCAACAAACCTTTCCAGATGATTGTACGCCTTTACACAGGCATAAGAAAACTATCAACCACGCAGCCAGTAAGCAAACGGCCATGCCCCATCGAATTTGACCAGTTTCCTCGATGCCAGCAGATAATCCCAGCACTTGATTACTGTGTTATCAAACAAATTTTCATATTAAAACAGAATTAACAGGTCATCCATCCATTCTCTTAGTTCAAATAAAAGACAGAAACTATTCAGTGTATTTACTCTCTTATTGAAAAATAATTCTGTTGATACTAACGTGAAGTACTCTTCGGCAGGAGGTCGTCTCAAGGCTACGTTGGCTAACTCTACGATATTGTTGAGTGCGACGTACGACTGGTTTAAGCATTGTCGTAGATAATATGTACCATTTTTTGCCTCGCATTCATCTGCTTCTTCATATGAATAACAATCTGCAAAATGAAATTGGTACAAGCAATGTTTTTTTTTCTTAGCCTTTTAATTTTGACCTAATGTGGTACCGTGACCTAAGGATCACCATTCATTAAAATAGAAGTCCTGTGTGTGTGTGAAATTTCTACACAAAGACTATTATGAGTCAAAGTTAGCTAAAGCCGAATTTTATGGTGCGGTATTTAAAACCAAAGAATATTAAATACTATACTCACTCTTTGTACTCCAAGCTGCATCACAATTCTGCCAAGGCAATTGGTAAAAAATGCTTGCAAATGACACGGCCATATAGTAGATAGTCCAAGCAATAATAAGGTTATAGTAGAGCATAACGACACTTGACACAATGACCATGCCATAACCCAAGCCTCGGAATAGAGGGCAGAACTTGTTGTAGACCGCGACCGGACCTAGGGCGGCATATTGGCCGAATGATAATTCCATGAACATCAATGGCAAGCCCGCTATTATAAGCATCACAGTAAACGGAATTAAAAATGCACCTGAAAAAGACATTAACTTGAATTATAGTTGCCAACTTAAACTACAGTATTCTCTAATAGTAGCCAAATGCTACATACGTTACATGTTGTTTATACGGCACTATCATCTTGTAAGTGTACGCCATACATACTGATCCAGAAGAAACTAGTTTTAATAATAAATCGATTTTGTAGTGAGAATGATGAGGTCTTTTTGCAAAGGTGTTAAGACTAAGCGAAGCTATAGAATAATAATTATTATTATATATGTATATGAATTTATATTACTGAATGAATTATGAATTTATATTAATCAGTACTATATATAAATATATAGTAATGATTAAGACGATTTGGGCATGTAGAGCAAAATAATCATGAAAACGCTATAAAACGAGGTAGTTACTGCAACGATTGAAAGATGCTTTGAAGGCCATATACTAATGTAGGAAATAATGACTCGGGTGTTTAAAAATACTTATATTCTCTAACTGCTACCCGATGGGAAACAGACCTTAAATAATTTATTACAATTATATATATGAGGACAACGTCGTATTTTGTCTGATACTACTAATATGACAATCAGGCATACAGTACGCCGTATGATGAGTCGATGAAACATATAGGCATCGAATAAGAGCAAAAGCTATCGTGATACTCATTATTTTCACTGCCTCCTTATGTTCCAACCGGAGACACAGCCAAACAGCTGTTTAACGATCGAGATATGTGTGGTGTAAGAAAAATTAAAAATATATATATTAACGATACGCACCTCCCCCATTATTGTAGCACAAGTAAGGGAACCGCCACACGTTTCCTAGACCAACGCTGTACCCGAGGAGCGACAACAAGAAGTCGAAGCGCCCCGTCCAGTTTCCTCGCTCGGGCTCTGTTTCTTCTACGGTCGGTTCCGCCATGTCTTCTTTGTACTGCTTAACAACAAATTTTCTATAGTTATATATCATATAATTTTATATGGTATAGATTCAAAGTCATATACTGTTGCTCTATAGGCTCTTAGTTTTATAATGAGGACTTGACTTAAATGATTAGCGTGTCGATGTCAGTTCAGATTATTCTAAACTTATTAAAGTAATAAAATCTTTATGTTTATGTGAATATTAAACTTTTCCAAATGTTTACGGTGTAGATAATGTGAGTTATGCTAATAAAAATCATGGCTCCCACCATTATTATTTGTTCATCATCTCGCTTAAATATTTAACTTACTATTAAATTCAGAAAAACTTTATATTTATCTCTAAGTCAAGCCGCTTCCTTACAGCATTGGCGTATTTAATAATGAATTCTTTGCACTTATAACTGTTTTATTATTAATATAATGTCTCACTATATATAAGCTCAATATATAAATTCAGGGCATGATCAAATGACTGCGCATATTTTTTAGGAAAGGCCAGCTGATTAATGAAAGCGTAATTTGAAGTATAATAATTAAAAAATTAAACACATTTTCAACATTGCGTGCGAAAGTCATCTGTAATACACCTTAAAGAAGTGTGCCAATTTAATGTAATTTTAAGTGGGCTACTAAGTACATATATACTCACATCTGAGAATTTTAAATCTATCGCAGGGATATTTTTCGTTACGGCAGAAATGTGTGCTTTTGTCGGTGTTTCCATCTCGGACATATTGAAATGGAAGCTATTTGTGCACAATCCGTCGTTTTATCATTTTATTTGAGATCACTATGGAATCAATGAGAGGAAGGCTGTCGAGCACCGCACTGCATCACACTCCCGGAGGTTCGGCACTAACCATAGTTACATAGGCCACCTACTCGAGTGAAACACACACCAACGGAAGTAGAAAAAAGAAACGACTAATAAATAAATTGACGACCAGACGAGTATATCATAAGGTACATTAAAATCGAAAAATACAAAACGCAGGAACGCGCAGATGTCAAGTTTCTCATCGACCGAACTCTGAATGAACATGTAGGTCAATATCAAGTCTCCGCCTCCACTGTACCCCTCACCCTACTTTACCCCGCTGTGAAATTTTCTCCAATGAAGCTATGTAAGATAGTATTATTCCTGAAAATGTTCGATATAATCGCTTTTAAAACTCGAAATATTAGTTACGATGATAATATTTTGACTTTATATATCTAGAATTCATTCATTTCATAACATTCTATAATTTGTAAACATATGTATACTCACTTGGAATAATCCTGTATTTATACGTAGGTATATATTACGAAGGTAGAGTCACAAATCAAAACATCTAAAGAATTACATTCTACGATAACAGTGTTGGTTAATTAGTGCAATAAAATATTATGAAAAATAGGCACTCGTATCCGCAACAATATCTTGAAATGAGATAACATAACTGTTTGAGAAAATTATTATACGGCAGGAGTGTTAGTGTGTACTTAATATGGCGGGAGGCTGCTTCCGCAGAAGGTCGCTGAAAGTAGAGCAGTGTATTGATTACAGGAGGGTGCGCGGCCGCTTACCCTGTCATGCACATTTCATGCACAACTCATTTCCTATTGGGCTGCACGCTTGATGTTTCAATGTCATACATAACTAACTCTTTATCGTTACCTACTTGTTCTTATCGCAAATTGGTGCGTTTTTCTAGGCTGTTAAATGAAAAAAACATGAATAAATATATGGATAGAATAAAAATGAAGTAAAAATAGATTATTACAGATATGACTTGTTGTAATAAATTTATATATTGGACCTAAGCACTTTTTGATACAATTATTCATAAGTTTACACAATAGTTAACTCAAGTTTCCTTTAAAATAATCAGTTCTGGTGTTTCTCAGTTAAATGTGACTAGCATAAAACAGTTAATTCAACAAATCTCCATCCAACGTTTTACAGTTTATTTCCCTTTGTTTGAATTTTTCATAAAAAGATTTTCCTAATTGCGCATATTAGTTCATACACGGGAGATATACTTAAATAGTGCCACCTAATTATTATTTTTATGACAAAGTTAGGTATTAAATGGGTAAATATGTAATTTGAATTGATACCAAACTGATTGGCAAACATTAAAGTCGTTACTAGTAGTAAAGTACAAATACGGAACTAAACACGTATTAAATGTATTTCGGTAATGTTAGAATAATTATTATTTAGTCCATGGGTGAAATGTATAATATATTTTTACTTCTGGCCGAAGACTAGAAGTTAGTTTGCAAAAAACAATTGGATTTTTATATATTTTATTATTATAGAAATAAGGACGTAACGTATTTTTAAAAAGAACGTTTCAATCAGGACGTTTATTAAAAATTAATGTTCTATGATCGGTATAAAATTACTTCGAAACCAATAATAAATGATAATATGTTTCTTTATATAATTATCGTGTAACATCACAGATAATTACGTAAAAAAAAATAAAACATTTAATTATAAAACAATTGGCGGCCTTATCGCTCAAAGCGATCTCTTCCAGGCAACCTTTGGATCGACATAAACAAAACTAATAACATATACAGTATTAATATTTAAATCTTTTTTATTAAGTGAGAGTGTTTATCATTTAATAAAAAAAGATTAGTACCTAGTATGGTAGGGTGTCCAACAGTGAAACAGTCGGACACAATGAAACAGCTTGATATTTCAAAAACGCGGGGTTGTGAAATAGTGCGCCATGTCTTGTCTGGACCCTTTTGTGATCCCCCTGCACCGGCCCAGTTTGGGTGCGCACCGCTTGGAAGAGAACGTGTTCGTGGAACTTTTTGGGATTTCTCGACAAAAAAGTAAGCATTTTCTATTACTTTTATACATTTTTCATAAAATTTACAAGCATGTTCCGTATTTCCGAGAATAACGTGGTAATTTACAAGTATCATACATTTACGTGGCTTAGATTAAATATTAATCCTTTCCGTTTTAGTCGATATTTTGTTAGGTTTTTAAAATATAACCCAGGTCGTCAACAATGAAACAGTTTGGGGATTGACACAATGAAACAATGTTTCATTGTATACTACCTTGTTTTATTGTATACCACTGTAAGAATTAATGTGGTTATTCATAATGATTTTATTTTTTTACGTTTAATGTATTAATAATATTAATACTTTAATTAACTTATTACTTAAACGTATTAAGTATTTACATTATTTTTTTTTTTGCTGAAAATGCCGCGCACTAAATCTACAAAAAGAAAAAAGAGGCACCACACGTCAAGAAACATGCTTCAAGCTATTCTATTAAAAAGACAGGGATTGGGCGTATGAAAAGCGGCCAAAGAATGTGATGTAGCATATGCTACATTATTCTGATATATTAAAATATGAAAGCATTAGTACTGCGTTATTTCAAACTCAAAGACTAATTTTCAAAGACCTGAGGCATGTAGTCTGGCTCGTGCAACAGCTTTTAATAAGGAATTCGTCAAGAACTTCTTCAGCAGTCTGAAAAACGTAATGGAACGTCATCCCGATTTTGGCAATGGATGTAGAGTTTACAACCTTGATGAAACTGCTACCTTTAACTAGCGGTGAAATAAGGATACTAGTCACAACATGTTGCATCGTATGCACATAGGGCCAAGCATTACCAGCGGTTCTTGTTTTCCCAAGAAAAACTTTCAAACATTTTATGCTTAATGGCGCCCCGCCAGGATCTCTCGGATTAGCGGCTCCAGCTGGGTAGATGAATGCGGAACTCTTTATTCAAGTAATGAAGCATTTTATTGAACACACGTCTGCAAGCCTGGAGAACCCTTCTCTATAGATCATGGACAATCACGAATCGCACCTCAGTATTGAGGCATTCGATCTAGCCAAACAATCTGGAGTAACGATTCTTACAGTGCACCCTCATACCACAGCAAAAGTGCAGCCACTTGATGTTGGATTGTATGGTCCATTCATAATATATTACAACAGCGATGTGGATTCATGGTTGATGAGGAACCCTGGATAACCGACGAGTATCTACAATATCGCAGAGTGCGTAGGTCAAGCATATGCGAAATTCATGATCCCAACAAATATTTTATCTGTATGAATTTATCCGTATGACGAAGACATATTTACGGAATCAGACTTCATGCTATCATCAATCACAGATAGATATCAACCAGGGCCATCTGTATCTACTACCACTCCTGAGGAACTACAACATAGTGAGACTTGTGGAAGTCCTACATCGGATGTGACATGTGCTGAGAGTCCGTCTTTACTGGTAGCCGATAAAAATTTCGCAAAGCCTTTAGAGGAGCTACACAAACCAGACTCTAATTCACTTAACGGAACAACAACATCATTAGTCTAGGAAATTCTGGCAGGTGTGATTCCTGAACCAGGATCTAGTTCTCCAAATATAGCGATGACATCGCGTTCCGAAGAAATTTCTGGAAGTGAACTGAATAGAGACTCGACCCCGCCACCCGTTGAAGCAAAATCTGGAAGTTCTGGTATTCAATTTAAAGTTTTAACTCATGAGGAGTTTATGCCTATTTTCACTATTAAATGTTTATAGGTACTTAAAGTAGGTCTGTGCCTACAGCTTAATGTGATTTTTGTAGATGAAGACTTATAAATCTTTGTAACTAAGTATTTAAGTTGTTAACTAATTACACAGGTCTACAACAAAAATGCTGTCTGGATATTTCCAACTGATTTCTATGTATTTAGGTGTTCTGAAAACAACAAAAAATACTCTAAAAAATCCAGAACATAAGACTTTTTTACAAAACGCAAAATTTTATTCCAAAAGATGGATTTTTTGGGCTTAAAAGGGATTATCTTGTAGTATAATAGGTATAATTTTATTTTGATTACTGTTTTAAAATGTTTACAGGACATAACTATCATTAATTTCTCAATAAGGAACACCCTGTTTCACCTACATTATCAAGTATTAACATGTTGTAACTTAAACGTGCGCGCTCCGATAGTGTAGAAGTGGCGCGGGACAATTATGTGTTCACTCGTCATTTTCTTATAGATCTTGGTTCAATTCAGTGCAATGTCGTCTGTGCGGAAGTGTGAGAACTCTTCGGACAGTTTCTGTTACATTTGTGGCGAATATATGACATTAAAGCAACAAGTTAATATTAGGGACTCTGTAAAAAACGTATACTTCGCGTATTTCGGCTTCAAACTTGGAGATCAGGATAAAGTATGGGCACCTCATAAAGTCTGCAAACGATGTGTTGAAGAAAAAAGCTTTCCGGTTTGCGATTCCTATGGTATGGCGCGAGCAAAAGAACCATAGTGATGATTGTTACTTTTGTTCGTGTAATGTGAAAGGGTACAATTCAAAACGGAAGCAGTCAATTTCATACCCCAATCTGCAATCAGCTATTCGTCCGATCCCTCATGGGACCGAAATACCAGTGCCCAAGGTCCCTGGTACCTTGGAAGAGGTTCCAAGTTCTGACGAAGATGGTGCTGTACGTACACCCGATGACCAGTCAACTTTTAAATTTGAAGATGACAGAAGTCCAAAAATGTTTTCCCAAGGCGAGCTAAATAATTTGGTAAGAGACTTGAATCTTCCCAAAAACGCTGCTGAGTTGCTTGGATCAAGGCTCAAAAGCAAGAACTTACTTATGCCGGGAGTGTCTTCCACCTGGTTTAGATACCGTGAAAAGCAGTTTACTTCCTACTTTGCCCAAGAGGACGAGTTAGTTTATTGCACCAATATTGAAGGTTTGATGAATACATTTAAGATCTCATACGACCCAGAAGAGTGGCGTATTTTTATAGATTCATTAATAAGAAGCCTTAAAGCAGTTCTGCTTCACAACGGCGGTTTCTATGCTTCCATTCCTGTCGGCCATTCCGTACATCTAAAAGAAACCTACAAGAACTTAGAAATGATTCTTTGTAAATAGGGTTGTTTCCTAGTATTCACTTAATTAAAAGTAGATAACTACACCGAAAGTTCACAAAACTAAAAACACGATAAGCTATATTTTATTATTTATAACTAACCACATAATTTTTTAATAATTTATGAAATTTAAGTTTATCGCCTATTACGTCACGCCATTTAAAACGGCGAGTGGCGCCGATTGACGTCACTTTACATTTAATAGTGACGAGTATTTGACATTGACAGGTACCTAACCTGAAACCTGAGGATACATGAGTTGTTTTGTTTACTTCGTATATAATATATAAGTTTGTTAATTTTGTATTTGAGCGATAGACAGTTAATAAAGAATTATGGAGAAGGGATTTATGAAAGCTGATAGTTTATTTTATTAAGCTTTTTGAAACATCAACAAGTGTTTTCCAACGCTGACACAAACATAACCTCAAACCTTTGCCTCAAACTCGTATTAACACAAACTTTACGTTTGACATTGACACTTCATTGCACCGTTTCATTTTACCGCATTCAAAGCTCTGAACATTAAGATATTTTATTTTTGTGCTCATTAAAAGAAACAAAATCGTGATACTCAAATGTTTAAATATATGTTTTTTGTATCTTTATTATAAAAATACATCAATAAAATTTTAAAATCAATTGGTCAGTATATTGGTGTGCGTTAAAATGTAAAGGAACATAATGTATAGTGACGTCACAGTCACGTGATCGAGCGTTTTTTGGCCATTTTTTAAGAAAAATAGAAAAAAATTAAATATATAAAAAGTAAAGAGATTTATGACGAAAAAATGATAGGGAGGGTGATCCTTAAATTATTTAGAAGCTATTTAAATAGTTTTGCGAAAATTGGAAACAAGCCTATTAAAATATAAAGACCACGGTTGGCAAGTGTACGGTGATTTCAAAATCTTGGGCATGGCGCTCGGACAGCAATCTGGGTTTACCAAATTCCCTTGCTTTTTGTGTCTATGGGATAGTAGAGACCGAACAAATCACTGGACCAAAAAGTGTTGGCCTCCGAGGGAGCTTAAAGTTGGCGAAAAGAATGTCCTGCATGAAACTTTGGTACCTCCTCATAAAGTTCTTTTACCACCGCTTCACATAAAGCTGGGATTGATGAAGCAATTTGTAAAGTCACTTCCAAGAGATGGAAATTGCTTCAAATACTTAATATCAAAGTTTCCTGGCCTCTCGGAGGCAAAGTTGAAGGAAGGTGTTTTCGTTGGCCCAGATATTAGACGGCTTATGGCTGATCCACTATTCGTCACAACCATGACAGATCCTCAAAGAGAAGGGTGGATTGCCTTTAAGGAAATCACAACAAAATTTTTAGGCAATAACAAAGACCCTAACTACAAACAAATCGTCAAAAGTATGTTAAAAGCATTTCAAGCTTTAGGTTGCTTAATGAATTTAAAAATACATTTTCTTCATTACCATCTCGACTATTTTCCAGAAAATTTAGGAGACGTGAGTGAAGAGCAAGCTGAACGATTTCACCAAGATATTAAGGATATGGAAAAAAGATACCAGGGAAGATGGAGTGTCTCAATGATGGCAGACTACTGTTGGACGCTTCAAAGAGACCTTCCAGATGCTTTCCACAAGCGAGTTGTACCAAAAGGAGTCTCACTGGGAAAAAGAAATGTGTTTAATGCTCACTAATTAATGTAATTAAGATGAGAAAATAAGTTTTTAAAACGCAATAAAAATTACTTGATTTAAAAAAACATATATGTTCATTTTAAGATAATAACTTGTTTCGCATAGACACCTACATTGCCAGAAAACGTGACGTGCTAGGACAAAATAAAAGTTATTTTCAAATTCAGCACACCTAAAAACATAAGAATTATAAAAAAACCAAGACAGCTCTCAACTTTTTTTTGCAGACTTGTGTTAATTACGTGTTTTTTTAACACCAGAGTCTAATTAATGATAAGATTATTGTTTTGTTGTGACTAAAGGTCTGAAAAATATTATGTTATTGAAGGTCCTATTTACGTGTCTTATTGTGAATAGACCTTTTCTGATTTATAATTATATGTTTTGTATCATTTACTTGTTCAAACGTCAACATAAAATTCAAAATAATTAGTACATAATACTGTTTCATTGTTGTCATTAAGAGCGTTTCACTGTGTGCACCCAGGTGGACACAGTGAAACATTTTCGATTTTTCAAAAAAAATCTTTTTGTGAGTTTTGAATTTAATTATTATAAAAACGATTAATGTAATTTTATACCTAATCAAATATGGTATCTTCCTATATAAAACTTAGGTCCATATCTAAAGAAATGAACTTAATGTGTAACTTTGAATTTTTGGTGTTTCATTGTTGGACACTACACAGATATTACATACTACTTATGCTTTTTAAAAAACATTTTGAATAGACCAATGTTAATTACAAGTATTTTTTATTTCGCCTATTTAGTCAATAGACATAGATCAAAAGCATACGGAATAATCAAATATTAGAAAATAGAACAAAACAGAACGATATTGTTTTTATCGTTTAACTATTATCCAAATAATTTTATGATCCTTTAGTTTAGCAGCTCTTATACCTTTAAAAGTATCGAATTAGTTAAAAATTAAAATACCGCTGAGCAATCAATTTATTGCAACTTTATTTTTACATCATATGTCGAATTAAGGTCCTACATGCTGCATGTTGAAGTAAGAAAAGATAAGTTACTTTTGGTCCACAAAAAACAAGTTGGCAAGGGATAGGATATATGGTTAAATACACATAAATGACGTCACGAGCATAACGCTAATATTTTCATAAACGTTAAGTTAAGCCCTCTAAATATGCAATTACGTGCCATACATTACGCAAGACTAGCCCGAAACTAATGTTCCAGCATCTCGTTAATTAAATATAGGTACACCTCTACCACCTAGGGTTTTCTTAAAGTTCGATTATCGGGTATAGGTCCGCGATTAATTTTTATCAAGTTTCACATTCTTAAAACAAAGAACAGTAAAGCGATGGGAAATAGTAAAAAACAATCTCGTTCCATAATTGTATTTTTAATAAAAGTAACAACTTCCCACAGCAAAAACTATAATTTAAACTATAGGACAATATCTTAGGAATGATTTATTTTGTGGTCCCTTTATTTACTTTGATATGTATGTATATTTTGTATAATAAGTACTCTGGTACACAAAAAAAACATACTTAATGTATAAGTCATTCTATGACCAAAACAGTAGTATAAAATTTACAGAAAAAATGGCAATGGTTTTCTAGTCAATCTTCTTAACTTAAACATTATTTGTGCTGCATAAAATCCCTTATTTCATACCAATGTACTTATTTTTTCTTTACTTCTTAGCAAGAAGTGTTTTGATAAGAGATTCCAATTTCCTGGTATCAGCAGCGAACTTTCTGATGCCATCGGAGAGTTTATCAGTGGCCATCTGGTCCTCATTCAGGTACCAACGGAACTGAGCCTCAGTTAGCGAAATTTTTTCAATGTCGCTTTCAGCAGCATTTTTCGGATCGAGAGCCTAAAATCAATTTTAAATTAGATTACACAAAGAAAATTGTTGTCTTAACAAAAAAATAACAAAATTGATGTCATAACTTAAAAAATGCTGACAGTAAATATCCATAAAACTTAAATTATCTTTAATACGATATCTACCTTTAAAATGGAAAGTGGAATGTCATTGTGGTTTGAGCAGAAATAGATGAAAGAATTATGATAGTGGTTTAAAGACGAAGGTTAAGACATTGGACAAGTAGACATAGGCCGTGCTGGATACGCCAACCAAATTGAAGGCAACCAAACTCTGGTGTAGTCTACTTAAATGGTGCTTGTGTACCAAGAGATTGCAAGTCAGACAAATAAAAATGAAGCAATATTGAAACAAATGTAAATCAATTATCACTTTTCTCAATGGGAATAGGTGTGACACTATAAGTAACTGTACAACAGTATCTTTTGTCATATCAAATTACTTGTTGCCTATTTTGCATACATTTACTACAAATTCACAATTATCTTACGATATGTAACAAGGGGGGAACTTATCTTTCATACCTATGATAATATAATGATGTGTATCACCATACTACGAAAATACACTGATTTAACTGTACTAAGTTTCATGACAATTAAATAAGAACCAATCTAACTAGGATAAGTAGATAAAGCACTACATAATTTTAAATACATTATATTAAATCACAAAAAAACTGTCTATCCCTTTGGCGCTATGACTGTACAAAAAAATATACTGATAGAATTAACAACACCTTCATTCATATTGTTTACAGAATAAAATTAAATGTTTAGAATCTTTTATGTACTATTACATAATAAGAGTTTATGCATAGCCTCAAATGGCAACCTAGTAATGTAAAATACTAACCCTCTTAAGTGGCTGATCACTATTTGCCAAATCTTGCAGCAGTTTGGGGCTGATGGTGAGCAGATCGCTGCCCGCCAGCTCTCGGATCTCGCCTGTATTACGGAATGAGGCGCCCATTACTTGGGTCTTGTAACCAAACTTCTTGTAGTAGTTGTAGATGCGTGTGACTGACTGCACACCTGGATCGTCCTTGCCCTCATATGATTTCTTTGTATGCTCAACATACCTGTCACAAAAAACTATCTTTAATAAATAAATACTTAAATATATATATATATATAATACAGATATATATATATCTGAGAAATTAAACAAGATAATCATTTACAACAAATTACTTACATTTAACATATATCACTCTATGTTGCTTTACGCTTTAAAAATATCATAATATACATACCAATCTAAAATACGACCAACAAATGGTGATATAAGAGTCACATTGGCCTCTGCACATGCAATAGCTTGGTACAAAGAGAACAGCAAAGTCAGGTTACAGTGAATTCCATGTTTCTTCTCGAGTTCCCTAGAATAAAAACACATTGGTAGGCAAAAAGGAAATATATTTTAATAGTAAAATACTATTATTTAGTAACAAATTAGAATGGTGCATAATAAAATACTTACTTAGCAGCTTGGATACCTTCCCAGGTAGATGCTAATTTAATCAAAATCCTTTCCTTTTTGATTCCATATTCGGCAAACATATTGATTAACTTGATTGCCTTAGCAATACTAGCATCTTTGTCAAATGATATTCTGAAAAACCAATAATAAT
This sequence comes from Heortia vitessoides, assembly GCA_020976665.1. Taxonomy (NCBI): domain Eukaryota; kingdom Metazoa; phylum Arthropoda; class Insecta; order Lepidoptera; family Crambidae; genus Heortia; species Heortia vitessoides. The sequence continues at coordinate 8,721,235 of JACJUM010003237.1, read as the reverse complement.
ATTGCTATAACAATGAAAAATGATAATAATGTTGAATTGTGCTGAAAGTTTAATAAGTTACAAAATATGAAAATACTACATATACATAATATACAAACCTAGCATCAACTTCCACAGACACTCTGCCAGGAATAATTTTGAGTATCTCACAACCAAAGAGCACACTCAGCATATCTAATGTCTCTGCCACTTGCTCCTCAACAGTACTGAAATATATTTATTACTGTTAAGACATAGTTATTATTAATCAAGCAAGATAATCTTGTCACCAATATCAACAATGTCTGTGACATTTCTAGACATTTTCCTTCTTGCTAACCTATTTGAAATCCAAGCCTTCAAACAAAAATGTTCTTCACAAACCACATTTTTAAAAAGCCAATCATTGACTTAACATATAAATCCAAAAAGGCCTTATTAACCTGCACAGATTTTTTCTAATTTTATTGTCTCATTCTGTATTATATTACCTGCCAGTATCTTTTCCATATTTAATGGCCTTATCCAATAAATGCTGATATTGCTCCATTCCCGCAGCAGATAATATTAAACTAGGATTTGTGGTAGCATCAGTGGGTTTGTAAGCTTTCATAGCTGCAAATAAAATTAATAAATCTTAATTTTCAAAACTTTTTAAATACATGTCTGATCAATTATAAAACAAATATAATACAGAGTTTGAAATGTCATTCATAAGGTTAATCCTACTAGAAACCAACTAACAAGAAATAATGAAAGGTTAAACATACTAAGAGCAGAAAATAACGAGGTCAAGGTTCATGGTTTATGCTTTATGAAAAGTATTAAATATTGTTACTTAAAAAATGACAAATAAATTATTCATATCAGCTATAAGACGTCCACTGCTGGACATAAGCCTCCCCAAGTAATCTCCAATTATTATCGAATTAAATGAAACACATTAGAGAATAAATTGAAATAAAAATAAAATGTCTAATAAACAAGAGAATAAATATGAAAATACATTCACCTTCAAAGTCCCCAGTATCCGCCACTACAACGGAATACTGTTTAAGTTGATCGAGAGCGCTCATTTTCGTGCGTTTCACTTGAGGTTCACCACTCATACTGACTAACTTGACTGAATGAACTGAAAGGTAATAATTAAAATTCTAAATGATAAGCAGAGCGCGAACACAATACTTACACACAAAAAAAAGCTTGTCGTCACGATTACTTACGGTTCACGCTATGTGCCGGTGTTTGAAGGTGACCTCGTGAAACGTAAGCAAAGGAAATTACTTATCTGATAGGTTACCACATTAAGTGAACAAATTAAAGCATTTATTGTATAGAGGAAGTACAAATAATGACTATACTTTAGGCTACCCTTACCTATATATATCTTTTAAGCTTTTGTATACATCAATATGTTAACTTCGGAACATCAACATCCAACTTGAAATTAAAATCAAGCAAGACTTATTTTTCTAAGATAATACAAACAGATAATAAAAGACAGCGCAAACGTCAATAGTCAATGTCTGTCACAATAACTAAGAATTGACTTTTTTTTCAATTATAAGTACACATTTTGATTAAATTTGGCCGAATATTAACTTGTAGTGTATCTGAAACTGCAAGATTCTGAAAAAGCAAGCAGCTGATTCAAGCTTTATTTTAATATCTAAAAAAACAAAATAAAAAATTATGAAAGTGTATATGTTTACATTTCGAATGATACTGTAGTACCATAAATCGACTAGATATCCGATTTAAAATATTTTCATCAGATATAGCTAATTTACAAAAATATGCTAACTAATAATGAATTAGTGAACATCTAAATATTAATTAACTATATACCTTATCCTACTGTATAAATTGTAAGGTTTTTTTCAAATATAATATTTATATTCTATGGTATTTTTTAATATTCACTATACATATTAAATTACTACTATATACTAGAATAAAATATAACAACATAATTGAACTTCAATTCAAATCACTTTACATCACGCCTGTGTCCTATCGGGGTAGGCAGAGACTATGGATCTCTACTTATCTTGCGATACTCTCTCGCTTCCCTAACTCGTATTAGCCTATTCATTTATTCGTAGTACTTCTGTCTCGAGTCAGTTAGAGTCACGCTCGTTTATTCTTAGTACTTCTGAACTGGCCCATATTATAACCTCCCCTCTTCTACCTTTAAGATATGTTCGCCTCGGACGTCCTATACCAACACTTCGTTCACTTCCGCTCTATAAATTTGTGCGGTCATTCTATTTCATCCATCCTTTCTATATGTCCAAACCATCTTAACATTTCTTTCGCTTTTGTTGTCACAACATTATCCTTTACACCATATGATCTTTTATCACAGTATTCTTTAATCTATCTCTCAAACTCACACCATACATACTTTATATACACCACCATACACACTATTTATCCTACTCGCGTGCTTCTTCTGCCGTACCATCAAGTCACGTTAATACAATCTAATTGGGATTTATATTCATTACTCAACTAGGTACTAACATTTACAAAAATTACAATAATAATCTCAACAATATGTTGAGACTATCTCTTTAACCTCTCTCATTAATAGAAAGGAAGTAAAGCAAGACCTTCTTTTTTCCTTAATCATGTAACAATGGATATTAAAAAATACACATATATTTTATCTATAGTTCAAATTAATTAATTGAATATTTCATTCGATAAATAATATTTTTCTTAGTTTATGGTAGTCTGAAATATAAAATACCAACATCACTACCAGTTCTAGAAAATTCGGGCAAGTACGGTACGGACGGCTGCGGAAAACCGGCGTTCGATTGCGATTGATTAAGTGATTGTCAGGCGAAAGCAACGTGTTATTATCTCGAGTCGAGTGAAAAATAAGTGATATAAATTACTGAGCAAAAATATATAAAAACATTCACCAATAATGGCCGCTATGTCTGTAATTGGTATAGATTTCGGCAATGAGTCGTGCTATATTGCTGTAGCTAAAGCAGGTGGCATAGAAACTATAGCCAATGACTACAGCCTTCGAGGCACACCGTGAGTAAATTCTAAATGGTTAATTTATTTTAAAGTTTAAATTTAAAATTGAATAGTTCACCTGAAGTTTCATTGTGAATTGACTGACAAAATCATATGGCGTTAATCTTACCTGACTTAGATGTCAATTTATTTATTTGTTAAACTTAAATTGTATTATTCATTTACAATACATATTAGTAAGAGATGTATTAAATAGTAAGTTCCTCATTTAATATAGATTCTGCTGGTTATTTTACCTAATGTTCAACTTGAACCTATTTTACCAACACTAAATTTAGGTTATAATGATTATGCTTTTTTATATCTGTACAATTAAAATTATTTGGTATAATTACAATAGTATTGCAATGTCAATTTGATAATTACAGATCATGTGTGGCATTTTCACCAAAAAATCGAATACTGGGTGTTGCTGCCAAAAATCAAATGGTTACAAATATGAAGAATACTGTTTTTGGTTTCAAGAGGTTATTAGGTAGAAAATTTTCTGACCCATTTGTGCAGAAGGAGGTAAAACAATTTCCTTTTAAAGTAGAACAAAGATCAGATGGAGGAATTGGGATAAGAGTGAATTATCTGGGAGAAGACAATGTATTTAGCCCAGAGCAGGTATGTTAGCGCAAGTACCTTTTTTCATAATTGACCTGTATATACAAATATATACCTGTATATACTACAAATCCTATACTATAATACCTATACTACAAATCCAATAATAGCTTTGTACTTTACAATAGCAGGTGGATTTTTAATAGTATCCTTATATTGAAAGGTTTGTGCAGTGATGTTTTCTTTCTATGTAAATTAATCAAGTCAATTACAAACTTAGTATCCCATTTTAAGCAAAATGTTGGTTATTCTTTAAACTAAAACATGTATTAATATATTACTCCACAGATAACTGCAATGTTGTTTACAAAACTTAAAGACATAGCAGCAACAGCTCTCCAAACCCAAATTAATGACTGTGTAATATCAGTACCTAGTTACTTCACTGATGCTGAAAGAAATGCTCTTTTGAGTTCCGCTGCAATTGCTGGTAAGTACAGTTTAATTTTTAATGAGTCATAATGATGTTCTAGAATGGAGACCACATACTGGCAAGCGCAGTGTAAAGCGTTCACCTGCAAGATGGACTAAAACTGCAGGATCGCTTTGAACAAGCCACATCAACCAATGATGATGAAAGTTTAATTATAATAATAAGAACTGTATGTTTTTAATCTTTCAGATTTAATTACCAAATTGTATGCATAGTGCATTTATAAATTATTAATTATGATCTTTTTATTAATATATATTTTCAGTATCACTATTATAAATATAACTTTAAAATCATCATAGCAGCCGTAAAGCATCCACTGCTGAACATAGGCCTCTCCAAAAAATGGGGGATTTGTCCATAATTGCCACACTGGGCAAGAGTGGTGGCAATCACAGAACAAAACTTGGCGACAGGAATGCTGCTGCTCATACCTGCCCTATTGTATTTAAGTGACACTGCTTTGGATGGATATACCGCCATCTGCCGTTTCTGGTACTTCAGTCGCCTCTTACGACACCTGGTACAAGGGGATATACTATTCTGCTCTGCCGGTACCACACTGCTGACTTTAAAATACACTTTAATATAAATTGTCCATGTTACTTTGATCCACCCACTAACAATCAATCAATAGTACTAGCTTATTCAGTGTTGTCATCTATAATGCAGGACTGAATGTACTTCGTTTGATGAACGAAACTACTGCTACCGCCCTGACCTATGGTATCTACAAGCAAGATTTACCTGCTCCGGAGGAAAAACCTAGGAATGTTGTGTTTGTGGATTTTGGTCATAGCTCACTACAGGTAAGAATTAAGTATCTTTAAAATGAGAAAAATATATGTAAGGCTTTTACTCAAAGGGTAAAAACGGGACTAAGACTTGGTCGGTCACCAGGCTCACTTGAACTCACTTGACTTTTTGACTGCGTAAATTTTCAAGATAGATTATTTTTGTTGTATTTAGATCATAGATAACAAATAAAATAAAAAAATACAGGAAATATACCACAAACATGAAATTTTAATTTTGAAATACATTTAAAATATTTAGTTGTACATTTACTTTAAAAAGAAATAATTTAATTTAAGTAAAATATGTCTCCTATACAACAAAAACAAGTTGTTTCACCAAATAATGGTATGACTTACAATGTATTTTTTTTTTTCATGTAATAGCCGAAAGTTGTATATAATCAAATAAAAATTTGTTTAGGTGGCTGCATGTGCCTTCAACAAGGGGAAATTGCGTGTTCTGGCTACTGCCAATGATCCTCAATGTGGTGGTCGGGACATTGACAGTGCTCTGGCTGAGTATTTTTGTCAAGATTTTACCTCCAGATACAAACTGGATCCTAGAAAAAATCAGAGGTATGCCTACTTTTATTACCTTTTTCTATTGCCAGATCGTTAAGTTTGAACATTTAATTTGCCTGGTAGGTAATAGGGTTGCTTGCTCTATGCCATAAGGCCACCAATTTTACATTACTAATATTAATATTATTGTCTGTAAATTTAAGTTGTACAATAAAGTGTAATATTATAAAATTTTTCTTATACTATTCATTGTTATGCAGAGCTTATCTTCGTTTACTGCAAGAAGTGGAAAAATTGAAGAAACAAATGTCTGCTAATAGTACCAGATTGCCCTTAAACATTGAATGCTTCATGGAGGAGCGTGATGTATCTGGAGACATGCAACGAACTCAAATGGAACAGTTATCTGCAGAAACATTCACAAGAGTTGAAAGAACATTGAGATCCATTCTTCACAATGCAAGTATGTACCAAAATTCTGTAAAATTAATTTGACAAGCTGATATGGCTTTGTATTTGTAAAGTATTTCATTTATTTCTTTTTATATAATTCTGATGAAAGAGATACTATATGTCCAATGAGAATACTAAAAGTATTTACAGTAAATGCAAATATTTTTGCTTTGTTCTTGTAATTTTTTTTACTCGTATCTACATGTATAAACTTATTCAAAGTAGAAACATTTATTTTCTATTGCATCATCAGATTATTTTTGATAAGTCAACTGATTTCAAAGAGTCACCACAATCATGTTTTGACTGTATACCTTGTTTTCTAGAACTACGTCCGGAAGATATAGCCTCAGTGGAGGTCGTCGGCGGATCTACCAGAATTCCAGCAGTGAAAGCTCTTATCGAGCAAGTTTTTGGGAAACCAGCATCGACAACCCTTAACCAGGTATAAACTGTGTTTTTTTTTTCAGCATCATACTGAGGCTTCCGGCCCTGCAGGTATGAACCAAAACTAGGTTAGAACGGTTGAAGTCGTGTGGCATTAATCAGAAATCTATTTCGTGGCAACGGCCATATGAATACGATAATAAGACAAGGATTTAAAATACAAAATGTTTTTCGTATTTCCTTTACAAAATATAATCTACCTACAAAAGATAGGACAGAGCACGGAGGAGACGGTCTCGAGTGGCCGACAAACATTCGAATCGAAAGTGTCCTAAAGGTAAACTAAGTCGAATCTCGCTCAGTTCGCAAAGAAGATTCGGTAAATTGCATGACGTGTCGCCGACAGGACGAGGCGGTGGCGCGCGGCTGCGCGCTGCAGTGTGCCATGCTGTCGCCGGCCGTGCGCGTGCGCGAGTTCAGCGTCACCGACGTGCAGCCCTACGCCGTGCGCCTGGCCTGGGACGCCGCGCGCGGCGAGGACGGCGACATGGAGGTCGGTGTCCGTCCGCCCGTGCCCGACACCTCTCGTCGGGGATGGCCGCACTGTGTGGATATATCTCAATTTAAATATAAAAATTTCTCTTTTATAAAGTTTACCTTTCCGGTTGGAATATAAGGATAAAATATAGCTTATGTTACTCTCTGATAATGGAACTTTCTATTAGTAAAAAAAGTTTTTGCAATAGGTTCAGTAGTTTTTAGTTAATTTATTACAAACTTACAAAACCTGTTTATATAGTTTCGGTTTAGGTAGGGATCAAAATATTTTTTCTTATTCTTTTTAGTTTAATTAACGCGAAAGTTTGTGTGTATGCGAATATAAGGATGTATGTTTATTACTCCTTTACCCTGGAACGGTTGAGCAGATCTGGATGAAATTGGCACAGGGATTAAAGATAGGATCATAGATCCTGAAAACATGTTCCTGTGGGATAAGTCCATATATGCATACATCCATATACACATTTAAATGGCATGTAAAATTTTAATAAACATGCTAAAAAATTACAATCTTAGTATGATATAAAATATCTTTGGTTTGTCGTTTCTGTTACATTCCAGCATAGTGAACACAATAATGTTATTTTGATATGACGAGCCAATGCATAAATATAAAAAAAATTGTATCTACATATATGTTTTATTGAAATTCAACAAACAAGTCAACAAACTAGCCGCTTATTGATGCAAACAGTACAGAGCAATAATTTTATTGACTTACTGAAAGGTAAAAAAGCAAGTTTATTCAACTGCTGGTTGGTACATTTGCAGGTCTTTCCACCATTCCATGCTGCACCATTCTCTAAGATGCTGACATTCTACAGGAAGGAACCATTCTCAGTCAGCGCTTATTATTCTGATCAAGTTCCATTCCCCGACACATTCATTGGTAAGATGTATTATTCACTTTAAATATTAGTTTTTAATACATTTATATTTCAGTATTTATTTATATATTTATCTATTTCTTTGATTGCGTGATGTAATTTTTATATTCGTAAATTATTAGGTCAGTGGCATATTAAAGAAGTGCAACCGACTCCCGAAGGCGAATCGCAAAAAGTGAAACTCAAAGTTCGTGTCAACATTCATGGAATCGTAACTGTTGCATCCGCCTCTCTAATGGAAAAGAAACAAGACGCCTCTCAAAGCGATAATGTGGAAATGGAAAATTCCACTGAGAATGCGAACAGTCAGGAAGCGCCAATGGATACCAACGGAGCGCAAGAGCATCAAGATCAACAGAATGGCCCTGACAACCAAGAGGTGAGAGAAGATGACATGCAAGGAGAGCCGCAACAAAAACAATCGTGGACACAGAGAGTAGGCCAGTGGTTCAGCGGGGTATGTGTCGGTAGCGCGTTTGTCGAGAGTGGTTTTGAACTTGGTGTTGTTTGTTGCCATAAACTTATTTACTTACACTATAAAAAGTGCAAATATATCTGCTATTTCTACTATATAACCTTTACTGTTTCGAGGGCAGCAGGCATCACAGTATCTCCCCATCCTCTTTTGGAGGTCCCATTTGCACGTTTTCTTTTTGTGAGACTATAATGTCGCCTTCAAGGATACATTCGTATTTAGTTTATTGGCAATTTTGGTTAATGTTGTCTCTGTGTCCACGCATGTTTTGTTACTCCTACTATATTATTGATTCGTTTTTTTTATATGACAGCAATTACAGATGGTTATTTAAGTACTACATAGGAAGCAAGTAGATGTTTTATAGGTTGTACTATATGGTGTGTAGGTGCAAATGGGTCACCGCATTGCTTGGAAATGCTAATATATATTTTTTTTGTTTCAATACTATATTTATATTTTGTATATATAATCTGTAAAATTATTTTATCTTAATAAGGTTTTATTTTAATAAGGCTCTTTTTTAATTTTCCAAGCTTACGCGGTGGTGGGGAAGTTGTTTTCTATACGTGATATGAACCTTTGCTCTTATTTCCCAGGAAAATGCTGATGACAAAAAGGACAAATCTAAGGAAAAGTCCAAAAATGTTATCGTCAAGTCCATAAAATTGCCCATTGATGCTCAAACTCATGGGTTTTCACTACAGGAACTTAATGCATACTTGGAACAAGAGGTAAACATTTTTGGATAAAATATTTGTAATTTTTATGCCTTGAAGTACTGACAGAGTAGAATATAATCTCCCCGTAAGAGTGTCGAGTAAGGTGTCGTAAGAGGCGACTAAAGTACCAGAAACGACAAATAGCGTACAAACATGCGAAACTCATATGTACAGGGCAGGGATGGGCAGCAGCATCCCCGTTGCAAAAGCTGCGCTTTGGAATCGCCAACATGCTTGCTCATCACAGCAATTATGGGCAAAATTCACCCAATTCTTTGTGGAGGCCAATGTCCAGCAGTGTACTTCAAATAGTTGATATGATAAATATTATAGATAGTAAAGGTTTAATCGTTTGTGATGGATACATTCACTTTGTTCCATTTATTGAAAATACATTTAGCTTAAGACTATACATCAAAAGTGTATGTTTAGTTATTTGGTAGTATTTCACAAATTTCAAACAGCTGTAATGATTATAATGAAATTTGGCAAAAGGATAGCTTGAAAGGACATGATAGTATTTTGATTGATATCGATATTGAACGAAATATAACGTTAAATTAACGCGAACGCGACGAAGTTTTATTTGGTTCTATTAAGCGTTTGTTCAATCATTATGTCTTCATATTCTATTAAATTCCTCTTTGAAGACAATTTTTTTTTATTGTGTTAAGGGTAAAATGCAAGCACAAGATAGACAGGAGAAAGAGCGTGCCGACGCTCGTAATGCATTGGAAGAATATGTGTACGAGTTGCGGGGCAAGTTGTCAGAGGGAGAGACCCTGCACGATTTCGTGGCAGAGGATCAGCGCTCCAAACTGGTCAACCAGCTGGATGCTCTCGAGCAGTGGCTGTATGACGAAGGAGAGGACCAGAATAGACAAGTGAGTTTTCGTAATATTATGCATTAATTATACATAATAAAACTACTTCTCTACTGCTGTTTTTTTTATATACATATATATTTTCACTACTTTTTTTATCCTATTTTATTTATAAAGGTTTAAATTAACCACTAAAACTCTAAAATTATGAAAATGTGGTTATATAACTAACATTTTTATAATATAATGCACATTTTCAGGTGTACAGCGATAAATTGACGGAATTGCGAACTGAAGGTGAACCCATAAAGCAGCGTCGCCTTGAGTATGAACTTCGGCCGGGAGCGCTGGATGATTTATCTTTATCCATTCAACTAGTCAACAAAGCTGTTGATCAGTACAAGTATGTATACCCTTTGTGTAAATCTTCGGTAATTGTAGCTAAAAAATATAACTAGTAGAAGAATCACAATTCATTGGTATAGCCATAATAAGTAAAACGGCAATTTATTGTAATTAACGAGAAGAATAAAAATATGTATTTTTTTTTAGATTTGGTGACGCAAAGTACTCGCATTTATCTGAAGCTGATATTCAGAAGGTAGCTGATGCTGCGAAAAACGCACTGAATTGGCTAGAAAGTGCGCGTCAGGCTCTAGCGCAAACTCCTCGCTACCAACAACCCCCACACACTACCCATCAAATTCGTCAAGAAAGACAGGTAAGCTACGCGATCAATTCATCTTGACAGTCATCAAGTCCAAACATGAGTTAAATAGAATATTTAAAATTAAAGCTTATTTAAGTTAAGCTGGTATATAAGACAGGCATAAAGGATGTAAACAGACTAATTCTGTATATGTTACAGCATGAACAAACCCTAACTAATAATACCTAGGCGGTTAAGCGTAGTTTTTTGCAACATGTTGATAGTAGGTCTAAACCAACCTCCTTTATTAATTTTCCAGAATTTGGAGAACACAGTGAACCCAGTTCTAAATAAACCGAAACCTAAAGAAAAGACTCCCCCGCCGAGTAACCCCACGGGCGACGGCCAGGCCCACACCGGCGAGCAGCCGCCGCAGCCCGAGCACATGGACGTGGAGTGAGCCGCCGGCGCGCCGCCCGCCGCCCGCCGCCCGCCGCTCCACACCGCCCGCACTCAAGGATAACCCCGGCACTGTCACTACTCGGCTCCTCGCTAATGCACCGTTTGAGAGATTAATAACGCATGCCGACGGCACTTCACTTTGGTCGATCGAAATTCATCGTCTACGATACCTAATTAATAATATAACTGAGGTAGCGTAAATTCAATATTTACATGTAAAGATATACTTAGTTAGTTCGAATCTTCAATATACTTTCGTTTTATATGAAATTTGTTATTATTTAGTCTGCATCTATCCGGGTCCCTTCGACGCGAGGTGATCGTGGTGAATTTAGTTAAATTTTATTTTTATAAGGATGACAGTCCGGCCGGTCGTGTTTCGTGTGTTACTTATGTTTTATATTACAGCTGAAATAACTTCTAAACGAATAATAGTCGCGCATTTCTAATTTTTGACTTAACTCTTGACTAGTATTAATTTAACGATTTATATTTTTGTTAAATTTTGTATGCCTTGTGCATTTTACTGCGAGTTGCAGGGCAGGATCCCTTATGAAATGTGATAAAGTAATAAATAAATTTAGTCACTGATTATTTAGCAAATTCGTCAACTATGGAGCTCTATGATAAGTCGCTCTCGAATATGTTTTTATTGAGAGTTAGAATCCTGTATTATTTAATTATTGAACAAAGTAAAGCAGTTCGCATATATACGAAAATCAAATACTCCTCTTTCAAATATTCACTACAATATGTTTTATAATTTATTTTAAGCATTGTTTTGACTACCATTCCAAATTTTTTTCAGAATAAGCAAATTATATCAGTATTCGGATGTACTATCACACTTTGTAATAAGCTATCCAATATAGAAAATGTCATGCATGATAATCGCTCCTTAAATTTCATGGCTCAAAATAGAGTAAATGTACCTATGTGTATGGGAATAGTTCTAGTTTCACATAAAAACTGCCATTTTCATTTGTGAATTATCGTCACGGATAGCTAACCGTAAACATATTTCAAGTTCTTTTTATATGTATAAATAGCAAACAACTGTAATCTGTTTACAGATGTAAAAATAATCGGTGGATATTGTAATGTTCATAATTCTTACACTCTATAATAATTGCATATATCCTATGGAGCTCTTAAATTCGTAATTATTTAGTATGGAAAACCAGGTGTAAGAATTGGCTATACAAGAAGTGGGTATATTTATTCTGTGTCGGTAATATTATATATTTTGAACTTTGTCAAAACCAGCACGTATTTGTGATTCCATATTATATCTATTATAATCAATGTATGTAAAGGTTTAATTTTTGGCCTATGTTGTACATTTTCGAACACAGTAGTTCGACCATTGATGTTACTTTCGCATTTTAATGTTAAAAAGCTTAGTAAACGAATGATTTAACAAATGTTTTTGTTTTATTTTTATGTATAAGAAAAGCATAATTTTTTTGCGAGCGTCAGCTAAACATATCCTGTTATCTGTGGTATTTACACTTTTATTTTTAATACATTTTTTATACTGACTGAATAACTGTACATTAAATAAATGCTCGTTTTAAATTTAATGCTATTTGAAGGTCTATTAAGTAATTAATAACCCATGAAATGGCGCAAGTAGTCAAGGCTCTCTAATCTTTCCAAATTTATTAAAATTCTCAACTCTTTGTAATTTTGCCAGTGTTTTGATTGTTTTGATGTGTTGTGTTTGATTTGTTGTTACTGTACATACATGATACTATTTTTCCTGGTTGAGAATAACCAGCGGCTGACTAAGCAAATTACGAGTGAAAGTGGAAGCTCGGGTCAAGTTTATCTAGTTAAAAAATGTTATACGGTGCCTAAATAGGTATTTTGTTAACTAGTATGAAATAAATAGTTTAGCTAAATTTTACCCTTAAGATTCTCAGCTTTCGATTTTAAAAATTTTTATAACACATTTAGATAAAATTATTATTAAAATAAGTAGGTACATCAATATTAAGACACTTGATAAAGCCATAATAATTCAGTTTAACCAAAACTAATAAGCAGCGTTGATTTAAAAAAAAATGTTTTATTACCTACTTATCATAACATTGGGGTCGCCTGTAGCAAATTCACTCTAACCATTTAGTCTTATTACTAGCAATACTTACACTTTGTAGGGGTGCATCAAAATACGTTGATATTTTTACTGCGAAAATTATCATACTATACGATTAACGCTTCCATGAATTATTTCAACATACCCTATATTCAACTATCAAATATCTTATAATTATTCATTGCAATAACTTATAACACGTTATTACATTATGTTCATCACATTGGCGACCTTGAATAATATCTTACATTCACACCGATAAACTTTTAGGGTTAGCCCTTCGGCAAGCACAACTGGCTCACAAAACTAAATTATGACTATTTATTAAGGTGACCGTTTTGTCTGAATTAACTAGCACAAATCTATCAAAATTTATCAATAGAGAATTGAATCTTGTAGACAAAATTGATCGAAACGTGCTAAATCGTAGCAAAGACCTATTCAAATCTTTTGAAATAACGTAACGTTTGATTTTATTACCTATGGCATTTCCTGTGATTGATTATAAAGAAATAGGCTAAAAAACTATTAAAAACTATTTAAATAGCTTCTAAATATTTAAGGATCTATCATTTTTCGTCATAAATCTCTTTACTTTTTATGTATTTAATTTTTTTCTATTTTTCTTAAAAAATGGCCAAAAAACGCTCGATCACGTGACTGTGACGTCACTATACATTATGTTCCTTTACATTTTAACGCACACCAATATACTGACCAATTGATTTTAAAATTTTATTGATGTATTTTTATAATAAAAACATATATTTAAACATTTGAGTATCACGGTTTTGTTTCTTTTAATGAGCACAAAAATAAAATATCTTAATGTTCAGAGCTTTGAATGCGGTAAAATGAAACGGTGCAATGAAGTGTCAATGTCAAACGTAAAGTTTGTGTTAATACGAGTTTGAGGCAAAGGTTTGAGGTTATGTTTGTGTCAGCGTTGGAAAACACTTGTTGATGTTTCAAAAAACTTAATAAAATAAACTATCAGCTTTCATAAATCCTTTCTCCATAATTCTTTATTATCTGTCTATCGCTCAAATACAAAATTAACAAACTTATACATATATTATATACGAAGTAAACAAAACAACTCATGTATCCTCAGGTTTCAGGTTAGCTACCTGTCAATGTCAAATACTCGTCACTATTAAATGTAAAGTGACGTCATCAGTCTCTAATCGGCGCCACTCGCCGTTTTAAATGGCGTGACGTAATAGGCGATAAACTTAAATTTCATAAATTATTAAAAAATTATGTGGTTAGTTATAAATAATAAAATATGGCTTATCGTATTTCTAGTTTTGTGAACTTTCGGTGTACTTATCTACTTTTAATTGAGTGAATACTAGGAAACAACCCTATTATCACAATGAATTTATTGATTTCGATCTTCCGAATATCTGGTTGTAATTATTAAGAAGTATCGATAGTCTGATTAGTCGACATTTTGCATGTCTAATTTCATCATATGTCAACAATGTCAGTGAACGTTATAGTAGTAGGTGTAACACACAGTTCGACTGTTAACAGAATTGAATTATTTACAGTATTGTATCACACGCTTCCCTCCAGTCAGTTCGCTAAAATATATTTAGCCGATATTCAGATTTTAGTGTGAATAATTAAATTATTTCAAATGTCTGGTGTGTGTCTCCCAGCTGGTGATATTTATGTACCTGTTAAAATAGAAGAAAATGATCTTTATGGAGATATTTTAAAACTTCTCCTAGTTATAAGACCTAATTGGCCCTCAAATGATATTAAATTCAAAGTGAGTTATGATATTTTTGGTTGTGAAAAAGTAAATTATTTTTTGTTTATTCTATTTTCATCTAACAAACTTATAAAATCCTTGTCTCTAGTTATTTACAGATGGTATTACAAATAAACTCGTAGCATGTCAACTGCAAACAGATAATAATAGTCAGAATATAGTTCTTGTCCGTATATATGGAAACAAAACTGATCTTATCATTGATCGAAATGCTGAACTGAGGTAAGTAAATCCTAACTATATAATTAAACTGCTTTGCAATGTTGTTCATTCTTATGTGGATATAATCGTGTTTTTTCTTGATACTAGTTTTATTATTAAATTATTATTAAATATATTACTTTTAATTCTAAATATACATGATATATCAGAATGTTATTTAATTACCCAAGTGGCAAACATTTCTTTTTTACACAGGACTTTCTGGGAGATGGCTGATTTCTTAAAGTATTGCATACATTCTTTTATTTTAAATTTAAATGTATTAGGAACAAAATAATAAAAATAAAATTTTACAGAGTGGTTGGCCTTTTAAACTACTGTCATAACCGATTTTAAAGACATCGTCTACAACAACCGAGCGGTTATTACAACCAGATTGTAAGGTCCTGGCCGAGTCTGCAGTAAACTGTTCAGTAAACATACCGCCTATAACAACATCGGATATAGCGACATATCACTTATAACGACGAAAAGTTATTAATATTCATAGACTTTAACAACTACAAATGATCTTAGATCTTATTACTAAGCATTGAAGTAATAATTAGGCGTATTCGTACCACTTCCCGGCTATTTGACCTTATTCTATAGTGCGCTCACAGTTTAGGCCAACAACTATTTTCGAGGCTCTCAGCGCTATAACAGTTTTGCAAAATCATATCATATATATAGCAACTATCGGATATAACGTCGGAAATATACGGTCCCTTCAATGACGTTATATCCAGTTTTGACTGTATATAAATAAATATTTTTATTTTTTTCATTTTTCTTGTCTGGTTGTGCTGGCTAATTATGACTGTGGTTTTTATTGGTCAACATATGTATAACAAATATGATAGCTTGAATATACCCATAATTTGGTAAACAAAATCTGATTTGTCTGAGAATGTATCAATGAAACCTTTTACTTAGGTGATAGTTCAATGAGTCAGTAAAACATATATTAAATTTAGTTTTTGGAAAAAATATATTTAATTTAACTTGGTTCAGTTGGTAAAAAATATTACCTCAACTAATATTTTGTTTTTAGGCAAGTATTTAAAATTTGTCATAACATACCTATTCCAAAATCAGAAAGAAAGAATCAGAAGAAAATTGGACAATATTTCAATTACCTATATGCAATAACGATATTGCTTTCACAACAGACTTGCTAATCTGTTGTTATTGTAAAAATCTTTATTTAGCTTATAAAGTCTAATTAGGGTTTGCAAGTTTCCGAGATAAAAATGTACTCTTTATTTTAATGACTACAGTAGAATCCCGATTATCAAAGCATCGATTATCCGGACTCAATCTCGGCTCTAATTACTAATTTTAAAGGAGACATGTTACGACAAGTTTGTTCCTGCCTCCGACTGTGTACTCCCGCTCTCATATGTTTGCGGAATAGTGTTTGCTATTGTTTCATTTTCTTTAATAGCCTTCAACTGATAGGTTCATTTATAATTTTACGTATTGTGTTGGAAATTTAAAATGTCCAAGCGA
Organism: Heortia vitessoides; assembly: GCA_020976665.1. Lineage (NCBI taxonomy): Eukaryota > Metazoa > Arthropoda > Insecta > Lepidoptera > Crambidae > Heortia > Heortia vitessoides. The sequence continues at coordinate 8,704,821 of JACJUM010003237.1, read as the reverse complement.
AAAAGAGTAGTTTCGTCTCTTACAGACAATGTGAAGATAATTGAGAGTTTAAAAAATGGTGAATCTGGCAGTAAGTTGGCACAATTATATGGTGTGGGAACTTCCACGATATCAGACTTCTGATTCCAGAATTCTTTTTAATGAAATTCACCTGCGCGCTAGAGAAAGATGATGGAAGGTCGCAACGTAAAGTTATGAAAAAATCTCAAAATGAAATTCTGGAGAAAGCTGTTTTGGTTCTTTCAAAATAGAGCATACGGTCAGCCCATATCTGGACCTCTGTTATGTGAAAAAGCATTAATTACTTCTTTCAAGGCGATCTGATGATGGTTAGCCAGGATTCAAATCTAGATATGGAATTCGAGAATTGGAAATTCAAGGAGAGAAATTGTTTGCTAACGTTGCATCAGCCGACTCTTTTGTAGAGGAATTAAAAGAATTTTTAGATGAAAAAGGGTACGATTTAGATTTTGTATATAATGCAGAAACAAGTCTTAATTGGAAAGCTCTACCAAGCAGATCATTAGCGTCGCGTCGTGAACGTGCAGCACCGGGCACAAAGTGAGTAAGAACAGAGTTATGGTTTGCGCAAACTCTAAAGCAGTGATTCCCAAAGTGGTCCAGGTGGACCCCCAGGGGTCCACGGGAGACTTGCTGGGGGTCTACGTAGGCGTGAACAAAAATGGGGGTCCTTAAGATGCTAATGGGGGTCCACGAAAATTTATCTGCATTTCTTGGACATTATTCACACATAGCCACTAGTCCCAAACTAAGCAGAGCTTGTGTACTATGGGTACTAGACAACCGATAAACATACTTAAATACCTATTACCTTTATACTACCACTGAACCAAAGTGGCCGTCAATAGTAAAGAGCAAGCATAGTTTTTATAAGGGTCTACCTACATTATTTTAAGTACCTAACTAAGCAGATAATATTTTAATAAGGCAAGCGACTGTTACTTGTCTAAACTTGCGTATGATATTACGTACAATTTCGTGTACAGACTTGCAAAGCGCTGTCCGCCCGACAATGCTTAAACTTGTTCAGACATGAATTTGATCACCACTATAAATACTTGATGCCAAAGGCAAACTCATTCATTTGTTTCCGGAATTTCGAAAAAAAGGTGTGAGAAAATTTATATCAGTGATTGCTAGTGCCGAAGAAAAGTAAGTACTTACCTTTTTTTTGTTATAGTAATTAAGTATTTTGTTTACGTGTACTAGTCAGTTGATCACAACTGCTTGTATAGATAGGTGACTTAGTAACTTACGGATATTTTAATTGTCCTCTTTCGATTTGAAGACAAACACAGCACGTTTTATTCAATTGTTTTTTCACGAGAGAAGCACTGCCTCTCTAAAAAGGCCGAATAAGCAATATTGCAGAGCAATTAAGCGTGAACTCATTGATTTGATGTTAGTTATGGTTTTTATGGACAATTTTGGGATTTCGACTTTTATTTTTTCCTACACAAATTTGATCAGCATTCGATACTGAGTTTTTTATTTGTAGTATTAAAAATTAGTGGTAAATTACCTAATTTACCACTAATTTTTAACAAATACAGACGTATCAATTTTAAAGTACCTACTTTAAAATTGATACATCTGTATTTGTCTTAGCGGTTTATTAGTTGGTCCCTTCACAAGCCGTAATTCTATTCCCGCGTGCTGACAAAGGCTGCGGTGTGATACCTATATTCAGAAAAAAACGTGGTTACAAAAACATTTTTTTTTCAGGTAAGTTAACTGACACGAAACATGGCTACAGCAAAGAAAAAATGTCGACAATATAGTGTCGATTATTTGAAATATGATTTTGTTCCATCAGAGGCAGGCAAACATTTGCCCATGTGTCTATTATGCAACAAAGTTTTGAGCAATGACTCTATGAAACCATCAAAGCTCGAAGATCATCTAAAAAGGTGTCATACTGATAAAATAGGTAAAGATTTAATATATTTTCAAACATTGAAGGAAAAATATGAAAAGAGACCCACCATGCACAGTATGTTCGCATCAACATCTCAAAGTAACGATGATGGCTTGCGGGCATCTTACAATATCTCATTACTTATAGCAAAATGTGGAAAACCGCACACTATTGGAGAACAATTAATTTTACCCGCTGTTGAAGAAGTCTTAAAAACTGTTTTGCACAAATCTCCATTTGACGTACTAAAAAGAATTCCATTAAGTAACAATACTGTACAAAGACGCATTGATGAAATGAGCTCTGATATCGAATGTTTTTTGTGCAATCATCTGCAAAAAACTCATTTTTCTATACAACTGGACGAGTCAACGTTACCCGGTAATGAAGCATTATTATTGACATATGTCCGATATATTATGGAGGAAGAAATTCACGAAGAATTGCTATTTGCCAGAACTTTGGAGACTGACACTAAATGCGAATCAATATTTAATGTACTAAGCAATTTTTTTACGGAAAAATCGATTCCATTTACAAACATTATTTCAGTGGCAACAGACGGAGCTCCTGCAATGGTCGGGCGATATCGTGGGTTTATAACTCATCTCAAAAGAATTATACCAGCGCTTACAGCTATTCATTGCGTAATCCACCGCCAACATCTTGTGGCAAAACATTTAAGTGACAGGTTGAACCAATCTCTTCATTTTGTAATAAAAGCTGTCAACAAAATCAGAAGCAATGCATTGAATACGCGTTTATTTGCTCAATTGTGCGACGAAAATGATGAAGACTTCCAACGACTGCTCTTACATACTGAAGTACGCTGGTTGTCGAAAGGCGCATGCTTAACGAGATTTTACTCTGTTTTCGATTCCGTATTAGAGTTCCTAGAAAGCAGAGATCCAGATTTAAAAGAAAACTTGATCAAATTCAAAACAGACATTGCGTATTTGACAGATTTGTTTAAAAAATTTAATGATATTAACTTGCAGTTACAAGGGGACAGCCTGAATTTAATAAAAACAAAGGGGATAATTTCGGCTTTTCTTGGGAAATTGAAATTAATGAAGCAAAACATTAGTCGGCGCGAATTCTCTCAATTTCCAAACTTGTCACAGGTAGAATGTATTGATGAGGATATCCATACCTACAGTCAACATTTAAGTGCCCTGCTTGTTGACTTCAAAACCAGGTTTGAAGATATGCTGACAATGGATATACCACCATGGATCATAAATCCATTTGATGAAACGGAAGTGGCCAATGTTGTATTACAAGAGGAGCTGCTCGAGCTAAGCACCAATGAGGAGCTGAAGGTAAAATTTAGAAAAGGCTACCAAACATTTTGGCTGCAAGCAGAAATACCCGAAAAATATCCTGGACTGTGGGAAATCGCAAGGAATTTTTTAATAGCTTTTCCCTCGTCATACCTTGTAGAAAGGAGTTTTAGTGCCGTTACAAATCTCTTAACAAAAAAAAGGAGCAAATTAAACATCACAGAGCGGGGGGATTTGCGGTTATTGCTCACAAAAATAAAGCCAAACATTGATCGTTTGCTGACACTCCACCAAATACATCCTTCCCATTAATTAAAATTGTGACTTACCTTTTAAATTTTTTCTTGCAATTCTATTCTTTTAATAAATAAAGTGTTATAAAATGTACCATTTTTCGTTTTTATTTTACCTGTCGGAATATAGGGACAGAACTCAGAAGCGACACTTTTTCATTTTTTGGCGACTTTAAGAATGTGGTAGAAATGTAGCAGCAGGGGGTCCATCGAAACTAGTAACATTTTGAAAGTGGTCCACGAGAAAAATAAGTTTGGGAACTACTGCTCTAAAGGAACACATCGATTGCCACTGCTACTTATTGGTAAATCAAAAAATCCGCGCTGTTTTGAAAATGGTAAAATTTCCTTTAACTTACGCTAACCAACAAAAAGTGTGGATGAACACAGATATATTTCTTACTTGGTATGAAGATACGTTTATTCCTGAGGTGAAGAAAAGGAGATGGGAAAAGAAGGCGATGTATTGTTGTTGTTAGATAATGCGCCAACGCACCCTTCCGCTGAAACACTACCTAAATCGAGAAATTGGGAAGTTCACAGTTAAGTTTTTTCCCTCTAACGTAACATCGATATTGCAACCTATGGACCAAAGTGTCATTGAAACCATGATTTTGAAGAAATAACAGAAACAATGAAAATTCTTAGCATCGGTAAAGGCTGCAATGAAGAGAATATTAAGAAGTGGCTGAACTGCGATAATGAAGGCCTCCGAAGAATGGATTCCGAATATTAAGTGACAAAGAAATCATTCGGGATTTGAACAGCACCGAGAGAGAAGATGAAGAAGAGACTGAAACTGGGGATGAATGTACTGTACCATCTCACGCAGAAGCTTTCGGATCTCTATTGCTTTTAAGTGGTTTGAAAGACAGGACGAATCGAATTCCATACAGTTATTACAGCTGAAACGCATCAGAGCCTTGGCCGCAATGAAAAAATGTCTCATTACGTCAACAATCTATAAAAGAATATTTTCAACAAAAATTTTAAATCACATAGGTTTTATCATTATATCTCGGTTTCTCTATACGTATTGTCTAAACGACTCGATGTAAAACCCATTACATAATATAAATTGATGAATTTAAATATATATTGTTTGATTTGCTTTGAAATCGATTATCCGGATTTTCGATTATACGGAATACCCCTGGTTTTATTTGATCCGGATAGTAGGGATTCTACTGTACTACTTTCATAAGTTGTCATTGTATGTTATATGTAAGTACTATTAATTACATGCTATGTATGATATTTATAACAAACATAGTCTTTTTCGCTTATCAGTTTACTGTTTAATAATAAATTGAGAAAGAGTAATGTTTTATGACTTAAAAAATTCATGTGTTGTTTTGTGCAATTTTAATGCATATTTTACTGAAACTTAAGTAGTGATGTCACATTATATGAAGTATGACAGTTCTCTCATCACGAACTGCTCAAGTCCTATACATTAAAACCTTCATTTGGCCTTATTTTTTTTGCTGAAGTCACCATTAAGAAGATATAGATTTTATTAATTTTAAATATTCCTTGTTTCATCGGAAGTGATAGGTTTGTTATTTTCGGATTACGGTTTTTATAAATTGATCTTTTCTCTGCATGGCTTATGGGATTATTACATTGATTTAAATTCTTAGAAATAGAAATCTTTATTTTTATTTCTAGGGAGCGATATATATATGTGAATGGAAGTCGGGGAGTTTAATATAAATTAAACGAATATTTATATTAGTAGGTTAGTTGTTCTAAATTTAAAATATTTCGCGATACAACCAATAACCATAAAAAACATTTTGTAATTTTAGGCCCTTTTCAAAGTGATTCTTGTTTCTTTGTTTTAGATACTAATTATTATTCTTATAGTGGACAAGGTCAATTTATTCTTCTTGACGTACTTTACATATCAAATCAAAATTACTACTATTTGTAAGTTAAATAGTAATCAGGGTGTATCTACTATTAGATGGACAGAGCAACTTTTTACACGCTTTATATTAGCTTAGCTTAGCTTCAGTTGTATATATGTTTGTAACCGACTCACTCGATTTTGACCCACCAGACGGACAGGTTTAATTGATACTTTATTTACGTATCAAAAATCGGTGCCAATACAATACTACGATAGGATTATCTCATTATCCTGATAGATCCTCAGGATGAAAGAAATTCCTCCCGTATCGTTTGTGTAAGAGCAAGAGGAAACGCGCTTTTATAATCAAATCAAACTAAAAAGTAAAAAATAATATATGTATGTATATATATTGTATGTTTGTAACCGACTCATTCTGAACAAAGAGTGGTTGTGCAATATATTTCGACCTAGTAAATTAGTGCATGAGCATGTAGTTAATATCATCTTAGTTTCGTAAACAGACATTCAATTGATTTTACATGAAAGATTTATTATGATATTATTATGCATTGATACATCCGTCATATATTTACGTTCATACTTTGAGTTGGATTTGTTTGTTACAGAAATATCAAAACTTTGAATGTGCTTGGCCTTGCTCCGCAAATTTATGGAATGTTCGAGAATGGTTTAGTATATCAGTATTATCCTGGTGATACACTAAAAATTGATACTGTGTTAGATGTCAAAATATGGCCTCTCGTCGCCCGACAAATGGCTAGAATGCACAAAGTCAAACTTGGAAATGAAGTAAGTGTTCTTAGTTAAATACATAATTGTATCAGCAGTAGGACGCCCGCTGCTAGATACAGGCCTCAAGTGATCTCAATAGGACTGGTTGTATGTGTCCTGTAACCAGCACGATCCTGAGGTTCCAGGAAAAATAAACAAAATAGTTTCTTATGTAATGTAATCCTCTTTTCCGTCAGATAATTGTATAAAACATACATATTATAAAACTCTCACTGCGAGTTATAGAGTTAAAAAATGCTAGTGAAATCCCTACTAATATTATAAATGCGAAAGTAACTCTGTCTGTCTGTCTGTTACGCTTTCCCGCTTAAACCTCTCAACCGATTTTGATCAATTTGCCACAGACAATCTTTAGACCCTGAGAAAGGACATAGGCTATTTTTTAATTCTAAATAAGGGTTGTAAGGGGTCGAAAGGGGGGATGAAAAGTTGTATGGAAGTATCGTTATTCTTAGAGCTAGAAACTTGAAACTTATTTTTCTAGCCATTGATTCGATATAAATACACATGACACTCATAGTTTATATAAGTTAAGGTAAAGAGGTATGGTACCCAAAAAAACTAATCCACGCGGAGTAAGCCGCGGGCACAGCTAGTATAAAATAATTTCAATAGGTTGACTCGTCCTTTTATATACTTACCTAGGTGATAAAACTACAGTTGGCTCCCTCGACGTCTATCCCATCTATTACCTTCACATCCTTATTGCAGTTAATATGTACATACGCTCAGAAAGGATTACTCACACCGCTATTGATTTAAACAAGTCCTATCCTGTACTGGCGGAGAAATGTTGTCGCTCAAATCGTATGTAATATACATGGACGACTTCTGCCCGCGATTTTTTTTACATAGATTTGACTTTATATGGCCCGACAACAGCAGCCGTTGTAATTTTTCGGACCATAAAATGCCATATCACAAAAAACTATGTTGAAAGATTCAATCGTGCAAGTACCTGTACAGTTTTCCGTGAATTAAGTTTTTGCAAAAAAATGTGATATTTTATCATTGAGACCAACACCACCACACCAACATAGATACCGATTTTTGCCGTCGTAAATATATGGTTTGCTTCTAGTTTCTGGGTGAACATTGATCAAGAACATTGAGAATGCTTTATATTGTAATAGATTTGAAATTTTGATAAAAGTATTAAATTTATCTATAGAAAAGAACGTTCATTTGCCCTGATTCGTGTATAATGTTAGATCAGCTAGGTTTAATAAACCGTAAGTAGATAAATAAGTTGGTACCGAAAAAGTATTCATAGTACCCGAATGTGCCATTTGTTTGAATTTATAATAGTATTAGGTGAAGCAACTTTGTACTGCATACAATTGCTATGGATTAGTTTTTGTTAAAACGTTTAAAATAAATGTACATCGTATTGTAGGTATTATTGTACTAATAATGGCTTAGTTAGATGATACGCGCATATTTAACGAATCAAACAACTAAATACACACGCTGACATACATACACAAATGTACATACAGTGCTCTTTACAGACATGTTTATCTGTAAAGAGCCATTTCAAGGTTATGCGTAATCGTCCACTAAACAAGTTAATTAGTTGACAATGCAAATTGTTTTTTTTATTTTAAGACGTAAGATTACTATTTATTACAATTTAAATTAGGTTGTTTTCAAAAAAACTTACAGAATGGCTATTTATATTTTTATTAGAAAATACCTACCTATGTACTTAATGAGTAAATAAACAAACAAATTAGCTTTTCTTGAATCACTCGGACAAATCGTGAAAACATGTACATTTAATAAGTACAAGTTTCATCCGAAAATAATTGCACACTATTTCGTTTCAGTAATATAATTTACTATTTTCAATAAAAATAAAATAGGTAAGAGATAAGTTGTATCATCAGAAAAAAATACCTTTCCTTGGGAGAGATTTTGTCCAGCAGTGGACGTCCTGCGGCTGATAAGATAAACTTTTTCATTAGAGTAGGTACAACCCTGTAATACATGCAAGAATATGGAAACCTTTTGCTGATGTCACGGCCATAGATGTACCCATCTAATTCGCCATGAAATATAAAACCAATTTTGAACTCGTCCATTAAGTAGTTAGTTTTTATCTGTCGTATAGGTTGATCCACAGTCGTGGGTACACACATATGCGTCGTAATTTCGTACTATTTATCATATGGTTTGACGAAACACTTAAGTATAAAAAAAATAATTAAAACTGACTTGATCTGTTTTATTGAGTCGAGGTTTGATATATATTATCGTTTATTAACATATCAATTTCGATAAATATATAAGCTTACTAAACGAGCTTACTTCGGATCTTAGGCTTTTGAACGAGTTAATCTTTATAAAATGCGATTACAACAGTAGGTATTAACCACATTTTATACTGTTGTGGTGAAGCGACGATACTGCAGGTGCTGGTTGCGCAAGTGGCTATCACGCATGTGGCAAGCGCGAGTTACCATCATGCTAATGTAAATAAATAGATAGCGCTAAATACACAGACGCGCCTGATTTAATATTTTGACATGCAAACGCATTCACTCGTAATATTCCATCACTGACATCACGCAGATCTCTTTTAAGGACTATCTTCCCGGAAGTACTTGATTTCTTTAATACCAAACATAAATAATATTAATTTGCAACAATCTGTTGTTTTTCTATTACCATACTTTTTTGACTCGAATATTTCTGTAATCCAGATAGCAGTACATTGTAAAAGTAATGTTTGATGTAATAAAGATATTGCCTACCACAAAATTTATTTACTTTACTTAAATATTATATAACATAGAGATACTCGTATTTGAGTATCTACTTACCCTCGGGTAAGTACTCATAATTGAATTATGCAAATTAAATGAATAGAATAAATCTTAATAGGATTAAAGAGGCTTAATTTTAACATCTCAACGACATATCGTCGATGATACTTCAATACCGCGTATGTAGTTTATGTTAATAAGGGCCATTTTCCATCTTTTCTAACTAAATTTTCAACTTAATTGTAACAGTTACTTACGCGGTATTGTACGATCATCGACTATATGTTTTCAAAACTGCAATAATCATTATATATTTCAATCAATTTCCAGGTAAGAGTAGAACCTATGGTTTGGGACAAAATAGAGCAGTTCTTAAGTTTACTTCCAGAACCATTTGCTGATAGTCAAAAACAAAACAGGTTTGTATTTATTTTTAAATTTAAAAATACAAGAATGATTGATTTCTTCGAACGTCTAATTTTAGTAGCACACATTACGCGCCTATATTTATATACATTATTATAGTAAATCAATTATTTTTATCACGTACAACAATAAACCCTTTACATATTAAGCCCCCTATTAAGTGGGCAAATAAGATACGTTTAATGTGTAAATATGCAATCCAATGGTAGGTATTAGCAAGTTTACATGTAAGTATTTCGGGGTGACGGCAATAATTACACAAGTCACAATATTGGTTGCTGTATGGTGTTACATGACTCCGAGTATATGGAGTTGGGGCTAATTTGGTTCCTTGTTTAATTTCGGTCTCTTCGATCAACTTAATTAAGCGGGTCAAGGGAAAGGCTATTCGTACCATGTTTGTATCTTAATATTTTTTCAGTATAGATAAAAAGGGAATCCTTTAACTAAACACAAATCAGAAAATCCTCTTTGAACTACATATAGTTAGAAGATATTTATGTTAATTATTTTATTCTAACAAAAAAATCTTATCTATTTGTTGTAGATTTGTCAATAGCTTTGGTTCTATAACAAGACTAAGGATAGAATTTGAGCGTCTAAAATCACACTTAATGAAAACCGGGAGCCCCGTAGTCTTTGCTCACAATGATTTGCTTCTAGGAAACGTGATCTACAACCAAGATGATGGGACTGTAGCATTCATTGATTATGAATATGCCACATATAACTATCAAGCATTTGATATCGCTAACCATTTCAATGAATATGTTGGTAAGTCTAAAGATTGTACATAAGGACATGTGATATGAAATCGGATAACTTCCAACCTTCAATATTTCTGGGAGGAAAGACGTACAGCAGTCAGTCGTAGCCTGTCGTGCAACATTTTAGAAATTTCCTTATCAAGGCTTCATTCGATGTTGCAGCGTGGCACAGCATAATAATAAGCTTATATCGCAGGTGGACATCATAATTTGTATTATATCTGGGCACATTGAAAATGATAAAAGTTGGGTCGTTTTGATAACCCTCTACTGATAATAATGACAACTTGTGTCGTTGTTATTTTTACTTGTTATTACAACGTATAACTTTTTAGGCATATCTATAGAAGATATCGACTATAATCGATACCCCAGCAAAGAGTATCAGAAAACATGGATACGCACATATCTGTCTGAATTTTTGGATAAGGATTCGCCGTCTGCGGAAGTCATTGAGAAAGTATACGCTGAAGTCGAACAACTTTCTTTAGCGTCTCATTTTCTTTGGGGTATATGGTCTCTGGTGCAGTATGAGTTGTCAGATATAGACTTTGACTTCGGAAGGTAAGTTTAACTAACAGATTTTTTTATGTTGATTTGGACTACAAAAACTCTATAAACCCTTATATTTACAGAGTCATTTTATTAAAACTTATGAACAGATAACAAAACAGCCATTTTATTGAAAATTAACTAATACTCATCAGTCATCTTAACTAATATTATAAATCTGAGGAGTTTGTTTGATTATTTTTGTTATTGCGCTAAGCTCAGAATCTATTGGTCTCATCAGATGTTATATTAGATAGCCATTTATCAAGAAAGTATATATAACATCAGGGTTGGATACATAACAGCTAAAAAACGAAGATAGTACCTAAGTTCTTTGAAATTAATGCGGGTGATACCGCGGGGCACAACTAATTACTAATAAACTTTCAAGTGATCATGAACCGTCAAGTTAACACATATTAATCTGCTATGCAGGTACAGCGCGGTTTGTTCTCGAATTTATAAAACCTATAGTTATAATTTATTTATATGCATACCTATATAGCCGTAATTAATTATTATTTACTAGTTCATTGTCATAAGTTTTATGAAAAAACAATATTTAATAATCGAAACGTACCTACTAATAGATTATAACTGGCTTGATAGGTTCAATTTTATGTTTCAGGTACGCAGAAATAAGACTCAGCAGATATTATGAGTTAAAGAATAAGACGCTTAAAGATTTAAGGTGAAGACCACCGTGATTGAATCCTGCGATTAGGCTTAAGTCAAATTATGTACAACCTGTTTTTAATTTAAATGTTAAAATATATGGAAATAAAATTTATTCAAGCGTTGTGTGTACCTTTTAAATTTCCATTCAAAAGCGAGTCTCGCAATTGACATTGACATTTTATAAACGCGTGACGCAAGTTTTAAAATATTTGTATTAATAGTTGGACTATATAATATCTCAAACGTATAGTCTGTTTGGTGTATTTTATGTTATGGTTCATAAATGAATTATGATTAAAGAACCCAGGCGTGGTTCTAGAGATTATCTTTACTTGAGTTCTTGTGTTATATAATTTGATCAGAAATTACCATTGTCGTTTTAATGATTAGACCTAAGAGATGACTTACCAAAGTGATAATCATTACAAAATACATGAAGCCACTTTTCTCATAAAGACACCATCTAAATAAAAATAATTGAAAAATACATTAATATACCGAACTCAAGGAAGAAAATCTAGGATCTGGAAAACGCGATTCATATTACACCAATCTACACAAACCTGCAATCTTGAATACTTGCCGGAATGTATGTAAATTCATGCAAGTTCACGAATCTGTTGATCATAATTTAATAATTAACCATCATCATGCTAATCTTAATTATTGCATTAAATTGGATGAATTAGTTTATATGTCATAACTACATCACATGACTAAAATATTTACTTGGAAATTGATCAGAAATCATTTTTTTTTCATTTCCATTTTAAAGATGTCTACGGTCTAAGTAATAAAATACCTCTTTTCTACTTTCTAGTACCTACTAAGTAGCTAAAATTTGACGACAAAGTTACAAAAATCTCTTAATAAAATGATTTTTAATTATCTTTAATCTGCGATCGTATTATTTGTATTGGTAGCGGTAGATGAACAGCCTTCTACAAATTTAACTCAAAAGTTGTCGCCGCATCGACGCTTTATCATAAAGATAGATATGAAAAAGTATGATTGTACTTTACACATAAATAGAATTAGTCTCTGATTGTAATATTAAAATAACTGCTTTTTTCTAAATGCACGTGGATTATGCGAGTATATTACGGCTTGACCGATTATGATGATACATTGATTGTGCAGATAGCTGATATAACTAGGAATAACTTAGGCTATATAACATCAAACTGACGAAATCGCGGGCACAGCTAGTCTATATATAAACCAAGCTTTTTAAACATATAGGAATTTCTTTCATCCTAAGGATCCTGACCGGGATAATGAGATAATCTTATCAAAATATAGTATTGGCACCGATTCTTGATATGTGTACAAAATTTTAATTAAATCTTTTTGTTCAAAATGGGTCAAAATCGACTTCAAATGTGTCGGTTAGAAACATACACATACATACAATTAAAACTAATACAAAGCGTGTAAAAAGAAGCTGACTAACTGGCTGACTGGCATATTCACGCAGGGCCTAAACTATGTGGTTAGAATCTTGAAATTTGACACAGGGGTTTCTTTTATAAGGTACGAGAGCACTTAAAAAAGGATTTTTAAAAATCCGCCTAAAGGGGCAAAGCTAGGGTGCAAAATTAGCATTAAACGTTGATATTTTTTGAAGTTACTCGGATGAAATTCAGTATAAGATTTCTTTATTGAAAGTAAAAAACATGAAATGCACGAAGAACGTGCATAATTTTTTTTAATCATACCTTAAGGGTGCAAAATTAGTATGAAAGATCTTCAACTTAACGCGTATCACGAAAGTTAAGTATATTTTGGTTTTGTGCATGGCTTATCTTGACCACTTAGAACAGAGTTATTGTTTGAATGGAGTTCCTTAGTTTGTAGGTATTTTATTACAGCATAGTACCTACACAGGTGTTTAAATAAAATACGAAATGAGATTTTTATGCGTTAGTTCCTTTGAAACAAATTTGAATTAATAAAGAGTTGTTGCTTTGACTTGAATTGTGTGTCGTGCATAACCTACTAATAATATATATATAGATATATGTACCTACATATATCGATCCTTTACCGCCGTCTTAGCGGAACCGACAAAACCCAAATTTTACCGGAGAAGGATTTTTATAAATATTATTAAGCAATTAAATTTTAGCAATTGCTATAACTTTATAATGGTTTTTTTTTTAAGGAAAACGTCAACTGGGATATATCCGTTACGGCTTTAAATACAAGTTACGATAAAAAAAGCATTTTCAACAAAAGTGTCGCTTACAATAGTTTGGCGGTAAGGGCTCGATTTTTCTAATCTACTAACTACCTTATCTTATGACCGAAGTATGCTGCTTGGAGACTCATCAATTCCAATAAATCATCACAATCTTTGATATTCTCTTAAATCCTTTCTTGGTTAAATGCATATCATTGTAATGTTCCGAATAAATCTCACTACAAAAGATTGGTTAGTAAAATTTGTCTTCTCTATCTCATACAAAAATACATCTCGTACAAAGCAATAGCAAAATACATAGTTATTTGTAAAAATGTATGACAACGCATCTCGATATAATATCCCGACAGCAGCAGACACGATTGGAAGAAATAGTTGCGTACGGAACAGTTGTAATAAATAACAGAAAAAACTAATAAATCTATTTACATTCAAAAATTTTAATATAATATGTAAATACATATACATACTCTACAGTCTCGTAATCCGGTGCAAAAACACGGTGTCGTACCTACATACGACACCGTGTTTTTGCACCGGACTGAACGTGTTGTTTTGCACGGACGATTTTTTTTAATCACGCTCTTGGATATCGTGAACGAATTGGCCAGTAATATACTACTATTAGAACTAAGCTTGTTTTGACGATGCCATTTTTCTAGTGGCTACCGTGTATAGGGATAATACCGAGCTTGCATCTATAATTAGGACACTGCTTGTTATTAAAAAAAACAAAATTGAGTAATTATTAGGACATTTATTCAGGGGCGCATACCATATAACAAAAACTTGTAAAATTGAAACAAAAAGGAACTATACTTAATTTACAAAAAAAAGACGCGGTTTTGTCAAATAATATCGTGCCCAGGTTTGACAAAATCGTGCCCACATTGATTGCACAAAAATGGGTAAAAAACAAAAGTAATAATAAAAAAAATAATACCATTCTAAGTAATTTTCTTGCGTAGGGACATAAGGAGACCCAAATATTTTTCTAGAAATTAAATCAGTATGTATATAAAGTATCACGCAATAAGTATTAACAAAAACTTAAATATTTTATGACAACAAAACGTAAATATTTTTAAGTAAGTAAAGTCTTAGTAAATCTTTGCATTATATATGGACTAGTCAGTCTCAATAATGGATAACTATACAATTAAATATCAGTCAGCAAGTTAGCAAAAATCACATAAAAAGATTTTGGCAGATTTTTTTCCGCTACATTCCTTATGTATCCAATCTGCGCATTTACAACGGAATCAGATTTCTTCATTACGACCAGACTCTTGACATACGGCGCAAATATCACCATTCTCTATATCGTCATCTTCATCGTTACGTACAGTTGCGTTAGGGGCACATCATCCAAGCTATCTTCACTGCTGCTGTCGATGCATTTCTTAAACTTTCCTTTGCCTTTCTTTTTTCCTTGCCTGACCTTTTTCTTCTTGCTTTTCATATTATTATCTTCATTCTCATTACTTTCGCTACTGTCCAAAACTTTTCTCTTGACAGATTTTCCCTTAGATTGTCTCTTTTCTCTAAATTTCTTCTCTGCAGCATTCTTTTTTTTTGCTATCATTATTTATACCACGCCCCCGGCGCGGAATTATTAAACTTGATAATTTTATTTTTTTAAAACGAATTCCGGTATTATTTCTATAGTAAACAAACATTAAAAATGTATGGTATCAAAGTATAATAACATAAATACAGTATGACTTACCTCTTTCCGAAAGTACACAAAAATTAAAAGGAGCGACGAAAAAATTCTCTACAGTGCATACTATCCCCGTCGTCGCGCGGACCGTACTGGCAGTGCGCGGGGGAGGGTGTGTGCTTGTCCGGCTTCGATGTATACGCACTATCTCAAAGAACTAGTGGATGGTTTTATATTTAGGTATTATCCCACTCTCCCCTAAATGAACGAAGTAATTATAGAATTAAAGCTATGTTTATGTATCCTTTTATAATGAATTCTCTATTTTTGTTTACCGCTCAACTATTTTTCTATCATGTTGCTTAAAAAAATCTATTTAACATTGCACGGAAAATATATCACTTACCGACCGCGACACGTTCTCAAAGACCCACCTGATTTTTTTTTATTAGATCTGGATGACAAACATACATACAGTCCGCGTGATAGTTAGATAAACGCTAAAGACGCTCGTAATATCTTAACGATATCACTAACACGTTGCCCAGTAATTTCACTGCAACTCTCAGCCTTAAAACCAGAACACAGCAATGGAATTACTGCTATTTGGCGGTAGAAATTAACGGGAGTGAAGTAACAATGCAGACGATCTTTGTATACGGTGTACCGTATTTAAAATACGATACATATAAATGCCTTCCACAGTCGCCGTCTCACGGGCACTCTACTTCTACTCGTAAATACTTCACGCACATTATTTGCGTGCAGTGCAACCTGCCTCAGCCCTAGGGCGAATACCAACCGCACTAGTGCAGCTGAGTTCACTCAGGGTTGTACAAGGACAAAAGAGGACATTTGCAAACGGTTATTAACTGTATCTAATGAAGACCAGGCGTCTCAAGGACCGATCTCAGAATCACCGTTGAATGACGGCTACGTGGATTCCGAATCCTATTCCGGAGATGGTAGATCCGAAAGAAGGCAGAGGTATTACCTTCGGAGGAGAGAAACCAGGTGTTTTACACGGTTTACCACTTAGATTGCGAGCAGGACGGGTCCGAGTTGTCCAATACACGCTGCGATATCTTCTTAAAAATTTGTGGTAAGTATTAATAATATTACAAAAAATTTGAGCAAAATTTAAGTGACCATCATTTGATTTTTTTTTGGTTTAAACATTGCACACTTGCTGTTAAAAACTTATATGTAATAAAACTACTTTTTGACAGCTCAAAATAAATAAAAGATTGATACTGATCTTCCATGTCTTATCTTCCTACGTACATATAATATTGAGAAAAAATATACTTTTGTTATCAAAAAGGCAAAATTTTATTTAGCTTTGTTTTTATTCAATATTTGCATTGCCTTATAGTAATTGTTTAAGTGACAAGGATGTTTTAGTATACTTGAGACTTCATTTAGGGCTACTTTCTTAAATCAAGTCCTAACTAAGTTCAAAATAAATAAAGTAATAGGTAGTAATGATTTAATCATAGAAAGAAATACCAATTTAATTCAAAATTTCTATAGTTACTTGGTATAAACATAAACGTTCAGTATATTTACATTTCAATAAAACATTATACAATTTAAAATTGGTCTGTGACATTTTCCTTCAAAGTCATGTAAAAGTTCATCAATATCATTGTCAAGATCTTCACTTTGGGCCATTTTGGTTACCATATCGCTGATCAAAAAGGCACCAATTGTTGCTTCTTCATGGTTATCTTGTATATCCATGTTAATCACATGTACAGGCTGATTATAAATTGACCTTCTAGAGCTAAACCATTCTATTACCTGATCATAAACTCTTTCCTCACATGTTATGATCACATCAAAACGTTCAGTTGAAACTTGAAATTTTTCTGGGGATGGTTTTATTCTACGGTTTCTGTCCAACATGTGTAATAAACCGTTTTGTGTATAATACGCCTTATCTTTATCTAATAAGTCATTATAAATATCATCGTAAGGTACTCCAAATTCGTAGCAATTAGGACGATCTGCGGATGACCCAGGTAACTTAACCTTTTCGCCAGTACCAAAAGATTTAACTTTAAATCCTTTTTTTACTAAAAAAGCGTGTGCTTCCATGCTTCGATTCATATTTGAAGAACAAACAACTGCAATATACAAATCTTCCATATTTGAATATTTTTTGTAAAGCTGAATATCATTTAGAAGCAAGTAAACTGCTACATTTACCATAAAAATATAGCATTTGTAGCTATAATTCCAAGGAAAAACTGAAATAGCACCAATAGTGAAAAGTAAATAACTCTATTTACGTACAATATTTTTAATAATATAGATATTTGTTTTGAGTTACAAATTATCACAGACTGTGAAATTCGCCAAATTTCTAATTCAACATTAGTGACAATGACATCTGTCATATACTTGCGTCAACATTCTCTAGCCTCTGTGGTAAGAAACTTACATGGTGGACATGGTGACATATCAATCAAAATTTTTATCACAAACACAAATAAAATGTTTATTTATTGAAATAAAATGTCTATTGCAATAAACACAGATTATATATATGTTTTAAATTTTAAAAGATTTTGGTACAGCCTTCATTATAACATTAACACAAACTACAACTTAGAATTTTGTAAAAATATTCATTTAAAATTAATTTAAACAATTCTTTGGTCGTCTGCATTAGTACCTCGCTCTCACCTATTTTTATATTTATACCATCAAATAGCAGGCAGTGTACGCGTGTTGAAATTTCTGAGAAATATAACATTGTATCTTTAGTTCACAATGTTGGAAAGACACTAGTGATATCTTTGTGATGACACGAACACTCGTGACACCTAAAGACTGCGGTCACGATTACCATCAAACGGACCGTTTGCTTTTTTGTTGACTTCATAACATATAAAAAATCATGTTTGTGGTATCTAAGCAAATGCTGTCATATTTTAAACATTCGATCTTTTCTAACAAACTAATTTTGCGGTTGTACGAGTTCCAAAACTTTTCCTGTTGTGTTACTGTTTGATGATAACATTATACTAAATTGTTGTATATGACATTGGACCACACTTATCATGATAGATATGTGTTTATTTGGCTTTATTTCAAAAATCTCCATAAAATAAGCAAAAACAGCTTACAATTGTGACCTGGGCCAATCTTAGCCTTACTCATACTTCTTACTACCTTTACCTAACTTTGGCTCGGCAATCGAAAGATTTTTACTAGCTGTTTACTAGGACATCATGGGTGAAAAATTGTATGTTCCAAAATTAAGCCTTATATTGAACCTGTAATATTATCAGGCTGTTATTATTATAAAATTATAACATAAGTATTAATATTATATAAGTATTTTTCATCATCATATCTGTCATTAATATTGCCTCGATTGACTGTACACGTTGTAAATAGTTAATGCTTTTTTTCTGTCTTTTCTTGACTTTGGCAGAATTGTGTAATACGTATGCTTTCAATAGGTATTAAGAAAAGAAGAACAAGATCGTACAAAAAAAAAAGAAATCGGCACGGACATCTGACAACTGTCACTGTTAACCTCAAAACTTTAGAGGTTGAGTTTAATGTACTAAAGAAATATTGTTATTAAGGAAAATGAATAAATTAATTCGGAATCTGTTTACCTGGCCGGGTTCGAAAACAATTGGTACACGTGACATTCATTCGTCGCAACCAGTTCTAGCATGGTCCAAATCAATATTGCCTAAGAGTTTTATAGAGCACAACAAGAAAATCTTTCCTCCCCAAGAAATCGGTGAAGACCCCAGACCAGCTGTAAGTCTGATGTATGAGAACCTGAGATTTTAGTGTTATATAGAATAGGCCTGTACCAGGCCACATTAATTCTGATGGTTTCTACCTGCTATATATATTCTAATATTTATGTGGTATTGAATGAGACTGGAATTAAATAGCAACTATATTTCATTTATCCTATTTTCAGTTTGTGTGCCACCAAAAAACAAACTATAAGTATAGCCCTGAGAAACTGTGGTATCTAGCATGTTTTGTCAGAGGAATGAGTGTAGATGAAGCTGTCAAGCAGTTGAGTTTTGTTAATAAAAAAGGGGCAGCTTTAGTTAAAGAAGCTATTCTGGAAGCTCAAGAATTGGCAGTAACACAGCACAATGTGGAATTTAGAAGTAATTTATGGATAGGTTAGTAGTCATTGTGTTATAACATTACTGCTAATTTGTATATTTATTGTTAACAAGAGATCATTTTTATTTTAGCTGAATCATATGCTGGAAAAGGCATGGCAATCAAAGGTATAAGAAGACATGCTCGTAAAAGGATTGGTGAAGTACGGTACCAATACAGTCATTACTTTGTTCGTTTGGAAGAAGGGAAGCCACCTAAAGATTATTATAAACACAATCCTTTGACACCTCAGGAACAACTCAATAAGTGGATAGAAGGAATGAGGAAAAGAAAAATTATTAATTCTTATTAATTATAAGTTTATTATACAAAATATAAAACTTAGTTGTAGTCTGTACTTTCAGTTAATTAATAAAATAATATTTAATCAATTTATTAATATTTTTTAAAATAAATATAAAAAAATATTTCTTAAGATAAACATAAAAGTAATAATGCTTAAGGTCCAAATATTGAATATAATACAATAAGTAGATACTTAAAATTCAACATACTGTTCAATAGATTCTATTGTGTTGGAATAGTCTGATAGACACAAATGTGTATATATTCAACATTTCAAACTAATGAAAGCCTAATGGTAGATTGACTAGGTCAGAAGCTCAAGTTTTAGTAACCATAATTATACTGCCAACCTCACCTTATGCTAAGTAAGTTTATTTGGCAATAATATATAAGTCAAGAAAAGTATATACTGATATAAAATATAAGGGATTAATTTTAATTAATTCAATTCTCCATTTATCAGGCTAATCAGACACAATATTACTTTCAACCTACTGGCTGTTCCTAGTAATGTAAGTCTTTTGAGTACACAAGTTTATTTAAAAAGAGACAAAGATGGAGTACTGCAGGAGTGCTTTAAAAAAATAAACCTTAGATTCTGGTCCTCACCTCACCTCAGTTTCTGGTCTAGTGTAAAATTTTGCTAGTTTAGGCACAGTAGACATAATAGTAATATCTGGGATAAGACTTAAAATTGTTTAGGATATTGAAAGACCAGGCTTACGATATAAGCAGTTTCGTTCTGTTAATAATAATAAGTTTAAATAAATCGTGCCTCAATCACAGTGCATGTTCAATTCCAATTTTGCTGCATCATGCTTTATTGACTAGGTGAGCTACTAATAAAATAAATGGAACTAAAGCCTGAAATACATTACCTTACTTTATTCTATAGATGAAGCAATTCGGACCAATGAAATGCAGTGTTCCGTAATATGTAACGCAAAAAGCATAGAAGTTATTTCCCGGTAAAATCTATGACCGCAATTTTCCTGTTTTTCAAGACGGTTAGCATATTTCTTCGCTTTGTATATAGGTGCATTTCTACAATAGTCTGTTATATAATTAAACCGATTAAGGTAATAAAACCTTATTATACTTGTGATATTCCTTCGTTCCCTGTGTAAGTTACTGTTTGATTTGAAAATAAAGTGTTTCAGGATCATAGACTATACCTATATATATATATATGTCTACCAACATGAAAGTATCGGAGATTATCGAATCCGATGCTAATAGCTGCACTTATTATTGTACACACATAGGTACATCAACATAATAAAAATGTTAAATGACAAACAATTACAATCAAACGTATTATTACGTCTACTAAAATTCGTATTTGAATAAGTGTTATCATTTACCAATCAGTCAAATACCTTACCAATAAATGTGTGTGATAATAGACAATAGCAGCCCGCGAATTCTACTTGACTTGATATAGTATGCCGTTGTTTAATAGGACAAATAAATCGGCAAAATTTTAGATGGTCTGCCAAATGCCATGGTATTGTTAACTAGGTATATATCATATTAACTCAATAATAATATAAAATAAATACTCGTAACAGTATTTCTACACTGGTAAGTACAATTCCTAGAACTATTTTAATCAGAATAATATCCCTTTATGGTGTTTATTTAACTTAAGCGATGATTGCAAGTATGTTGATTACATAATTATGTTTCCTTTAAGTCATACAAATAAAATATATAGTTTACACTTAACCAAGGCATGAATATGCCTGCATTTTGTTGCAATGCCATATCTATATGTATAATACTGTTTATTTTACCATACTACGAGCGGATCATACGTTCAAAGAATTACGTGGGTCAGGTTTTTTAGGTACGTATCCATATAAGAATATAGAACCAATTACAAGCATTGTTCCAAAAGCAAACTGTAACGTTAGAACAAAGTCAAATATGTATATAGAAGCTACACAAGATATTAAAATAGCGACAGATGTCGCAAACCCTTTCAGTATGTTATCTGCATATTTCACTACCACGGCCACAAGGAGGCCTCCAGCTGCTTGCAAAATTACCAAATACCAGACAAATCCGTCGAATCCCTTTAACAGATCAGCCATTGATCCTTTGTTGTTGATTAAATAAGTGACTGTGCCAATCGGTAACGAGAGTAAACTTAACTGCACATTACGCATCCAAACCTGTAACAAAATTTATTTATTAGTTTATACTTATTATTACGTCTCAATATAATAGTTCGTTCTTCATTTAGATTAATGACAGTCCGGAATAACACATAGTCTACTTTTTATCGCGCAAATATGTTCCTGTAGGTGTGACCTTCTCTTTTTTATTGGATTTGCACAGTTTAGCGGTCAGACAGCGACTTGCATTTTATCTTGAATAAAAGTTCCTCGGGTTGTTATTTAACAGTATAGCTCAATGCATGTCGGGAAAGTTAACTAAAACGTTTGCCTTGCGCGGCAATTATGGGCAAATTTCCCCTTTTTGGGGAGGTTTATAATAATAATACATAACTTTATTCAACAACAAAAAGGATACTAAAATACACTTCGATACTTAAGTACATAAACTAGGTCTAGCTTGTTCTTATAGGCACCTATGTCCAACAGTAGACTTCCAATGGCTGATCTGATAATGATGATGGTGAAATAAATTGTAGCCTTTCATTTTAGTAAAACATTTAAATTATTGTATTAGTTTAAGTAACATTAAAATACATCAATAGTTTTGCGTGAAAATGTAACAAACATCCATGCATCCTCACAAAAAACAAACAGCAGCCCGTCCCGGCATCGCACAAATATTTAACAAAAATTTTAAGAAATACATTTTAACACACTCTTCTTTGTGCGTGGGGTTACCAAAAAGGGTAAAATTATGTTTTTTTTCTATTACTTTTATTTCTTTTGTTATTTTATTAAAATGTAAAAGTATTTACCAAATCCAATCCACCTTATTGAGGATGGAATTCTAAAAACTAGCCTAACCTGTTACCAACTATTAGTTGGTAACAGGGTTACCTACCCTTGAAATTACCGATAAATATATTTTTAATTTGTAAGCGCGGTGCAGTTTTCCACGATGATATATTATACTATTATATCAATCCTTACTAATATTATAAATGTCAAAGTAACTCTGTCTGTCTGTCACGCTTTCCCGCTTAAACCTCTCAAACGATTTTGATGAAATTTGGCACAGACAATCTTAAGACCCTGAGAAAGGACAAACGCTATTTTTTAATTCGAAATAAGAGTTGTAAGGGGACGAAAAGGGGGATGAAAAGTTGTATGGAAGTATTAACTTATTTTTCAGGCCCTTGATTCGATATAAATAAACATGACATTCAAAGTTTACATAAGGTAAAGAGGTATGATACCCAAAAAAACTATTCCACGCGGACGAAGTCGCGGGCACAGCTAGTATTCAATATAGGGAACCATATCATAGGGTAACCTTTAAATAAGCTTTACAACAAACTTCTTAAATCATAGAAAGGAAATTCCCAGAGTGTATAAACACTCGATCAGCAATGGTACTAAGAATGGGGCAGTATAGTATTAATTAATTACGATTCAGTTTATTTAAGTATAAAATTTTAATTATATGTCCATTATAATCTTAGGAAATAATGAGCCATTGATAATAAGATTTTATTTTTAATGAGTACAACTTTTCGATTAATCGGCATTTGTTATTCTTACATGAACGAAACCGCGTTCGGAGGCCAGAGTATATATAGTACACACAGCAACAGATAACTTACCCTAATCTGTAAAAAAATTTCAATCGATATTAATCTATAACATAAAATTCAAAATTGTTGCCAGATTTGGATAGGTTAATCTGTTGATTACCGTACCTACCGGCGGGCGGCCGGTTATCACTCGTTGGATCAGGTGCCCTGTTCGATAGCCGGCGAACGCGGTGTACTGCGTTACTAATGACATGAGTGAGAATGCCAGTGAGAGGGCGAGAGGGATGCGTTTAGAGTGGTTATATTATCGGGATATAAGGAGAAGCTGAATGACTGACATATCAACACAGGCCCTAAACGATAAGGGTTCGAAACTTAAAATGTTGCACTGGGGCTTCTTTTATAACGTAAGGGAAGAACCTAAGAAAAGATTTTTTGGGAACTCATCCCCTAAAATGGAGTTGCGAAGTTAATACGAAACATTGCAATTTTTGAAGTTGTTGGAATAAAATTAATTATGAAGGTTCTTTATCGATAGTCATGAAACACGAGTAAAATATTAATATGAAAATTATCCCTTCAGGGAGTAAAATGGGAGTACAAATGAACTGCGAAAGTTGCATAACTTAACGCGGTTGTAACCGCGGGGCGCTACTAGATAACTAAATTGATTTCTCACTACGCCATCCGATGTTTGGCCTTATTTATAACGAATTGTGTGGGCAGATGCGTGGGCGTATATATGTGAAGATATTTTCTTATCTGGGAACTGTACTGTAATATTTATTTATACAGACTGTTAGGAATTAATGCTTAAGTTTATTAACATAGAAATATGGTTTTTTTACTACTCAGCAACGTTGGCTCATCATGCATAGCGGCCCGTCCCGGCTTCGCACAGGTAGACAAATAGGTTTGTCAAATATTTTATTTATATTGCAATGTCCCATTTCAATCATTCAAATAGTAATCCTCAGGTATTGAGACAGTCTTGAATATAAAATTTTTTATTTGGATCAAAATTTATAAATGATATGGATAACATGGTCTGATTTTAATCTGATTGAAAGATTTCTATAGTAATCTAGTACTAAATATAGCTTATGCCTCAATGATAATATAACATTTTAATGTTAAAAGAATTATTTTAATCGATCCAGTACTTTTAGAGTTTATTTGTTACATACAAAAATACAAATCTTTTCTCTTTATAATATTAGTGTAGAAGTGTAGATATGAATATTTATTTACTTCCGACGTTAAATTTATATACCAACTAGCTGCCTCCGCGAACTTCGTTCCGCCTTAGAGGGGATACCTAAATTTTCTAAGTTTCCGCGCAATTCTTTATTTTTTTTCTGTCATAAGAACCTTCTCCTTCCCTCGGTTCTAAGCTACATCTATACAAACTTTAAGCTAAATTAGTTCAGCCGTTCTTGAGTTATAAGTGTAGTAACTAACACGACTTTCTCTTATATATAGATAGCCGGTACCCGCGACTTTGTCTGCGTACTTTTAATTTGAATATTAGATATTAGATATGGATTAAAGGAACGGTATAGATTTGGATATAGCATTGAGTGGCAGAAAGTACTCAGGAAAATGTATTGGTCCCTTGTGTCCAAGAGACACAATGACCTAATGGATCGAAAAAAGTACCTAAATCTTTGTAGCGCAAATTTCTCTAATCGCATGCGTCCGACAACGTCGTCTGCCCTCACGTATCTGCCCGTTCGGGTAGGCATAGTTTTGTAGATTCGTGCGCTCCCCCACCACACGACAGCGCCGTTGCCGGCCGCCACACTTCGGCGAATGTGCGCGACGACGACCGACGACCAATGACAGCGGCGGTGATGCAGAGTATTCGTTAGAAGGATTTTTTACTTCAAAGCCAATTTTTTTTTAACTTGATACACCCAAAACTTCGAAATATCATGTTCCTTGGTTCAGTGCTTAAGATTTTGTATACAAAACGTTTGGTTTCGTAGTTCCCGTTCCGAATCAGTTCCGTTCCGTTCGAATTTCGGAATTCCGTTTGTAGAAAAACTCTGCACATCCTAAGAGACCTACGTACCAAGTCTCATGGTTTTATCTTAAAAATGACGAACACCCATACAAACTTTTAACCCCTATTTCACCCCCACACTGGTAAAAAAGTGCAAATGCTAAAACAAACGATTTTTGTATCTTATTTAGTGCTTAAATACAAAATGTAATGTTTTTATCTTCAAAAATTACGAACTTCATACAAACTTTCAACCTTTATTTCATCCCCTCACAGTTAGAAATTTCAAAAACGCTAGAACAAATGTTTTATTATTTCTTATCAAGTGCTTAAATATAAAGTTTCATGGTTTTATCTTTTAAAATTAAGAAATCCCATACAAACTTCCATCCCCCTTTTCAACCCCTTACCACCCCTATTTTGCAATAAAAAGTAGCCTATGTTCTATCTCAGGGTCTAAAGATTGTCTGTGCCAAATTTCATTAAAATCGGTTGAGAGGTTTAAGCGGGAAAGCGTAACAGACAAACAGACAGACAGAGTCACTTTCGCATTTATAATATTAGTAAGGATATACCGAAAGCCGTGGGGCTCCGGCGGAGTGAAATAGTACCTCCCTCTGTACCATGTGTTGTAAGAGACGACTAAGGTACTGGAACCACAGATGGATATATCCACCTGAAACAGCACAGCTCAAAAACTAAAGGGTGAGGATGCGCAGAAGCAACCTCGTCGCGAAGTACGCTTTGCGATTGCCACCACAACTGTCCAGCGCTGCAATTATGGACAAAAATCCTCCAGTCTTCGGAAGGCCTATGTCCGACAGTGGACTTTCTATGGCTGGTATGATGACATATATATAGCTTGTTTTATAATTAGTGCGAGTTAGACATATAAATAATAAAAGGGGATTAGGAGAAATTCTCTCTCGTTTAAACTGGAATGTCGTTTTCTCTTTTTTGCCCTCTTTAGACTTCATTATAGCTTTATATATTTTGACGGGCCTAATGATGCATTTGGTAGTGTTTTTATCATGTGCGTCAAAGATCGTGGGTTTGACCTCCACCAAGGACAAATATTTGTATGATGTTTGTTCTTATATCTCAATGTTTTGTGGTTTAGATTAGATTATTTAGTGGTTTAGTTTAGATTAGGAGATGAAATAGTGTTTGGTGTAATTCTACTTAACATTTCAAAAACGCTAGAAAATACGTACATTTATTTATTTCGAGTACTCAAATACAAAGTTTTTCTGAGTTAGAGTTCATTGACACACACGCACAGTACAATTATATATATAAAGATTTCGTGTCACGGTGTTTGTTCGGGACGAACATCTAAACTACTGATTAGATTTTAATCAATCTTTGCTTTCTCTGAACAGTTTGATCTAACTTAAGTGATAAAATAGCTTAAATCTGAATTGGGAGCCGCAATTTTTTTTTCATATAAATAGATAAACATATAAGAATAGTTAAGACATGACAAAGTCTGTCGGGTTAGCTAAATTCACTTACCGATATGTCGGATTCCTTCAGTACTTTTTCAAAATATATACCCGCGAACCCAGATATGAAGCACGCCGCTAAAGCAGCACTAAAACCTATCACTTTAGACTGGCCCTCCATGTCTTTAGCTTCTTTCTTGTCCGTAGATGACAACTGGACTAGAGCTACGCCAGCAGCTAGAAGTGCTAATGCAGCCCATTGCCACTTCTTAAGATGTCTCTTTAAAACTAGTACCGCAAAGAATGCTGTTGTTAACAATTTCAATTGATATGTTACCTGAAACATGTCACATATCGTCGTTTAAGTTTTAACACCGCGTAAGTCAAAATGTTGACACTTTGTAACAATTGGGAAAACATTGCTTACGTTTCATAAAATAATTTTAAAACTAATTGCTTGTGCATTTAGTTGGTGCAAAATAGATTTCGTTTACACAATACTCGGTATAAAACGTTTACTGCAGCGTTAGAAAAGTAGGTAATATCGTGCTATAGTTAAGCCCAATGAACTATTAAGTTGCCAACTTAGACATACGCGGTGTTAGAACTTAAGCGACGATATATACTTAAACCGCTTTAGATAAATATTAAATTTTTGAAACAATCCTCAATGAAACATATCGTAACTAAAAATAATAAAAACACATGTTCCGCGTGCGAAAAGGTTTTTTTTCTGGATCAAAAATAGGTAAATATTTTCTATGTTTTCATAAATAATACTTATCAAATTTTGATCAAAATCGTTCACCGGTTAAGGTATGAAAGCATTATAAACAGACGAAATTTTCTTTCTTTTATATGAATATCAAAAACGATAATTCATCACACAAAATAAAATCGAAATATGAAGTTTTTAACTAAAGACATTCACTTACTTGATATGTGGCTGCGTCAAGATTTGATGCGGACACGTAGAGCAAATTGTTCTGTACAATATACAGAAACGAGGGAACACACACTCGCAACGTGTCTTTAACATTTAGTATAACAGTCGCGTACATAGATGTCAATCCTTTACTAATACTACGAGATTCTTGGATCACGAGTCCAATACAGATAATCAACTTAAAAACTTCCGCCATCAGGACAGCTAAAATGAATGGAAAAAAAAATATAACGAAATTAGTTGATACACACACCTTTTTGTCATACCGGTCATTAAAAGTTCTGTTTTCTTGGGGAGGTCTATGACCATCAGTTGGGACACAGGCCTCCTCAAGAAAAAAGGGAATGTTGCCTATAATTGCCGCGCTAGGCAAGCGTGTTGGCGAACGCAGAATACAGCTTTTGCGACAGGGATGCTGCTGCCCATCCCCGTCCTGTGCATTTGAGCTATACTGTTTTGGATGGGGTACTTTAGTCGCCTCTTATGACCTGGTACAGTGGGAGGTACTAATTTATTCTGCTGATACCTTACGTTTAAGAAAAATCGTACTTTTCTATCGGGTAGCTAGGATTGCGTAATAAAAATTGAGGACCGGTTTCGCTTGATTGTGGGATCTTTAACATTGAAGCAAATTCGAATCGCAATAGTGAAGTAAAACTCACAATTATCTTTAATTTAATAGTTAAATCTCTTTGTATGAACACTAAAGATTATCATAGGTACTTTTTTTGTATTCAACATAAGTGTCACAAAAATACTATCAATAGATGTGGTAAGAAATTAACTAAGTACCCTCCTCGGCTTCGGATGGGTAATATATATTATGATGCCTATCAAGTGAGTGAGTTCGCGTGCGCTATTTTTCTTTTTGCGATAACTCTTAAGATTATCATTATTTTAAATTATAGTACGAAAAGTAATGTACCTACATGAAATGCCTAATGAGACTGACGTATATAATGTAAAGTTTATATGTACGATATATTTATATCGTATCCGTTTAAAAGCTTTTCAATTACCGCAATGTGCATTACCATTTTTTTAAAGATGGAACGATATAGTAATTTATCCTAAAAAGGTCCGGTTTTTTGTAGATCTAAAGAAAACTAATAACCCATCTGCATAGTTATATTTTAAAGTAATTAGGCAGTTATCTCAAAGGAAGCTCTCAATCAGCTTGATTTCTTCCGAAACTTACGTCCTAAACGTCACTACTAAATAATCTACATAAAACCTCTACAAATTATATACGTCATAGATTCGTCGTCATTAAAAAACAGAGATTCATATCTATCATTCTCTATCCTGAATAATAGATATGAATCTCTGTTTTTTAATTTTATCGCGAATAGACGCGGCGAATGTTTTAGTTTTTTAATACGTCGTGATAAATCAGATGTAAAACGCGTCATCATCACCTAACAATTTGGCCTTATCATAAAATGAGGTATTCTGGTCTGGTTACCTACAGTGTCTGTAGTACCTATTGTGTACAACAGCCACCGGAAATTTTTTTTTTGGAGCAAGAATAGAGACGTTTTAACGGAGTCTACACGGCTCGTCTATATCTGTACTTACATAGTGTAATATTGCATCCAGCTTTTAGTTATCTGTAAGCTTGGCAAGAAAGTTTAGATCGTTTTTAAGTAATATAAAAAAAATACCTTCGATATCAATCACAATTGTAAGGGGCAGTAGCGCAATGACAGTGTCTGATAACATTTTCCATAGCAGAAAATTAAATCAAATCATGTACATACATACGTGTTTCATTGAACAACATGATAATAAAAGATTTTTATAAAGATTGTTATTTTAAATAGAATTAGATATTACAGCGTAAGATAATTTTTTTATGACTGCGCACTTTTATTTTGACTTACCGCGATCGACAGCCAAAGAACATCGCGATGGACCGATTGGCCAAGCCTGCCCAGATCAACATTTTACCTCGAATATTTATTCACGGCATAAGTCCTTTGTACCAAACATTTACAACAGTTTTATTTTATTTATTACTAGCAGTGCCCGCGACTTCGTCCGCGTGGAATAGTGACTTTGGTGGGGTATAGTACCTTTCCATGAATATGACTATCCAACTATTTAAATGGACTATATAACATTGAGAATTTTTCAAATCTGACCTGTGATTTCTGAGATTAGTATATTCAAACAAACAAAGTCTTCAGCTTTATAATACTAGTATAGATGAATATCTAAGAAGTCTTATGAATTCTATATTATTATACTATACAAGTGGTCATACATTGATGTGATACAACTACAAACTGGTCTATACTCTATTACCCTAACAAAGCTCCGGCGGGTCGCTAGATTAACTCATGATTCTGATTAGATGTTATTTTTGTTTTAAGTACACTATAGTTCTATTTAAAAATTCATTTGAATTTATCTTGTGTTATTCAAATAATAGACATGTTCTACATTACTTGTAGAAAGAAGTACAAATATTACAAACATCTAATTTATGGTAATTTATGCAACATTGTCAATATAACAAAGATGTTATTAACAACTCGAGTGTTTAGCACTATTGGAATACTGGTAATAAAATTTACTCTATTCTGCAGCTTTGTAAACAAGTCTACAAAGTGCACCTTGAAATTTTATTTTTCATAAGCACTTGAATCGATGACACTATCCATTTATTCCTTCCAACTCTTTCGAAGCATGTAAAAACAGAATCACCAGACTATTTACTTTAATCCACATGATTAACATCAATCTTTGTCTGACTATTACTTACCTGCTGGTGAAGAAAACATTTCCACTTTCCTTGTGCGTGCATACCGCATACTGAGTCCCAATATTGCATTTTGTAATGTTAAAACAACTAAGCTGACATATTTGATATAACCTGTGTGGCATAAAAAGATAAATTCAATTATTCACTTAAATGGTTATGAGGTTTATTGGTGGAGTCTGTGTCATCCTACATTTGTGATACAAAGTATTCCTTAGCAGAATATGTTGTATTTTTTCTTTTTTAGGGTAAGGTGCATGTCCAAACATTGAAATTTTAAGCACAAGAGATTAGCATTAGTAATACAAAATTGAATTTTTACATCTACTGCAAGCCAAGAGTTTCTTTAACAACATATCATGCTTAAACACATAATTATTTATTGCATTAAAAAATAAATTGACAAATTGTTTTTTTTAAATTAATATCATATCATTTATATCTACATTATTCAAAAAATGCACTTCTTGTCTCTAAATGATACAGACAAGAAGCACTGCATGTATACAGGTAACAAAGTTGCTCGTGTGGATCATACCATGGTGCACTTGTTTATTGTGCAGAGATGTATAACTTTGTGCCTTTTTTGAGTCGTTGTCCATATTATCAGCTGTCAATTTTGAGTCCACTGTTGCCAATTCTAGTTCTACTGGTTCGGCTGTTGATTCTGGGAGACTTTTCATGTGCTCTATTTCTTTGCTCCTGAAAAAGAATACAAAATACTAGAGGATATTCATTTTTTTAATTCTGATGGACTAATTTATAAAAGTACATATACTGTGCTTTAAATACATATTAAACTGTCGAGCTCTCTTGTGCCTCGTACTAAGTAATAAAACATTTTCCATATTCTATATATTTACTTTATGTATGCATGACATTGTTATTATATCAAAGTATGAAAAACATGATAAGTTTTATTATTTGCACCTATTTATACAAACTTTTTGTGTCGTACATCACGTGTGATTAAAGTGAAGTGAAAAGGTATAAAACAAAAGAACGTTTTATTTAGTGAAAAGTGAAACGTTTTACTTAGTGAAATTATTTTTAATCGTCTTTTCGGCAAATTAAAGCAACTTCAACGTAATTACTACCTAATCAAGTGTTTAATCAATGTATCAGTTTTATCACTAGTTTAGTAAATTAACAAACTTTTGATGAAACTATATCCTCACTTCATTATTATTTTTAACAATCATAAAATACTAATGTATGACTAAATGTGCGACTAATTATTTTATCAGAGTATTTACATAGCTTAACATAGGATCCCATTGATAAGAGGTATTCTAAAAAAAACTCTTTGTTTGAGAACCAAACTGAAATAAATTGTTTTACCAACTAAACAAGTCGGAATGGTCTGATCCAGTACTAGAATTAAATCGTTGACGTCGGCAACTAAATAGGGATGAGTAAAAAGTATAGATACTCATTCAAATATGTATTATTATTTATTAAACAAAATCCATATCATCTTTGCAAATTTAGTCCATATCATCTTTGCTAAATGTAGTACATTAGAAGCAAGAAAAATTTTGAATAATTCTGAATATCTCCAAATGAACTATATAATAATAAACGGACAGATTAATTTTTAAAATATTTTGTAACATCTATACAATAAGAAAATTGTGTTACTTTGACATTATAACAAACTGTAAAAATATGTTTTTTGCTCAAAAATATTATGTTGCCCTATTTTTAAAAGATGTTTATGTTATGTTGCGTCCGGTTCCAGTTCGTTGCATTTTTCTAATTGCCGATTTACTACTTTATTCTACTTCACAAAGATATCTTATCGACGAATAAGTTACATCGCATCTTTACAATCAAAACCCACCCTCTCACTGGCACAACACAATCCTTGACACTGCACATGCATTCATATAATAGAGCAGTACACCGCGTTCGCCAGCGAACGCGTGCAACCCCTGCCCCAACGAGTAATAACCGGCAGCTCTAGAGCTGTCGGGCTCTCTCCGTCCGTCCTCTTTTGCTGAATTTCTAAATTAAATACACCCCCAACGATGATCGCTCGAGCCTAGGTCGAGCCTTTAGAGGCGCCCTTGGGCGATCGCCGTCTTGCGGGTGCGACCGTAGCTAAACGCACGGTCGCGGCCGCGGGGTACGCAGGATGATTACGTGCATCGGGCCTCTCATCAATGAGAGGCCTCCCCCTTTTTTTCGGTGGCGCTGGAATTGATGTCTGACTAATGCAATAATAGGTTTGTCCAAGAAACAAAACAACAATCAAAAGTATCGCTTTATTGTTTTGTACATTTCTAAAAAAGTCGATATTTTTGCTTACATCCCTAGAGCAAATGTCATGTTGTAATGTCATTAATACAGCTTTTTACGAGAGAATGCAAAAGTAAATAAATTACAGCCTTAGCATAAAACATATACAATACATGTCTCAATATAGTAAAATCGACATATTGAGCTCATGCTTAAAAATATTTGGCAAATTGTTAAGATTGAGCCGCCGCTGATATTTTATTGGTGTGCATTTTAAATGTCCATAGCATACTTTAATGGTTTTATTTTGAACATTCCAAATATTCAAAAAAATACATTAAAGGTTAATAAAAAAATACTGAACAGGCAACTGCCATTTTTAATTAGGACTAACTAAAACTCACAGGCTTTCACCAAATGAGTCATAAAGATAAGTTTACCTTACCTACAGCATGAGAAAGGATTCTTCAATAAAACTGGTCGCTTTAAAGATCCCTTTGGCTTTTTCAATAGACAGAGTTACATAAGTTAATCTGACAAAATTTTACAATCGACTTGAATTAGAGTAATAAATTCATAAATGTATATAAATAAATCGATTGAGACGTGTATTAACTAAACTTAATAGGCAATATATTTTTTGTATATAGACATATCATATATATACACAGGTGATCGACCGGAATAAATAAACTTTTAGCCAAAGCGAAAGTTTTAAAAGGTTTAGACACTTTTAAGGGCTTTAAGCAGTCCCGGAAATGCGGCTTTATACGCAGCACGAGCCCTTCCGACACCCTTCGGAGGGCTTTTAGGCAACCGCGGTAGATCAGGGACCCTCTTCCCCATATATGACGCATCCATTTCAATGCCGTGAAGTATCGGGAGAGTAGAAAAGTAGAATAGACTTGTACTGGGAGGTACTAGTCCGGAAACAGTGTAGCTCAAATGCACAGGGCGGGGATGGGCAGTAGCATCCCCGACGCAAAAGCTGTGCTTTCCGATTGCCAGCACGCTTGCCCAGCGCGGCAATTATGGGCAAAAAACCTCCTTTCTTGGAGAGGCCTATTATATGTCCAACAGTGGACTTTTAATATGAGGCGTGACGATTATACAGGTTCCTTAACCATAAATACGATAAACATTTTGTTATTAGTTCCAAAGTTATAAATATGTTACATTACTTATGGAAGCGGCTGGTTTTGCCGGTAGGTGAAACATTTAAGGGGAGAGTGCCCACATATGTTTGGTGGCATTGACCAATAATACCCAGGTGGCCAACTTAATTCCGTGTGCGCGAATAATGATTGCTACTAGTCGCGAAGCATTAGCGGGACAATTTTTCATGAATTTCATGAAAATTGGAGGGCTGTGAACCTGAATCGGAGAGATGCTACCGTCTTGGGTTTTTGAGTCCTTTAAGCACATTTGCACTTCCTTGTTTAGAAGAAATTATATTGAAATAAACGGAAGTACTATCGCACATTAAGGAAGTTCCGAATAAGGAATTAATATTTAATTTAAAAGTTGTGTATATACTACAACTAAATCTATATGTAATAGTTTTTACAGCTTTTAATCACGGTTTAATAACTTTTAACATATTTTGTTAGACGTTTCCGTTACCTCGCGGTAACCGTTCTCAAGATTGACAAAAAATATTGTGTCCTGGTTTGAAGATTCAACTTGCAAATAGTATCTTCACAATATTTTATTTATTTTTTGTATTGTAATTTTATACGTTCGCTATAACTAATAGCAGTCTGTCTTTTAGATTGGTATGTACTGCAACCGTAAACCCTCCCAACGGTGTATTCCCAACCTACATATTTTACGTCAAAACTACGTGATACATGTTCCTGAAGACTTGAGATGATTTGAAGAACAAGAAAGAAAATTAAACAGTCTGCTTTTCATACCTTATAAACTAAACATTGACATTCGTAACTGTATACCTATTACTAAATTTAAATATCAGCATTTACGTGTACGTGCAATAGGCATGTGGACAGATATACTAAATTCAATTAACATAATATTTCATTAAGAAATTAGGCTGAAAACGTATATTTTTACATTTATTTCTGCCACATTTACATTAGGCATCGAAACGCATGTAAGTGTCATGGCGTCCGCTTGTGACGTCACGCCTCAGTAAATGAAACACTGTGTTGATACCCTTACAAGGAAGTCTACAAATATCTATGTGATAAAAATGAATTCCAAGGCTTACAGTTGGTGGTGTGCAGTTCCTGTGTGTAAAAACACAACAATATCAATACCTAACAAATTATTTCTTTACGTGCTTATTTCATTGTGACTTAAAAAAATAAGACTAAATAATTCAATCCGTAAACTTGCTGATGACTTCTCTATGGATACATCCTATGCTAGTAAAATATTTTTTATAAACATACCTATATTAGCTAGTGTAATGCATCCATTCATAGTAAAATTAGACCATAATATGATTTTAAAAAATATACAAATGGCTTTTAGGCATAGATATAATAATGTTAGCTGTATAATAGACTGTATGGGGATTGAAGTACAAAAGCCTTCAAAGGCAGTGAATCAGGCCCTTTCATGGTCAGATTACAAAAAGGCCAATACTATGAAGTAATTAGTTTCTTGCACGCCAAATGGTTTGGTCAATTATATTTCACCCGGTTATGGAGGACGTAATACAGACACATGTTTAGTAGAAACTTGTGATTTTATAGATTTTTTGCAATCAAAAATGTGTGTCATGGTTGTTTCATATGTTAAAACCACATGTCTGTCTTAATTTAAGTTCGGTGAAAGTTCTAGATGATGTGCTAATAATAGCAAGTGGTTTAATTAATTAACAAGATTCCCTTCTAAAATAAATTAACAATAAATTTCTGTATTTTCATTTATTAATCTATAAATTCTATAATATATTTAATATTCTCACATCAACATATCAATTTTGGGCAAATTAGAACTATTTGCCTTCTGAAAACTTTGTTCTATGGTTAATGCTTCATCGTTTTTTTTATTTTTTATGAAAAAATGGTAGTATTACGAATTAACTAATTAAATGATTCAGGAATAAATCGAAACTTCAAGACAATTCAACATAAACAGAACTTCAAGTAGCGCGTTTTGTTTGCCGAGGCGTGACGTAATACACCCTGATTGGTGTTAAAATTAACATGGCCGCTTGCAGTATTTATTAATTTTATTTTATCGAAATAATAAAGTCACAATATTTTTATCAAAACTTTACACTTATTTACAATTCTATCAACTTAAACTTTTATTTAAAACCATAAAATCTTTGATTCTTTATTACTGTCATCATGCCTAAATTATTGACCGATTTATATTACACGTTTCTCGCACTAACTTAATAGATTTAAAGTTAAGTCTGTCTTTTTGTTTCGGTTAATCTTTGAATCAGTTTCACTGGCTTTAATGGCAGATATCTGACTTTCTTAAGCTTCTTTTATTTATTATTTTCACGGGAACGGTAACTACGCGGGTAAAACCGAGCAGTGGCTCGTGGTATTATATTGTATATTGTAAACTAACAGTTGCTAGTAATAAATATTTATAATTATACAAAAGGCAACAAGCAGAAATGTATTAAATAAAGATTCTTTTATAACTTATGACACATACTCCTTATTACGGTTAGGACTCGTAATTCTAAAATTAATCATCGATATCGACGCCTTCCAAAGTGGGAAATTCTGAAAAATCACTCATGATGCACTATTTTTCCACCCATTCTCGGTGACCGACTATAGTTTTGTTTCTTACCTTACATTGTATTCAAATATAAAAATTATAGCTTGGATAAGTCTATGGTTTTTAGTTGTACCTATGTAATTTCAGTATTGAGGAATGTATAATTGAAATAATAGTAATAATTTCATAATTTTATTTCATATTTTGTGGGTTGAATTTTTCGCCAACCATAGATGTCATTGGTGCTGAAAAGCACGCAACTGCTAGCCAAGTGGAGGGATTGTGGTGCTATATGTTAAGATTTTAATCACAATGCTCCTACTGCAATAATATATCTCTACTATCTTCACAGTATAAACAATTTATGAAGTTACTTCTGTTCTATTTTTTAGAACTCTACAGATTTTGATGTAATTTTCAGCAAAAGATAGGTGATTCAAGAAGAGGTTTACACATAGTGGTGTAGTATCAAACACTTTTTTGTGTGCTTAAATTGCAAATGCTAAACTTACAAAGAAATAGGTCAAGCTACAGAATACTCTAACTTAAAAAGATCAATAAATAAGGCTGCAAATATATTTTTCTCTTTAGGATAAACCATA
Source organism: Heortia vitessoides (assembly GCA_020976665.1). NCBI lineage: Eukaryota > Metazoa > Arthropoda > Insecta > Lepidoptera > Crambidae > Heortia > Heortia vitessoides. The sequence continues at coordinate 8,667,706 of JACJUM010003237.1, read as the reverse complement.
GTAACATTTTTTGTCTTTTACATATCACAAAAAGATATGGTTTATGTGACAAACTATTTTATATAATACAGTATCCCATATTAGTATCTATATTGCAACCAGGCAAAGGTGTGGAGAGTCACTAGTAAAATGTAATTATAGCTTAAATCTACAAAATACCAGTTATGTAAAAATATTACCCTAATACTTTAGTTAGGTACATCAAAAGGTTACAATGCAGGATTCAAGAAAAAAAATTCAATAACAATTATAATTTACTTTTAGTCTACAACATTTTTTAAAAGAGCCATATTAATGATTTATTGATCATTTTCAAAGTCAGCAGGGTTTTTGCGGCTAAGCCTGTGATGTTCCCGTTCAACTCCTTCATAGACCAAGTAGCCTGCTATTAATGCTGAAAAGGAGATAATTAAATTTAGGTTGTGAAAATTTGAATATGTAATACTTTAAAATTAAAACTTATATTATGTACTTTAAAACTAATTAAAATATGTACAGCAGGATACTTCTTTTTTTCGTTTGTACCTTTTAACGATAAATATTGTTACTGTTATTGACTTATTGAACTAGTGCTACCCAGCATGTTCTAAGACACTGATAACGAACCCAATATTTTACTAGTAAACCAATTAATAAAATAATACAACCTTACTAATAACGTATCAAATAAATTCTTATGAACGGTTTACTACAATCTTACGTTTCATTTATAAATTATAGTAGGATTTTTTGCATTATCTCCTTTCCATAAATTATTGGTACAATATAACAAAATGAAACAATTTACTCACGAGGGGCCCATCTGAAGACTGTTTCACGGAATCTACGAAAGATGTTGGGTATACCGTTGGATATGGCACCAGCAAATGCACGCTGTTCATGGGGTGACAATTTATATGAAATTAAACCCCTAATTTTAGCAAGCTCTCCAAAATGTAAACCCATTTTAGATTATTAATAATAGTCCCTGCCTCTTAAATAAAACCAGAAAATCTTATGTAATGAATGAATGAACGAACAAAAACCATAAAGAATATTATTAAAGAACGACTGTAGGGGAACGAATGACAACAAGAATTTCATTTAAACCTACTTTTCCTAAATTCATAATTATACTTTTTTTTACAAATATTAGTTTTAAGAAAGAAAGAAGAAACCACTAGATATGTCTAGATGACTCACATACAGTGCAATGGGTTATAAGAATTTCATGTCTTAACTTTTGTTAAACTGATTTAGACAAAATTACATAAGTAAATGTTACAGTAAATGATAAGCTTATTAAAATATATCAGTAAGTAAGTAAATCGATTTACCCCTTTAAGATTAGCCTACACAAATGTAAAGATAATTTACTAATTCTTTACTTACAATTATAACAAAGGTATTGTTTACTTTATTCTTTCTAATTATTCATTACTCCTCTTAAAATTGTTATGATGCAAAAATATTTTTGAAGAGAAGATAAACAATACAAAATATTTATGTAAAATTTAGATAAATTAAACTAAATGATTTTTAAAAGAACACCGAATTGCTTCAACGGTGACTTTCTGCCATTAACTAAGTGACTTATTATTTAATACTATTGGTAGAGTAGATCGTAGCAAGTATATACCCATAGTTAATCCTTACATCAATAGGCCGTGATGTATGTATATAGGTAGAATCATCATGTTTTACATTTCCGATAAAATAAAAAAAAAGTTGTCAAATCAATGTTATGTTGACGTTAATTGATTTTGTATATGTAATGTAAATGTTTGGTTGTTATAATAAATGTTCACTAATTGATTGTTTGCCCAATTATGACAATAAGTTTCGTATAATTACGTAATAAATTATTAACTAGAACTATGGAAGAAGTGGACTCAATAATATTGCACTTTCTGCGACAGCTACATGTGTAAGTACATACATATAAATTTTAATAGACATTTTGTATTTGAAATTTCGAAATAGGCTTTTATTTTTATCTTAATATTGATTAAATCTCGTTATTGCGGGAAAGAAAAGTTATTCTAATACATATACGGTCACTCACAGTAGGGAAAAAATATAGGTATTTTGTATGTACACCTTTTTTCCTTTTTTCCCCCAACAATCGATAAAGAGAAATAAAATACAACAATCATGAATACTAAGTTTTGGTGGGACGGAAATCATATTCATACTTAAATTTATTTTCTATATATTCCAGAAATATAGCAGAGGATGTTAAGAGCATTTGTGAATTATCAGTTGAGCTAATAATTGAATCTGCAGCAAGATGCTTGTCTGAAATCAATAATTCTATAAAGGTTCCAAAGAATTTACCTTCAGGTATATCGCACAGGATTGAGGTTGCTTCCCAAATTGCCTCTCTTTGCAAAGTATGTAAATTTTATATAAAAACTATCTGAACCCTCAAATATTATTCTGCCATATTCATTGTTTCTAGTGATAGATATAAATTTGGTTAAAGTAATTGATAATAAAGTCTTGCTATGGACACCTTGATTACCCAGCAGTTTAAAATATACTTACATATTCACCAAATACAATATATAATTATAAATATTAATAAAACCGTTACAGTAGAGTACAAACACAAATAGTGGTATAAGATGTTTATATAAAGCATATTTTATAATATACTAAACCTCTTGCTCTACTGAAGTAACCTATGTTATTTTGTTTTTTTCTATGGTTTTAAAGCTTTAAGCTAAACAACATAAAAATATTCATGCATTTTTATTATTACCATTATTAATTATGCATTTAAATGCATTCAATTCCAATTTTTATGCCACCTAAAATTGTAAATACTGTCAGGATATAATTTTCATTTTCAACAAGAGGCTTAAGTTAGTTCACAGTTTTGAAACCTTCCAACATTCACATGGTTACTGCTACTTTTTTACAGGTTTTAAAATGAGGGTTATTTAGCTTTTCAAATAGTTTGTTCATCGTTTACATTACTGTAATCATCCTCTAGATTGACAAAAATTATCTTTCATTAATTGAAAGTAAATTTAATGGTCCTACTCTCACACATATTTAATCACGTTGATATTTAACTTTGAAAATTCACATTACAGTTTAGGCAGTAGGTGGTGGTAAAATTAACAACATTTTAAAGCTGTCAAAAAATGTTTGATTATTATTCAACATCTATCTTAAATAATCTACAACTATTTTATTCATGCACTAATGGTAATGAAACAAATACTAAATTTTAAGTAGATCTTTGTTTAATGGACACCATATGCATATTGAGCAATCCATATCGGAGATGCTCACAGATTGACAAACTGATAAAATTCTCAATTATTTGCTTTGGGTTCTATTGTAATAATAAAGTTCACCAATAATAGTATTTTTTAAATATTTTCTATGTGCAGATAGTCATCAATGGAATTTTATTATATGTATAGATTATGTACATTATATTTTGTTTGGAATTTAAATTAAAAACAAAACAACAGAGATACAGAATCATATTTTTGCTTTCACCTTGATTTTCAATTTTCCCTGGCATGACTCATTATATTTATTAGTAGTAGTTAAACTGAAATTATGTTGATTTAAGGATTTGGGTTACAAAAATGATGTGGGTTATCAGACTTTCCTCTATTACAATGAAGCAGATTTAAGAAAAGTTTTTATGTTTTTAATTGAAAGCCTTCCAAATGAGGGTAAACAATCTATTGTCAGATCTTCATTAAATAATAAGAAATCATTATTATATCAAGAAATAAGTTCCAAAATTGGGGAAGATTTGAACTCAATTTGGATACCACCATGTTGCAATCCTGCTTCGCAAAATAAAATTGGTGATTATATGTGCTATCCAGGTGAGCAATTTGAAGCTATTAGATACTTCCGAATTGAATATATTTAACTGCATATTTTAAATGTAGGAAATTGATTTATCTAAACTAAAGAAATACAAAAATAGTGAAATTATTTTCATTTTTTTTGTTGTCTAACAATAAAATAAAATAGAGTTCTTTGTCTCTAACAACAAAATACGTGTGAAACTAACTGTAATGATTCACTGTTTTTTGAATTAATTTATTAATTGGTACAATTATATCCATTTTTTTCTGTGAATAATAAAATATGAATATGTAAGCTGTGTGGTACCAGCAAATGAGAATAGTAACTATACAAGGTGTCGTAAGAGTCGACAAAGGTACCAAAACTGGACCAAATGGCAGTATATCCATCCAACAGTGTAGCTTAAATGCACAATCTCTGGCAATTATGGGCAGAATTCCACCTTTCTTGGTGAAGCCTATTATATGTCTTACAGTGGGCTTTCAATATGATAGTGATGATTATATAGGTTCTTTAACCATAAATACAATAAAATATTAGTTCAAAATTTATAAATATGTTACATTACTTCTGTGCAATAAAAGCAAAAAATAATAACAGTACCTTGTGATAATAAACAGAGCCAAAACCTTCTGCAATGGGTTTCATTACTATTTGATATTCAATAAAATATGTTTTCAGATAACAAGCAGAATCCTAATCTGCCAGATGTTTACAATCATAATGAAATACTACAAATATTAATGAAATTAAAAATCAATGATTCTAAGTCATTAGTGGTAGAACCTGAATCTGCAGAGAATTTGTATGAGAGATTACCTGACACTCAATTTGATTCCGAAAAATCTCTAAAACAACTTAAAGAAGAGGCGATAATATTAAGGCAAAAGTTGGACACAATAGAAAGCGAAAGAAATGTCATGGATGTTGAGTATTCACAGGTATGGTCCAATGGACACAATTGTAACTTCTTTTTGATTTTAGGTTTGTAGTTCTAGTCCCAAAAAGATTCATACCTGGAATGTTTTTCATTAATCACTAAAATAAACTTATTCAATATACAAACTAGATACATTGAACTTTAAAAATAGGAAGTTGATTTGAATATTTTAAAATAAAAGCAAAAATATATCTTTATACATTATATATACTATATATATATATAGATATTGTTGCTTTTTATTTGCAGTAAATTTGTAAATGTTTAATGATTAAAATAAATACAATAACTTTAATCTCTGATTAAATTATTTATAGGTACAAAAGTCTTGCGAAAAGATAGAAGCCGACATGAAAAGTGTACAAACCATTTTGGAAAGCATAGGTATTAAAGATATTGAACAAGATGGTGCTACAGACAATCTAGTTAATAAAGCGCAGAACAATTTAAGTATTTTACATAAAAAAAGCGAAGAATTAACATCCAAAAGTCTATCTCTAAAAGTTGAAATCGACAAAATTGCAAATAGTGTGGATTCTGCTCAGGTAAAAAAAACTAGTCTTAAATATTTGCTTAAATTTGTGAATGTGGAAAATGGATGATGCTATAAAAGTGAATTCCGTTTATTTATTTTCAGTCTGAAAGAACCAAATGCAAGAAAATACTTACAGTACTAAAGGGAGAAGCTAAATTAATGAAAGAAGAATATGAAAAAAATGAAGAAACCAAAAACTTGTTAAAAAAAAGTTATGAGAAGTCAAAAGGAGGAAATAAGAGGTGAAAGATTAATTCTTAAATTAAAAATATTTGCTTAATTTACTTATACACATCAAGCACCTAGTTTTAGAAATCTATCAAATTTACTCAATTGACAATGAACTCTACATATCGAAATAGATTGCAATTTTTTGATTTGTATAGATTGATGTGTGAAAACTCTTTTTTTTTAGTTCTTGAACTTAACTTTTAATTAATTTATTCCTGCGATTTGTCACAACCTCTATTTTGCTCGGTGTATAATTTACCAATGCACATCTATCTTAAGTGGTTGTGTAGTATTATTAACAATATTGAGGAAATCAATCCAGGTTTAATTACATACCAAAGAATTAAATTGCTTACTATGATGTAAAGAGATCCTGGTAGAACTCATTATTAATATCTTAGATTTAACTTTACGTAACGAAATAACTGATTGGTGCATTTAACGAGTAAGGTGTTACTATTTCCCTGCATTAAATGTAAAACAATCACTCTACTGTTGATAAAATATTCACACGAAATAGTTTTCATTTACTTGAATAAAAGAGGAGGTTCTTTATTCGCCAGATTTTATGTTTTATATATTTTACTCTATACCTCCTAGAAATGTAAACTCATTAAAGAAATTATTTATTGTGTATTATTTTTGGTGTTATTCTAGATCAATTTATACAAAACGAATACTTGAAATAATTAGTAATGTCGACAAGCAAAATATGGAAATAAGTAAAATATTAGAGGACACCAGACAACTACAGAAAGAAATAAACAGCCTGGAAGGTCAATTAGATAGATGTTTCTCCATTGCAGATGAAACTTTATTTAGGGTGAGTTATAATGTCATATGACTTCGTAAAGTTTTGGTACTTAAGTTAGCATATTTTCATCATATCAACCGTTGGGCATTCACTGTTGAACACATATAGGCCTCCGCATAAGGTTTCCCATAGGAGCGGATGTTACATACGGTTTGTATTCAACAAGGTACTGTGCCAGTCAAATCATCGATCAACAAGATCAATTGTTAAATGATTTCTCCGTTCGTGGTCTCAGAGATCTATGCCGGTAACGTTAGATACGGATCTAATTATTAATCTACCTATTCTGCAAAGAGACTTCCAGGATTCTTTACTCTATAGTTTGTTGGTATATATTGTAAGTGTAAAACATTAATTACACTTTCAATTATTATAACAATATAAGCATACATTATACATATCCAAACTAATGTTATAAAGAGGAATTAAATTATTTTTGTTTGTTTGTACGTTAAGATACGATACAACGTTACGATTTAACCGAAAAGCTATTCGACTGTATAATATTTTTACCATAAGAAAGCTGCATGCATGTTCACTGTGTTATTTAAAATAAGCAAAATTATCATTTTTGTACGTTTGTATCATTTTTAATGAATAAACTCGAAAACTATATTCAAGTCAAACTTTTCAATAACTATATTCAAGAATTATTTCACTAATAGACCACTTAGTCTAAGATCCCGCTATAGAACGACCTTCACCGAGCTGGTTAATGGATGAAAAGTATTTTATATTCAATTAAATACGTCAATAAATATATTGCAAATGGGTTGCCTTAAAAATTTCAGTCCAGAATATTGTTAATTAACAATAAATGTTTTTTTTTATCTTTGCACTGGTTTGGTTAATAGACAAATTCCATACCAATCGAAAGTATGAAGCCCATAGAATATGCAAACGTTAGGTTGACTATTTTTTTTCCCGTTACTAATCTCGGGTTGGCAGGTATAAACAGGTAAATCGGTACTAGTAACTTGCACCGGTCTGGTTATTGAAGTTACATTAATATAAAGATTATTTTATTACGAACACGGTGGTATAGGGTTGCCTGCGAAAAATCAGTCCTGAATGCCGGTTGTACAATTTTAAAAAGTGAAATATTGCTGCGAGTGAATACGTGCGACAGAGGTCCCAGCGAACCATCCCATGCGGTTCCCCTCGGTTGTCTGCTATGCGTATATCACAAGTACTTTAATCTCGGTGTCAGGTCAATGAGATGATGCTATTTATTAATCAAATAGCTGAACTACTTAGTTTCTTTATAAGTCAAGATTGTAATGTCTCTTTAGAAACTTACAAATTTTAGTTCTCCAACTAGACCCACCCGCTTATTCTAGTCATTTGTTCTCTTTAGTTCATATTTACTGACTAGTGTTGAAACAATTTTTTTACTCTATTTAACATCAAAGCATAGACGTAAGTTTCCCTTCCCCGGTGACACTAGAACTGAAATCAGTCAGCCAGCATTAGGTTAATCCGAATAATAAGACTTAGTTTCCCCTTTATATTCATTCATTTAAAAAAGTATAATTGTTTAGAATATGCCAACTTTATTTTGCGATTGCCATTATTCCTTAATAACGTGGCATTAATGGTCATAAAATTCTCTTAAGCCCTTGGGCCTGTATCGACAGTTGGCATTGTGAAATCAACGCCAAATCTGTCAACGCCTAGACACCGAATAAACACAACTCTTTGCTGTACACGATCTGCGCCATCAGTGTGAAACATGATATTACATTTGATATTTTTTAACAGGATGCGAAAAAGGATGACCAGGCAAAGAAAGCATATAAATTGTTAGCTTTACTGCATTCAGAATGTAGTACCATTGTATCTTTAGTCAATGATACAGGTTCTATGGCTCGCGATATTGTTGACTTAGAAGACAATATCAAAACTGAGACAGCTAAGAAGACTGAAGAAACATTGAAGAAAATACATCTGGATTTAACAAAAATGCAACAAGAATCAAATATTGCACTTCATTAACTGTTTTATTACCATGAATAAAATACTGGAAATAAATTACATCAGTAAGGTTTTTAGACTACTTATTTATTTTATTTTTTATTTCTTTTTAGGCAGAATCTCTGGAGGTATATAATCATCATCAGCTTTATTTAAAACTTTCTTTTTAGATGCAGTATCAGTCACTCCCCTTTCCTTTTCCTCAATTTCTAAATCTATTTGATCTTCATTCTCAAAGAACCATAATTTCTGTTCTTCATTTACCAGTTCTTTCTGTTTAAGACTGATTAATTCAATACGCTTTGCTCTATCCAGGCGTTTTGCTTGTTCATCAAGTTTTAGTGCCCTTATGTTCTCCCATGATTGGAACATCTGAAAATGTAAAATAATAATTACTGTATAGTTCAATACATACATACATCATACCTGTGTCCCATCGCATTAAGCAGAGACTTTGATGGATTTAAACTTCCTACAATCTTGGCATACCTCTCTCGCTTCCCTTACTCCATTAGTCCTTTGATACAGAATTGTTTATACTTTCTGAATTAATAGTTAAATATTGATAACATATATATGTTAGTCTTACTTTGTCCATTATAAATTCAACCTGCATTAGATGGTGTATATTATGCACAAATACAAAAATATATAAGTGAGAGCAGCTATTTCAAGGCTATATCTAATTCAGGAGAAACAAAGCCCAAACTTTAGCCTCTTAATTTTCAGCCTATATTGTAAATCCATTTGGATATAAATTTCACTGTGGGTTAGGGAATACATGTTCACTATTCAAGTTCCTTGAAATCCTTACTAATATTATGAACATATAATTTTGTAAGTATGGATATGTGGATGTAAATTTGTTACTGTTTTGGAATGGCTAAACATTCTGTATTGAGTAACTAATAGGCTGCTTATTCACTCAAAAGCATGTACATGGGATAGATCTGGGTTTTTATTTTTCTCTACAGATCTTCAAAACTTTCTGCATGGATTAGCTGTAAGGGAATCATACTTTTTCCTGGAATTACAAGACATCCACAGGGTTGAGATATAAAGCGAAGATCCTGGCATCAAAGTCACATACTGAAAGTTAGTTAATAGATACTTTTGTTTTTAAAGGAAGATAACATGCAATTATTAAATAAATAATAGATATTTTAACTTGGTGTGTAACCTTATTCTACTATTAGTAAAGTAGTTAAATGGTGATAAGTGATGGGTTCCCTATTGCATGTAATTTTACATACATACATCACTCCTTTATCCCATCGCGGTAGGCAGAGAAAATGGGTCTCATTTGTTACAATCGATACCTCTCTCACTATCCTTACTTGCATTACCCGTTTGATACATGTTTGATTATTCTTGGTACTTCTGACCTGGCCCTCTTCTACTTGGTTCAGATATGCTAGGTTGTATTATACCAGCTTTCACCCATTCTTTCTACATATCCAAACCATCTCAATATTCCTTCTATATTGTTGTCACAACATCATCTGTTACACCACATCAAACTCTTATCACACTATTTAATCTATCTCTCAAACTCACACCATACATGCTTCAAATTGCTCTCATTTCAACAGCATTTATTCTACTTGTGTGCTTTTGCCATATCCAACATTCACTAACATTCATCAGTGTTAGAACCGACACACCTCTATGAAAAGCCAGTTGCACCATGTTTAGTACAGGGAATCATTAATTAAATATCCTGATATTAGTTTTTTTAACCACAATAATGATTTAAATGATCATTATTGTTATTAACTTGAGTCTGGTGGGCAATATGATAAGAACCAACTTATAAGTACAGACCTGTAGTTGTTTCTCGATATCGTTATTTTGAGTTTTATTTATGGCATTTTCTATTGATGTTTTAATTGCTTCTTCTAACGACACTTCAGCAGGGCTAACTTGGCTCAATAAAGACATGCATTGTTCTAATGTTGATTTTGTATCTTCTTTTGCATAGTCCGAATTTTTCTTCAGTAACTCATTCACTTCATTATATATTTTAAAAGACTCCTGTTTAGAGATTGCTTCTATCAGGGTTAATAATTTATCATATTTTTGGTAACACAACCAGCCTATAATTTGTAAATTGCAATTGAGATTATCAGTTCTAGTTTCTGATAGCCAAGCTAGTGTTTTACCAGATAATGTGTATGCATCTTCAATATCAAAATGGTCATCATGATAAGGGTTTCTAAGAAATTTTACTCTAATTTTGATTTCCTCTACTTTCTTCTTCTTTTCTTCAGTAGTTTGGGGTTGTTGAGGTTTTATATAAGAGGTAATGTACTTGTAACTGGCATATTGACAAAGAGCACATGTAATATCATTATTATAATCCTCTTGTAGCATTATAAATGATGCTACATTTGCAGCTTGTTCAAAACTAGATGATTTAATTAACTTATCCAATAATATATTAGCAGTAAAATCATCAAGAAAAACTCCAAAATTTAAAGGGTCTTTTAATATACTTATTAATTCTTTAAGATTTCCAAATTGAAGATATTTCCGAACTGTAGCTTGGTGAGTTGATTCTAACATGTTGCCTGTTTCTGCTGATCGTCTGAGTTTGTACAGAAGATCTCGAAGTTCGTCCAGATGACCAGAATCTCTTATGGCATTGGCAAACACATCAACATCTATAGCACTAATAACTCCTCTAGATGAATAGTTCTGATCAATAATGTTGTAGAAATCGTTAAGATTAATTTTATTTAAGAGAGGCGAACTAGTTTGTGATATCCAAGCATCGTTACATTGGTAATCATTCGTTAGAAACGAATGTTTTTGAATAAACAAAGGGATTGCACTCTTTTTTAAAATAGGACATCTGCACATATTACGAAGCATTGTAAAAACTATTAACTATTAATGTTAATTATTAAAAATTTGATTTTGTTGATACTCGGATCTTAAACTAATTACTGATTACTTTTAAGGTTAGCATAAGGATGTGAAAAATAAGTCTTTATCGGCAGTTCGACAAACAAAAACGTGTGATATTAAGTATCGATACATTTGATTTCAGTTAAATCGATTGTCTGTTATAGCTTGTATCAAAATCTATCAAGCACGTTACGTTTATTTGTGAAGTAAAGAAAATTCTGGATTTGCATCGTAATTTGCAAATACAGAGTTTTCTTCTAGTGTTGATACTGCAGTTGGTCCTGAGACATTTGGAACTGGGACCTTCCCTATTTGCTATTTTGTCGGCCAAAATGGAGCTAATAATTAACATTTCAAGTTCTGCCCTTTGTTATTTTAATCATGTCTAGGAAGATAGTGAAAGAGAGTAAATGAGAACTTAATATATACTTGGTTTAAGTAAGACCTGGGAATTATGAATCGTTTGAGCATCTCATCATGATAAGATATATAAAATAGTCTAAACAAGCATAGGAATCAATTTTACATTTTATCAATATAATAATGTTTTGGTTTTGATATTCGTTATTTAAAATCATTTATGTCATACAAAACATCGAGTTTCCATCAATTTTGGTTATATACATCGATATTTCAGATTATTATAGCAAGCCTATAGCATATACCATAGACAAAAACGACAAAATAAAATAAATTACAAACCGCACGTACAATTTTTCTGTTGTTTTGGTGAAATACAGTCATTTTATAGTTATTGTGAGTTGTTAATTCTAGATAATAGTTGTTGTAAGTTGTTTTTTTACTTTTAGGCTTAAATAACCTTGTTTATTTCGTTTTTATATTGCAGGTATTTAGAGAAAGAAGAATGTCAAGCAAACTATCGTGTATTTGGCTTTCACATTCATTTCAATCTTACGCACAATAATTTATTCTGTTTTTCAGATTTCAATATGGCAAATCAGTGGGGACAAAAAGCTGAGGAATTGGAAATATCCAATAAAGTGGCTGGACTTGGATTGAAACAAAAGCCTCATGATCAAACTACTAATTCAGAGGAGTCTCCAGATGCAGCCAATCCAGCAGAGGCTTCGCTTTTGATGAAAATTATTAGACAAGGTTTAGTTGAATCTAAACTTGATATTGAGGTGCAGAGGAAAGACCCTAACTCCCCTCTTTATTCTGTCAAAACTTTTGAAGCTCTACATCTTAAACCTAATCTATTGAAAGGAGTTTATGCAATGGGATTTAATGCTCCTTCGAAAATCCAAGAAACAGCTTTACCCACTCTTTTAGCTGACCCTCCACAAAATATGATTGCACAGTCACAGTCTGGTACTGGAAAGACTGCTGCTTTTGTATTAGCTATGTTAAGTAGAGTAGATCCTACAAATAGTTATCCTCAGGTCTTATGTCTTAGTCCTACATATGAACTTGCTATTCAAACTGGAGAGGTTGCAGCTAAAATGGCGAAGTTTTGCCCTGAAATAAAACTAAAGTATGCTGTCCGAGGTGAAGAAGTTTCTAGAGAAGTAAAAATTACAGATCACATTATAATTGGAACACCAGGAAAGATGCTTGATTGGGTTAAGTTTGGAATATTTGATATGAGTAAAATTAAGGTTTTTGTTTTGGATGAAGCTGATGTTATGATTGACCGCCAAGGCCATCAGGATCAATGTGTGCGTATCCACAAGTGTTTGCCAACCACTTGTCAAATGATGTTTTTCTCTGCCACCTATGGCAGTGCTGTTATGATGTTTGCTGAAATTATTGTGCCTAATCCAATTATTATTAGACTACTTCGTGAAGAAGAATCATTGGATAATATTAAGCAATATTATGTAAAATGCAAAAGTGCAGAAGAAAAGTATAAAGCCATATGCAACATATATGGGGTTATCACCATTGGTCAAGCTATAATTTTCTGTCATACAAGAAAAACAGCTAGCTGGTTATCAGAGAAAATGTCTAAAGATGGTCATTCAGTTGCTGTATTATCTGGTGAACTCACTGTTGAGCAAAGAATAGCAGTGCTGGATCGCTTCAGAGCAGGATTGGAAAAAGTTTTGATTACAACCAATGTTTTGTCTCGTGGTATTGATGTTGAACAAGTGACACTTGTGGTTAATTTTGATATGCCAATGGATGTGAATAAGCAAGCAGACTGTGAAACATATCTGCATAGAATAGGACGTACTGGAAGATTTGGGAAAGCTGGAATTGCTATTAATTTAATAGATTCTGGGTTAGCAATGCAAATTTGTAATGACATTGAAAAACATTTCAATAAGAAAATACATCTGCTTGATATTGAAGATGCTGAAGAAATTGAAAAAATAGGAGCATAACACTGCTCATATTATTACTTGTTGTAAAACAACTTATGCATTATATGAAGTTTTTGAAATGACTTTCTACTGCTTGAACTTAATATAAGATTAAATGAAAGTTGTTATTTTGGAACATAATTTATTTTAAATTATAACACTGCTATTATTGGTAAATGATTCAATACTTCAACGAGCTGACTGAGCTGCAGCTGGTTCTGGGTTAGTGGCACCAGAGATCATAACAAAGATGGCTATTGGCACTATGTACATCCACTGAAAGAAAAATCAGAGCATTAGTGATATGCTGATATAATGGCCCTCTAACATGTAGATCCTATCCTACCGCCTATGCCCTAAATTTATTTCTTTTTTATTGAAGACTGATGATAGGTAAATTAAAAAGAAGTTTCACATAAAATCTGTTAATAATTATCTTGATATGTAAACTATTTGGGCAAAAAAAAATATTTGTCATCAGTTCTAAATTGTATTATTATTGATGCTGCAATATAAAATTGCCAAAGTTTACACATACCAAAAGTATTTATTGACTAAGACTTGAGTAAAACCTATAATTAATGCTTCTAGTCTAATTTGCAATAAAATTCTAGTCATAAAAATCAAAACTAAAAACAAGAAGAATTGTTCCTTTAAATATATAAAGACTATACATTTAAATACTTACATATTTTGCTAAAAACGATCTATTATCTTTTACTTCTCCCTTTTCTCTAGCTTCTCTCTCACGCTCTAATTTTTGTATGTATGACGCCGTATCAGGCCTGAAAATATATAGATAGTCTTTAAATATGAAGTTGCATATTATAATTAAGTACCAAGGCAAAATTATATTAATTATGAAGAACATAAAACAATATTTATCTTACACAGGTGCTTGTTCCACATAGCGAAGATAAAACTTTGAATTAATTTTATTTTTTCCTTGTAACATTGTCTGACTAGAATTATCAACTTGGAAACCAACTGCTATAACTGCTCCATTTGGTAACACCCAAGCATTGATAACATCAGAAAGGCCACTGTTAAGGAATGCTTCTGCTTTTACAGAAGAAAGAAATTCTGTTTGTTTATTGTCAGCTGATGCACATATTGCTCTAATAGAATAAAATTCATCCATATCTGCCAATTCCTGAAAACATGTTTTAAGTTAAACAATGGTTTTATCTATAGATATCAATTGAAATCAAGAGTTAAAAAATCATAACCTCTAAAAATTTAAATTTATAGTTATTTTTTAAAAAGAATTAAGAAAAATATATTAAGATCAGAACTCAAAGCTTACAATAATTGAAGATATAAAAACTTACTTTCAATTCTTGAATATGTTGTTTGTCAAATTCAATTTGATCTATAGTTGCTGTTCCAGCTCGAAGACTTTTTATTAATATATTTCCTCTAGTACAGAATTTTTCATTGCTATTGCATTTTAATGAATGTTCTAATTTTATATTTAACCAGCCATCATAGTCAATTGCTCTCTGTAAATTAATAATTTGCATAAGTTCAAGTTTTACAAAAAATTAAGAAGGTTATTAAAAGTAAAAATAATATTTTACCACTGTCATTATAACATGAAAATTTATTCAACTTTCGTATATAATATATAGGGTGGATCTCCACTAACATTTTCCGCTGTTGTCAGTAGGACCCATGATGAGACTCATAGTAGAGACAAGAAAACAGCAGATGAGATTGACAAATAAGAATTTCTAATTCGTTATCTAAGAGAAGAGTATAAAATTTTGCACTGGACCTCTTCAAAAGCATCAATACTGAACAAAGTGAAGCAGAGATTAGGCAGATAGTTTGACTATTATTTAAGGGCATGGGGTGGGATCAGTGTAGTGATGTTTGTATGGCAAAGGTTGGTCATTGCGGATGAACAGTTAAGCAATTAGAGTAAGTCAATAAGAAATAATTGAAGTAAGTCAATAAGGTTGTTGGTTTTCTGTGGTGCCTTAACTGTCCTATTATTTTTGGAAAGAAAAATGCAAATTCAAGCAAAATTAAAACATCTGTACCAATTTACATAAAACTTATAAACAACGACGAATAATATATAAATTTACCGTCAAAAGTAATGTTTTCATTAAAAATAGTACAGCTAAATAGTATTTCATATTGATAATGTCAAGTTAATAAATTTCTGCAGCAAAATAGGTAGTATTTCTCGTAGATTCTGAAGACAATATCGATCTTCAACCACAGCAGATAGAAAGCAAGGAAATATAATATTACAGTAACTGTCAATGTGACACTGTCATTTGGTGTAGTTCAAAAACAAAATGAATGGAAAGAGTTAAAAATCTCATCACAAACATCAATATGAAAAAGGGGGCCAAGTTCAAATATGTGCTTGTCGACTCTTCCGAAAAAAGAATTATTATCTAAATGGGTTCTGTAGTTCTGTAGGTAATGTTGAAATTTATTTATAAGAACATGCAACACTGTAGAATAAAATTAAAACACAAAGCTTATAACTTAGGATAAATTGATTCTCTATATTAGAACCTAGTTTTTATAAGGTAACTATTTTTTAACGAACAGAATATAAGTTTATTAGCCAAATTTAAGATATGTATAACTAGCAGATGAAAACTAGCCAAGTTAAATGTGTGCATCATGTAAAAATAGTCAGGATGCCACATAGTTATGGGGTTACAGGTTCTGTTTCAAACTCTGAGTACAACGGTTCAATGAGCACCAGATTAGTTTTAATGTAAGCTTCTTCGAGACCTGTATGTCTAAATGGTTCTTATAGCCATATAAACATAGGTTCTTTAGCCATTTCAGTTATATTGTAAATTGCATTTGTCTTAAGGTTCGCCAGAATTCGTTATTTTTTTATGAACGCTGCTACACACTCTGAAGTGCCAGTTATACGATGAATCTTATAATTGAAATTTAAACTATAAATTATATAATTTTAGTTTGAACTATTTTAATATAAATCTTTTGAAGAACGTTCTGCTTTTTTCCTATTCCATAATAAATTCAGATTTCCTCATAATATCTAGAAATTGTGGCCACTGATTTAGGTTTAAGTATTCCAAAGTCATCATTATATCAGCCTTAGGATTTCTAGTACTGGACACAGACCTCCCCAAGTTAATAGAACTGGGATTTTGCGGTTTTAGTTAAATCGTCAGTCTATTTTTTCCGAACCTTACAATTTCATTGGTCATTGGTTGGCATGTGTGTCCTACCCACTACCACTTCATTTTGATGATTCGCAATATCGGTATATCGCGAATTTGAGTAATATCGGCTACTTTGATTCTGTTACGTCGTGTTTCGATCTTCTTATTCCTTCGAGAATGTGGAGATCGAAACAGAGAGTCTTCCAAATAAACTCCGAGCATTGCCCTCTTCATAGCTCGTTGGGCTATATTGTGTTGACCAATATGGCCAATAGTAAAAGAAAAAGTTTCGCTGGTAATACGTAGATCGAAGATCGATTAATCTCGAAGATGACAGTGTTGAAGAGCTTCTAAAGGACTATAAGTATCAGTGCTCCACCCGCTTTCAGATCCGCTCACCCAGCGCCATGTTGTTTTAAAGCTGATTAAGGACCATTCTAAACTTACTCAGGCTCCGCTCATATCCGGGATATTATGGGAGAAGTGTCGCGTCAGCTTACCTCTTGGGTCTTTGGCCGAGCCGCTACAGGCATGGCAACGGAAGCCTACAACTCTACATACTTTCACCTTTACTCTACATACCTTTTAATCTTCTCTAGTACCTCGCTTTGATCTTGAACTTTCTTGTGAACGTTTAAGAATCTTTTTTGCGCTGAATCGTCTCTTTAATATTTTAAGCATTACAGAGACGGATATCGTGGTATTGATTTTAAAATATATCTATTATACCTTTATGACTTTGCGTCACTGGAAGACTGCAGTCTCATCAAGTGTCGTTCGGCCATGAGCTCGAGAGTTTCAGAAACTCTCGAGCTCATGTCTTTTTGAACAGCGGTGTCTAATGAACTTCGAATCGATTTTATGGGCCTGTTGATATCGTCCCCTAACACAAAGTTCTAAGCGTAGATTTCATCAGACGCAACCTTACTTTATTAAAAAGAATACTACCGGTAATCGCTACCGGTTTTAACTCTATAGATCATGGACACATCATTGAATATTCGTTACATGTTCATCAAAATCAATCTTGTTCATCAAATCTAGGACTCATACAGGTCTATTTTCCGTGAGACGTATTTAAAAAAAACAGTTAATTAGAAAGAGTCCCTCTTTCTTTAGAAAGAGTCCCTCTTTCTTTAGAAAGTTAGCTAGCCTCTGTCCATTAGGTTTACATTGCCCATATTCAAATTATCCCACTCTCAGCTCATTACCGTCTTTTTTGCCTAAAGCTTTGCTTTTTGTCTTGCGTTAAAGTCTTCCATACAACTGTGAAGGGGGTCTAGGACATTTGAATGGCCCGACTTATATCATTATAAGAGTTCATAGTCCCCACTTTAACATCTGGATGCAACGAGGACGGCGAGGCGTATAACTGAATGTCTTTCAGCAAATATCTCTCAGAAAAGTTCGAGTATTAGGTAAAAAAAACTACGACACACTTTCCATGGTCATAACGTTGTCAACAATGGCGTAGCTACTTAGGGGCTAGGCGTGGCAGTGCTCCGTGGCCCTCAAGCTCAGGGGGCCCTCAAATCCTTACCAGAAATTTCGATCGTACTGAACTTTTGGTAATTTCTCCATTTTCAAAATAAATATAACATATTGCAACCCCACTTAATCATGACAACTCAGTTGAGAGAATTTCAAAAGTTATGCCTAGGGAATTCTAAATAAGTTATCTCTGTAGGTTCGCAGTGTTGTCAATTTGACGCATATGTGCGTTTTATTATTCATCGATGTGCGTTTTATTATAAATTCGAGATGCCTTTTTTTAAGTTAAAAAATTAATGTTGTTAGATTAGGAGAATGAATTAAGAGTAAATAAGATAATGCCAATAAACTTTTCTACTGGTCAATATAGTAGTTCAATTTTATTTGATTTTGCCGCTCATATTGATGCCCGTTAAGTCAATAAATCGTGTCAAACCTATAGATTTCGGCAACAACAGCTCATTGTATACTGCGAAATATCGTGAAAAAACCTGCAGTAGGTATATTAATTCAGGTCCGCGGGCAGAAAATCGTTTATGGTCTCCGCCGTTAAATGCGAAAACAGTAACGGTGACAAAAAAAATCCGGGGATTTCCCAACGACACTTGTAGCGTAGGTATAATTGTGTTTCTCTTTCCTTTTACTTTTAACGTCGTCAGTAAACAGTGAGCACCTACCTACTCTTGAGCACAATCTAATCTATTGTTGTTAATAATAGCAATTGAAAACAAAACCGCATCATGTGTGGATTTAAACGAAGTCATTGATACTTTTGCGACAGCTAAAGCTAGGAAAAAATTGTAAATATAATTGTTATTTAGTCCGTTGGTAGGCCCGATCTTTATAAAATAAACCCTTGAATCTACTTTATTTCGTTTTATTATCCAAACCAAGACTACGTATTAATTGTAATTTATGTTGTTCACTGTCTAATATTTTTATTACTTGACCTGCAGAGCACAAAAAAGAGCTTAAAGTAGCTTATTATTTTTAAAGTATTTGTATATTTCATATTTTTATTTGATAAAACCTAATCAGTTTACATAAAATACTCTCTGTTAAACAAAATGAGGACAGACAGGTTGCCAAAGTTTAGGGTTATCGTGTCCTTATGGTCTCTTCAGATAACCCCAAAATATCCCAGCGTATCTTTCTAAATTCTTCCTTCCTTATCTCAAATCTTGTCGGCAGTCATCATTGTTTTAATATTGTGAGTTACCAGTGCCAGTCTTCGGTAGCCGTGCGACTGCTAAAGATTGTTAGCACCCTTTGCACCGTCGTTACTATAACTGCTACCGAAGCTAGGAATAACTGAGTTGCCGGGGACTGGGGGGCCAGGCTAATCGACAGTTTCGTGCATTGTCGTAGTAATTTCAGTTTGTTTAATAAAATATAGGCAACCTACTTACTTTCCATAATACATTTAAGGCCAGAGAAGTTTTACTTATCAGTGATTATATTAGAAAATAATTTAATTACATATTTTTTGCGCCCGAAAAATAACTCTCAAATCAGGGGTCATTGTCATTGTGTATTCTCGTAATATGGATAAGATAGTTTGAGTTTGTTTTACTAAAGTTTTACTTCAAAGTTATTTGTTTAAATGAAAAATAAAAAAGGTTTTTACTCGAGTGAAGTTGAAACGAGTATAGTACGCGATCGCTAATTTGTAAAAAAGGTAATATGAAGGTATACATATATAGGGGGTACACATATAGGGGGCCGTATAGGATATCAGAGGGATTACTGCTCTAGTCAGAGAGACAGACTTAGAATATTAATAATACTAGCTGTATATTATTTAAGTACATCGACAGCTTTTTCGGCGAAGTGAACATTTACACAAAATTTTTGTTTAGGTTGCTTGAATATATTTAAAGGTTTTCTAAGACAATTTTTTATTTAGGTACTTATTTTTTAATATGATAAATACACACATTTAATTACGAAAATGGATCCAACTTAAACTGTTTTATCGTAGTTTATATTAAAAACTAGCCAGGTTAATAAAACCAATATTATAGTTAGTATATTAGATAAGTTATAGTTAACTTTTATACAAATTTATAGCTTTTATTCAGAATATAGGTGATATTTTTGTCTGCGTAGAGTACTGATTCATGTTCGGAATTAAATAACTCTTCGTAACGCATGTGGATACGCTAAACGATACGCTGATACGATAAAAAGACAGACGAAATTATATATTAGAAGTGGTAATTTGGTTTTTATTAATATTAGGCTTTAACATTAGTAGAAACTATTATTACTATTTTACTCGTATAATTGAATAGTAACTACGTCAGATACTATATTTTGTTAGTACCGAATTAGTAATATCAACAAATAGTAGAAACATTCACTTCAATTTTATTTATTTGTATAGATTTTGTTATTACTAATAGACTTAGTATTTTTATCTCTTGATATATTATTACATCGACACATCATGGATTATTGTTTAACTTATGATACTTATGGTAGCGGTCTCTTGGATTCGAAGGCGTCTTCAAAATTAATGTGAGCTGTTTTTAGGGTTCCGTACCTCAAAAGAACCAGGGTCATTATAGGATTAGTTTGCTGCCCGTCTGTCTGTCTGTCTGCCCCTTTGTCTCAAGATCAAGAGGTATAATACTAATAAATAAGTTGAAATAAATATCTACAGCCTCTTTAAGCTATGATAAAAACAATAATCTGAGTAAACCTGAAAAAAGACAACGGTTTATGAACCGCAAACACGCATGTTTAGACATTCGCATAGGAATTTCAATTTTCTGAGTACTTCCCATAGTCCTAGACATGCCATATAAATCATAACAAAATCGTCAATCATCTAGGTTAAGTGAATATACACGCGGTTAAAAATGAGATGGGCCGAATGACCGCATTTAAAATAATGATTACGTCCCTACATACTCACAGAACCCATCAGTGTACGAGTCCAGCTCGCTGTTCGGTTTTTTCAATGTACGTAAAGAAACATTGACTGTTATCTGTGACGTAATCGGTTGTTTTTTGTAATATTATCGTTACTATATTTATGTACTTAAATAAACGAAAAAGCATTCATTCAAGTATGGTTGGGTGTCCAACAGTGAAACAGTCAAACACAATGAAACAGCTCGATATTTCAAAAACGCGGGGTTACGAAATAGTGCGCTATGTCTTGTCCGGACCCTTTTGTGATCCCCCTGCACCAGTCCAGTTTGGGTGCACGCCGCTTGGAAGAGAACATGTTCGTAGAACTTTTTAGGATTTCTCGACAAAAAAGTAACAATTTTCTATTGTTTTTATACATTTTCCATTAAATTATACAAGCATGTTCTGTATTTCCGAGAATAACGTGGTAATGTACAAGTATCATACATTAGTACATTTACGTGGCTTAGATGAAATATTATTCCGTTCCGTTTTAGTCGATAATTTTTCAGGTTCTTAACATATAACCTGGGTGGTCAACAATGAAACAGTTGGAGATGGACACAATGAAACAGTGTTTCATTGTATAATACCGTGTTTTATTGTATACCATTGTCATAATTAATGTGGTTATTCATAATGATTTTATTTTTTTATGTGAAGTTTATATCTGCTTTTTAAATTAGTAGATATCTAATGATAATATTTTACAATTAGTAGAAATCTAATAAATGGTAAGTAGAAACATAGTTTCAAATTTTTGCACGTACTAATATTTGAACTTATGTTAACGCTAATAACATTTAAGTATTTACATTATTTTCTCTTTTGCCAAAGATGCCGCGCACTAAATCTACAAAAAGAAAAAAGGGGAACCACACGTCAAGAAACATACTTCAAGCTATTCAATTAAACAGACAGGGATTAAGCGTAAGAAAAGCGGCCAAAGAATGTGATGTAGGATATGCTACATTATTTCGATATATTAAAAAAAATTAAAGCATCGGTACTGCATACTCCCAACTATAACGTCAATAACATTTTTACCGACGCTCAAGAAGAAGCGCTCCAAATTTACGTTAAAGACTGTGCACCAACATTTTATGGACTAACTAGTATAGACGTACGCCGTGTCGCCTACTAAATGGCGAAAACAAATAATATCAAATGTCCTGACTCTTGGGAGAAAGAACAAATGGCAGGTAAAGAATAGCTTCGCTCTTTCAAGTCACGGCATGTAGATTTACGAGTATCACTGAAAAGACCTGAGGCATGTAGTCTGGCTCGAGCAACAGCTTTTAGTAAGGAATCCGTCAAGAATTTCTTCAGCAATCTGAAAAATGTTATGAAACGTCATCCCCATTTTGGCAATGGATGTAGAGTATACAACCTTGATGAAACTGCTACCTCCACAGTGCAAAAATCACAGAAAGTCTTGTCACCAAAAGGGAGACAGAATATTGGAAAAATAATTAGCGGTGAAAAAGGGACACTAGTCACAACATGTTGCATCGTATGCGCATCGGGGCAAGCATTACCACCGGTTCTTGTTTTCCCTAGAAAAAAATTTAAACATTTTATGTTTAATAACGCCAAGTCAGGATCTCTCGGTTTAGTGGCTCCAACTGTGTGGATGAATGCAGAACTCTTTATTCAAGTAATTAAGCATTTTATTAAACACACATCTGCAAGCCATGCTCTATTGATCATGGACAATCAGGAATCGCACCTCAGTATTGAGGCATTAGATCTAGCCAAACAATCTGGAGTAACGATTCTTATACTGCACCCTCATACCACTGCAAAGATGCAGCCACTTGTTGTTGGATTGTATGGTCCATTCAAAATCTAATATAACTGCGCTGTGGATTCATGGTTAATGAGGAACCCTGGAAAACCGATGAGTATCTACAATATCGCAGAGTGCGTAGGTCAAGCATATGCGAAATCCATGACTCCAACTAATATTTTGGATTTATCCGGAATGGCGGAATCTATCCATATGCCGAAGACATATTTACGGAATCAGACTTCATGCCGTCATCAGTCACGTATAGATATTGACCAGGGCCATCTGCATCTAATGCCATTTCTGAGGAACTAAAACATAGAGAGACTTGTGGAAGTCCTTCATCGGATGTGACATGTGCTGAGAGTCCGTCTTTACTGGTAGGTGATGAGAATTTCGCAAAGCCTTCAGAGGAGCTACATAAACCAGATTCTTATTCCCTTAACGGAACCACATCATCATTAGTCCAGGAAATTCTGGCAGGTGTGGCTCCTGAATCAGGATCTAGTTCTCCAACTATAGCGATGACATCGCATCCGAAGAAATTTCTAAGTGGAAAATGGGAGGAGTAATCATGCTGCCCAAGCCCGGGAAGAATATACTCAAGCCCGAGAGTTACCGTCCTATCACACTGCTACCTACGGTATACAAGGTATATGAGAAGTTGCTACTTCTACACCTGGAACCGCACATAAGACCGAGGGAGGAGCAGTACGGATTTCGGACAGAGCACTCCACCTCGCTGCAACTGACGAGAGTACTGCACCATATGACGACGGCCTACAACAAGAAGGAATACACCGCCACAGTACTCTTCGACATGGAGAAGGCGTTTGATAAGGTGTGGCACCAGGGTCTGCTGTATAAATTATCGATGTCACAAACACCCCGTCGAATCACAAGAGTGGTAGCTTCCTTCTTCGATAAGAGACATTTTCGAGTGAAAGTGGAAAACGTTCTATCAACAGAATGAGCCGCTGAGGCCGGTGTACCTCAGGGCAGCTGCATCTCGCCCGCGCTGTACAGCTTGTATACGGACGATATTCCGGTAGGAGAAAGCACACATCTGGCACTATACGTAGATGACGCCGCCTACTACGCTTCCTCAGTCAACCTAAAACACGCAGCTAAGAAATTACAGAACACCCTCGACCTACTCCCCGAGTGGCTAAGCAGATGGAGACTGCGCTCATTGGTTAAAACAAAAATGTTTATATTAGAAGTGACTCGAGAAAGTGCAACGTATAACTGTCCGTGACTGAAGCATGGCCCAGTTAAATCTATGCCAGCTACGTTGAGAGTCTGTCCTTGCGCCTTATTTATTGTCATGCCAAAACAGAGTCTAACAGGGAATTGAACCCTTTAAAAATTGAAAGGTAAATCGGTGGGAATCAACGGTATTCTCGGAATTAACACAGTTTCGCCAGTACCACAGCCAGTTAGAATAGTGCCTTCAATTATGTAGGTTTTTAAAGTTTAAATAAGGAGTCGAGTTCCATTACACAATTTTGGTGGATTTAAATTTCTCAATAAAATTATGGGGGCTCCGACTTTTAAAATCAATTTGTGTGGTGGCATTCCTGAAGGGTTTAAGGAGTTAAGAAATTCTGTGGGATAATGCACGGCTTCTTCACTATCGACTACGGTATCAACTGAATAATACGTTTGGGATTGGGAATTGAATTTTGCGAGCACTAAATCATTAATCTTGCTGATTTGTTCATTTGTAGGTGACAGTATCGCTCTTTCTTTGAACCAGCTCAATGACTTATTTGCGAGGTTCTGAATCTCAGGGTACACTTTATCTATGAGATGTTGGTGGTCTGGGACTAAAATACACAAATTACTATTTAGAGTAATTTTCCCAGAGTGTATTGGGAGCTCTCCGTTACCGACCTTTAATAGCATATCGGCAAACATGCGATCATCCCCAGAAGACCTAACTCTCATATTAGTTTTTAGAGCTAGTTTTGTAACATGGGACTAAATATAAGATCTTTTTAATGATGCATTTATTTCGTCAATTCCTCTCGAAACAACAGGCAATATTTGTCTAAAATCGCCGGAAAACAAAATGGTGCAACCACCCATTGGTGTATTAGTATTTCTTAAGTCACACATGGTCTTGCCCAGAGCTTCGATTAAAAGTTTGTGCGACATTGTAGCCTCATCCCAAACTATGAGTAGCACACTTCTGTAGAAGTTTCGACGTGTTGCTTTGTTTTGAAATGTGACATACATTTGTAGAATTATCGCGAACATTAAGAGGGAGTTTGAATGTAGCATGTGCCGTTCTTCCTCCTTCTAGTAGCGTGGCAGCGATACCAGATGATGCTACCGCAAGAGCAATGCTACCGGAGGACCTAACTTTACTAAGAAGTAAATTTATCAACAATGTTTTTCCCGTGCCTCCCGGAACATCAAGGAAAAATACTTTGCCTTCTTTATTTGTAATGGATGAGAGGAGGGTATCGTAAACAGTTCTCTGTTCAGGATTCAGAGTTGGTTCTTTTTTAGTGACTGTGTGTAAAAGTTGAATTTGATTATATGATGTCTCTCTCAGTAAATCAGTATTGTTAAGAGTTGAAATTGCAGTAGTTGGTAAAGGTAGACCAAAATCTTTGATGGATTTTGCAGCTAACGATTCGACATATTGTTATTATTGTTGTTATTACATATTGTTGACTTCTATTAATGCTTCATCGAAAATATTCTCGTTGTAAGTTAAGTCTTCAGAGCCTGTTTCTCGCTGCAAACGACGTAGTATATCTTCAGACATATTTTGCCGGTGATTATTCCAAAGAGTTACTAAATCAGTGATTTGACAAAAAGAGATTAGAATGGAAAATAAATATCGAAGTGATCCTGCTGAACTACATAAAGCAGCTTCCGTTAGTGTGTTTTCCCAGTGTGCGTCATCTTCGAGTAATCCCATCGCTTTAGATGCAGCATGAAAGGTATTGTAAGTAACCCCTTCGATAGTTTTTAAATGATTAAAAGAAGTTGGACCTTTAACTACGAGTATATGCAGCAACATTCTTAGATAGAAACATTCACCGTTATTAGGATGGACAACGTATACCCTGCCAAGAGCATCAGTTTTTTTTACACCGTTATAACCCGGGACTGGCTCTCCTTGTTTCCTACGTTGAAATTTTTTATTATTTTGGTTCCAGGTATAATATGCTGGAACTTTGTCATATGTAAGTGTTTTCGCAAAGTCGTCTTCGAAGCACAATTTAAAAAATGCCATAAATGTTGTGTCACGCGGGTTATTAATTATGTCATTAGCATTGTTATGGTTAAAATAAACACGTTGCCCATTCTCCGAGTGAACAGTTAAATGTGTTATTGTAGGAGCTCTTTCGTGTATACTGAACCCTAAAATCCTCTACACAGCTTCTGAACTGCAAATATATCTACCAGACACGTATTGCTGTATCTCATTAGTAGAGTTTAAGGAAAAAGTGGCCATGTCAGTACCTTTATTTATGTAATTGCACACATATTTAATACTCTTGACGGAGCTGCATATCTCGACGTTTATGTGTGCGTCAAAAACTCTAAGCAGTATTGGGTTATAGGGTACTATCCATCTATTATCTATTTCTTGGTTTCTGACAATAGTACTGTGTCCTCCATCGTCTGTAGATAATCTTTGGTATTTAGGATAACCATCATGGTCGGTAGATGTGCAGCTTTGAAACGATTTCGGGAATTTCTTAGTGCATGCGCCTTCACGCATACAGGGTGACTTGGTATTTAAAGCACCACAGGGCCCGTGTATCATGTGCCTCTGAACGATATCATGAAGTATAGGATCGTCTTCCTTGCTCGGGATCTGTTCTAATATAATTGTGTCAATTTGGTCTGGTCGGATTTTATTTTTTAACCATAGCAGAAGATGGATGTGTGGCAATCCACGTTTCTGCCATTCGACTGAAGTGTTCCAAATATGTGCGCTTTATTAAGTAGGAAAAGTAATTTTTAATTTTCAAATTGAAGACCCTGTTTATAATATCATACCTATCTTGAGTTGTTGCATTTGTATGTATATTTTCTTTAATCTCTAACCAGTTAGGATTACATGTGAATGTAATAAATAAATCTGGTTTTCCGTAAGTTCTTACATACGTCATGGCATCTTGGGTTTTTTCATGCAAATACCTTGGCCCGCCGGTAAATGATGAAGGTAATATCATTACCTGTCCGATGTCAGAACTATGTTCATTGCCTCGTAGTGCGTCTTGTAAATGGACGTAGTTCTCAACTCGTAATTTAGTTTGATTATTGCGAATGTACGATAAATGTTCTGATTCTATTTTAGCATTTTACTAAATATTGGTTTGTTAACATACCAAATCTGAGAATTGTGTTAAATGAATTTTGTCTAGTCATAATAAGATGTGCATAATAATTCGTACATGAGACTGTTTTTTGTAATCGGGATCCATTATTGGGATTTACTTGGGGAATATTTATAGAGTACCCATCCTCCCCTCTACACAATATTAAAGGATATTGCAAGGCGTCATACGATCTATGAATTTCAGATATCCTTTGCAAATTATTATCCCGACTACGTATCACGATGTCTCGCCTATCAAACTGCTGATCACTTATAATAACTGCTACCTCACTCGTAGAAGGCGCGTTATAGCGGCTACGATGTTCACCGACAGGTACTTTGTCAGCGTGTATGACAATATTGAAGTTTGGAGCATTTTGTGGTACACTTTCGATGGCAGTTTTCAAAGACCGAATGTAGTTATTATGTGTATGTAATAGGTCTTGCAATTGTCTAACCAATACGTTGTCTAACGGTTGTGGAGCTCTAGTACACCGAGTAGTAGTTTGTATTTCAGGATCTGCGATAAAATATACCTGTAAAAATTTGTGGTCATCCGGCCGAAGGGGGTAAAGGCTACCCACCAAATGGTAAACTTGTCCTTGTACCTTAAATGTTGGCATAAACCCCCGCTCGTATACTTGTGTACTCATGAATGACGTCATTTGAAACGCACTATTATAGAGACGTATGTTTTTCAAAAAAATTTTGCTCTTTGGATGTTCACCCGTTCGAAGCGAATGTAAAGGTTCAGGTGGTGTAGAAATCATATTAATTTTGATTTTTCCTTGTAAACAGCAAAACCCTTTTGATTCGTCTTTCCATTTTAAAGCTGAGCAATGTTCGCAGATGACATTTAAACTCCCCAAGAATATAGAAGAATCATTTTTATAGTCTATTGTAGATTCATAATTCATGTCAGAGCACTCTTTATTAATCCATAGGACAGTAGAATTTTGGATGTTTTCTTGGTCAGCAGCAGTGGTGGCAGTGTCCATTTGAATTTCTGATACTGTACGTGCACTGTTTTCGTCAGCGGTCAAAACTGATTCTCCACGCAAACGACGACGCCGTTTTCCCGTTCTCTAGTCAACCTAGCTTCATTTTCTTCCTGTGATTCATTTGCCCGAGATACGCGCATTCGTTTAGCTCTTAAAGTCTGTGGACCTATATTTTGTTTACGCCGAGGCATTTTTTTTATCAACGTACGTAATACCTACTTAAAAAGAATCAGTTGAGTAAATATTTTTTTTATGAATTTTTAGGCTTTATAAATCGATATTTACAGTAATTTTTTTTTTCAATATTCAATAAAGAATGCAATGTTTTGACAGTACCTACCTATACATACCTACATATTATATCTATTTACTTTTTAATTAGATAATTAAATTTTTAACATCAATATTTACAGTAAGTTATGAAAAGACCTTTCTTATACCTAAGTTCCTACTTATTTATTTTAACCGAAACTTAACTACCTATTTTTTACCTATTCAAGGTTTCTTTGTTCAAAATTATTATTTAAAATGAATCACATAAATTAAATTTTAAAAATCAATTGTAAACTTGAAACGAAGCGCCGCGCCGCGCCGCACTGAAAATTTTATAATTCGACACAACCATCAACGTTGTCTGCCCTCACGTGTCTGCCCGTTCGGGTCGCGCACCTCAACATGAGCCCACCCCCACCAACGCCGTCGCCGCCGCCGCGCGCCGCCACTCGCCGCCACTGTCGTGCTATGCGGACCGACCGACTGACACAACGACGGGACGCAGCCGCCGCCGCCGCCATCTCTGCCCTCGGCATTGTAAATGCATCTTGTGTATTAATATTAACATAAAAGTGTTTTGATATGTATATATTCGGAATCCTCATTTCATCAGCTTTAATTGGATATGCATTTTGTTTTATGTTTATTGGTCTATGTCGGTAGGAACATCGAGTAATTGAAAAATAAGATATTTCGTAAATTAAACTTGAACACCACTAAAATCGTTATTGTGGCTAAGCCTTAAAGGATAGACATATGCTATCGCAGACTTTTTTATAAAACTTTTTGAGAAGAATAATTCCCCCATACATTGTTATTCTGTATTTTGAGTTATTTCAGCAGCGCACGCAATGCAAGCCTCCAAAAAGCTCGTTTTTCTTCCGTCCGTCTGATAACTGTTACGATTACTCTAATAATTTCTTAAGTAGGTACACCTAAATCATACACCTATAGAATCCCTGGAATGTCATCTTTCCATGATTGAAAACTGCATAGCTATTGATATAGTAGTTTTTGAGATCCTAGGTAACAAACACATTTTGGGCGCCCTTCGCAACTTCATTTTATACTATCTTATTCTATATATATCTTATTTTTCATCCATATCCGAGAGAATAGATACATATTATAATGGATCTCTTGGCTCCTCTTATCAGTTGTATGCTGATAACCTTAATCTGTGCGTTCAGGTTGAGGTTACTTGCCATACGAAGTTAGAACGCGAATATTGCTGATTGTGTCGCCGATTGTAATTGTAATACCGAATTATTAAAACCGATTTTTGCCGTTATTCTAAGTAAGACTATCAGTAAAAGTGTTAAGAATTTCTCAAATAGATTAATCCTATAAAATTATTGTATTCTTTAGTCAGATATCTAAAACGAACTACTAATTGTCATTACAAGTGTTAAAAATGTTTGACTGCTTTGATGTCTCTATTTAAAATTTGTTATCTTTCGGCTTTATTAAATTGTAATTAATTTTTGCAGATAAAATGGCAACTTTTAAATTTGCGGGACCTTCTCCTTTTCAACTTAAAGATTCTTACCCAGAAGAAGATTACTTGCATACTCAGTAAGTCTTATAATTTTATGTTCAGATATACTACATTTAACTATGAATAATATTATATTGAAAATCATGCCTTAAAGGGGTAAAAAGGAGGTGCAAAGTTAAAATAAAGCGGGTAAAAACATGAGGAGCTGCTAGTATTCTAGCTTATAAATGTTGTAATATCACTTTGATTTTGCAAAAATATAGCAAAAACAATGAGGCTCAATTTCTATCTTTATATTTCTTTCAATTTAGATTATTGTTACATATCTTATTGTAGGGTGATTTAGTGTAAGGTTGTACTTGAAAATATTTTATATAAATGAATAAAAATATTATAGGTACCTGAACGATGTAACTACCAACAAGAACAGGCCAAACGTTAAACCTGTCCAAGTTGCAATCTTCGGGCTGGGTCGCGCTGGTTCCATCCACCTCTCCAACATTATCGGAAACAAGCGCATCGTTCTTAAGTACATCGTCGATGACCGGATCGAGATCTTTTCTAAACTGAAAGAGTACTGGCAGTTGTCTGATGACATTAATTTTCTTACTTCAAAAGAAGCTGACGTCGTATATAAAGATAAAGAGTAAGTAATGTTATCACCAATATCAATTTCTATCAATACATTTAAAATAATCATTAAATATATAAAAAAAATAATTTTTGTTAGTTATATTTACACTAATAAGGGAAAACATCATTTTTAATAATTTTATCTCTCAGCTTGTGCACACTAATTTCAGATATATATTGGTCTGGCGTAGCAAATAAGTCTATATGCTATATACTTCTTACCCTTATATTACTTTTATGGGTATAGTTTTTTCTTATCTTTACCAAAAGATCAACATTATTGTTTACCTAGTATTCGTATATAATTCTTAAACATTTAGAATTGAGTTAAAATATCATAAGCAGTGTCTTTTCACAAAACTAGTTTAAAAAACTGACATTACTGGTCCAAAATCTAATTTTCCCTAATTTAAAGGGCCTGGAGACAAGGAGGGTATCACATATACCTTACATATATCCTTTTTTAGTTACTATTGGAATCTATATGACTATCCTTGAGTATCAAAATGTGCTATCAATCCATGATTTAAATTTTCATCTATGTAGTGTTTACGAAATCTGCTAAGGGGTTGTGTTTTTAAGGTTGAACATTGTTATTGTTGCTTCACCCACTTGGACTCACCACGATATTGTAGTTAAGTCAATCGAAAACAATAAAGATGTATTCTGCGAGAAGCCTATCGCTGAAAACATTGAAGATACGAAGAAGTGTTACGCCGCCGCCAAAGCCAAAGGGCGCACCTTGCTGGCTGCTTTCAACAGGAGGTTCGACCCAGCTTATAGGGGTCTGCGCGAGCGAGTTAGAAAAGGAGAAGTTGGACACGTTCAGATTCTAAAGGTCACAGCTAGAGATTCGCCTTTACCCTCAATTGCGTATTTGAAGACTTCTGGTGAGTACATAAAAAAATCTTAAAAAAAAAACTTAAATTTCCTTTAGATATCGCCATAATCGATATTAATACTAACTTTATGTGTAAGTAGGTATTAAATTATCAACACTAAAGAATTCACTGGTGTTTGTAGTCCGTCGTTGGTTTGAATTGTTTTATAGAGGGATTTAGGGTTATAAATGAAGAATGATTACGATATAAAGCTATCAAGCAAAAACACCTAGATTGGGTTTTTATTCCTAACTGGCACAATTATACTGTTTTTTAAAAAAATATTTTATTTAAAGAAATTAACATAAAATTATCACAGTTATTTTTCTATATAAACATTATAAAGGAGATTTTACTCCTGGTGGTGTACATTTGGATGAAAAATATTTCATTAGTATATCTATCGAATCCAAACTTACATAATGTACTCTATAATAAAATAAATTAGACATAATTTTATTTATATTTTGTTACGACTCTCGCTTAGTGGGAAAGCAGGATTTGAAAGTTTATACGAAACATCGTCAAGAAAAGTCCTAAACATCTAAAATTTCATGCAATCGAAGGCTCTCTGGTAAAAGTATATACGGACTATAAAATTTCACGTTTAAAATGCTTGAGAAAGTTTCATGAATAATCATTTCCTTTTTTTAAACATCTTTTCAAAGAAATCGTTCATTACAAGTGTGAACGAAATTTCAATACATTTCCAGAGCTCGTTTCACAGCAAATATTTATATGTTAAATAAATGATTCAGAGGATTTTGAAAAAAACCATATGGCTGTGGCACATTCAAGGGTGTAGGGCAACTCAAAATTTGAACTAGTTCAATATCTACTAAGACCTACGTGGTGATCGCGATGTGTGGAATGCGTCGAAATGGTAGGAATACTCGCGCAATAAAACCCCTAGTTGGGTCACATATTGGTTTGTTTACTAATTGTCACTAGAGTAATGCTTTACTTTTGAATCAAAATTTATTATCTAATAGGGTGTCAACTATCCTTCTAATTCAGTAATCATATCGCGTGACAATTGTTTACCTCGCCTCTGCTTCTGAGCAACTGTGTTTTGCGTAAGTCAATCTTAATGTAAATCAATCTAAAGTGAATACTTCCCGAACCAGTCGAAGATAGCCATCTCCTTCTTTATCCTTAAATGTTAAACGGCGGAATATGAATTCCTTATACCAACGGTAGGTGGTAGCTACGTCGTTGCTTTCGACGCAGATTTGCCCATAAAAACCACTTGAAGTCGATTATACGAATTATCGCACGATTATTTTTTACTGAGAATATCTTTTTATCACTGAAACACAATAGTTTTATCATGCAGACATTTTTAAATTAATAAAATGTAATTTTATCTTTTAATTTGTAAAATATAACGTTGTAGAAAAATATATTGTAATTCTTGAAAAAAAGTCTATTAAGTCTTATATAAAAAACATTTCTATAATTGATATTGTTTTTTTATTAGGTGGAGTGTACCATGATTGTCTGGTTCATGACTTTGACATGGCGTGCTGGGTACTGGGCGAACTGCCTATCAAGGTCCAGTCCACTGCCATTGCGCTCATTCCTGAGGTCAAGGCTATCGATGACTTTGACACCATCGCGTTTCTCCTCACCTTCCCATCGGGCACTATCGTCCTTGGGGATAATAGCAGATACTCCGCTTATGGATACGATCAAAGGCTTGAAGTATTTGGTAACAAGGGTAGGTCACTCAATTGTTATTGTTACTTCAATTTAATTTATATCAAGTCTCATGAATCAACGGTTAGAAAAATTTTGAACGTATTAATAAAAATTGTGTCATGTTCCTAAATATATATGGATTATTTTAGGCATGATTAAAGTTGAGAACGAAAAACCATGCCACTCCACTGAAAAATATATTGGTCATGAAGGCATCAAGACAAATCCCATATTTTACTCGTTCCCGTCTCGTTTCAAGCGTGCTTATCAACTCGAATTAGAACACTTCCTTGACGTCGTTCAATGTAAGTATACAGTAACAGGTTTTTCTGAGTAAGTACTCTCCCTTGGAAATACTCTCTGTGTTCGCATTAAACTTAAGCAACTCAATTTTGTAACGATTTTGAGCGTTTTATTAAAAATATATTTCTTACATTGCTCTTATCCGAGCTATCACATTATGCAATGCTAATGGTCTCGATGAGGAAACACCTTTAATCAATAAGTCTTAGTAGATTTCGTAGATACATAAAGATATATAATATATAAATGTCGTGTCTGTTAGATGGAGTTCCTCAGGAAGTGACGAACTGGCAGACTTATGCGGTGAGCAAGATTGCCACGCTAGCTGAGCAGAGTGCGCGTACCGGCAAGACCATTAACATCGACTGGTCCAAAGACGACATTCCTGCTGTCTACTCTTAAATATTCCTTGTAAATCTGAAATCCAAATTTAAAAAATAAACTTGTACGTGCATTACAAACTTTAAGATCAGGGTATACATATGTTAATATTAAATTATTGTAAAACTTGTATTACAGAATACATGTAAATAGCGCGTGGCGATTGTTTTATTTTCAATCAATATTTTATTGGCAATGAGCAATGATGTCTTCTTCCTGCTATCTATGAACAGATAAATAAACTAATAGATCCCAAACGAATTTATGTCACTTAGTTTATTAATTTTATATATCTCTTGTTTTTAAGAAATCTTAAATAAAGAATGCCTACCATATTTGGTTCAAATGCTTGTTTGTTTTTCTTCGATCCATATGTTTGATTTTTTAGTTCATAAGATTTCTGATGTCTTTGTCTGACCTTTTGATTTCATCTGCCTGAGAAAGATTAAATGATGATATTAACATAATTATTAATTGAAAATGTCTATAAGTAGGCGTACGTAGTAAGCTAGACTCATTCCTGCGTACTCTACGTGAAATATTTAGTTATGTTATAAACTTTAATTTTTTAGTTTTGTTTCATTTCTAGTTTAAGAACATTGTTCGTTTATTATTCATATTCATAAACCATTGAACAATATAATATCATAAAATTAGTATTATCTGCCACTGGTGACATCTTGAAGTTACTTTATATTAAAATGACAACAAAGAGGTTCGCTGGTCCTTCTCCTTATACATTTAAAGTATTTTCATTCATAATTATCCAAGTGAAGATTATCTATACACAGAGTAAGTTTGTATTGATAAGTTTTGTAACTTATTTTTTTATTTATATAAAGTCAAATTACTGTTGTAATCTGCAAAGAAGTACTTATCTATTAATCTTAAAATTCATTCACTAAACATACATCAAATAATAATTACAGTTCCTAATTAATTTGAATGCAGTTTTTAATTGAATCGGTCATTTCAAAAACCACTTAAGTCACTTTTTTCCAACATCCTTTAAAAACAACTTTAGTCAATACAAATCTCCCTATTTTAGTTATACCACGTGAAATACGTTCATTACATAAATAACATTAGTCAGTGACTTAAGAAGTTTTTGCATGCATCACTTTGATAGCAGGAGTATTTTATGACTAATTTTGACATCTTAAATCAATATATTTTGATTGGTTTAACTATACTTAAATTTTCATTGATAAGTTAGGTATATAACAGAGGCGTTTTTAAAACAAAAATAATTCAAAGAGGCAAAATGCTTTTCAATATTATATATTAAAATAAACTGATAAAGTTAAAGTCAGGAAGAAGGCATTTATCAGCCTATATGGAACTACTGAAGCCAGAGTTCGCAGACTTTGTGATTTGTTTAATATAGGAAAGAGTTCTATAGATAGGATGTCACCGTTTGAGGTTTGTTCAATGTTGATGAATTATATAAAAAATAATATCGAGCCAAATATTAAGTATTTATATCTTTTTTTGGGCGGCTTCCTTGGTCAAAATAAATATAATACATTTTTGAAATTTATGTTTCGTTTGACTTCATTCCATACGCGGTCATTCCTTTTTATCAAATGACCGTGATTTTGGAATCATAAAAAATGTTTGATACTATGATCGCATTTCGACCCAGGAGAATTCACTGATTTGATTTCGAACATTTACAGTTTAAGAGCTAAAACTGAAGATGTTTTAGTGATGAAATGGTGGCTAAATTTGCACAAAAAAAATATGTTTGTCAACTGAATCTTATGGAAAAAAAGTCATCTAGCCAACTTCAAATGTTATGGATATGACAATAAACAACACACATGACAAATTTCTTTACGAAAAATGTTCAATGCAATATAAATATGTTTACTACGATTGTTTTGGTTAAATTTTACACCACTAAATCTATTTTTCGCTAAAACAGTCAGTACTTGACTTTGATTGCAAAGGTTTGAGCTATGCTACAGATTTTTTTTTCTAAATGTTATGATTAATATGATTTGTAATGATTTCAGTATTAATGGGGTTATAATTGCTTCTCCTACATGGACGCACCATGGTATTGTTGTAGAATCATTGCAAACAATAAAGATGTATTTTGCGAGAAGTCCATCTCAGAAAACATCGGAGACACGAAGAAGTGCTATAAGGTGGCTAAAAACAAAAGCCGAAGTCTTTTTGCTGCATTCAATTGGAGGTTTGACCCGGTCTACAAGAAATTGAGAGCCCAAGTTAGGAAAGGAGCAGTTGGACATGTGCAGATTATAAAGGTCATCTCTCGAAATTCACCCTTGTCAACTGTTGAATATTTAAAGACGTCACGTATACTTTTTTACTACGGTATATACTTTTTCTAGTATAGTATAGTAATACTGTTTTGATTTTGTTCTTAAATTAAGTTTAAAATTTTCACGACGTTCAGAAGCGAATTCGCACTTTTTATGGCAAAATGCTAATCATGAAATTAACTGACGCTTAAGTGAAAAGTGAAGCTGGAAAAATATGTCACCAGTATATCGAAGGAGGATAGGTTCAGATGCACGAGTGCTATAACTTCTGTAGAGTTCTAGGAGGTGTAATTTTTTTATCTGTAGAAAATTAAAACAAATGAATCGCCAGAGAGATTCTGGTATAATGTGAACTAACTTAAGAGTATACTGGATTTTTGTTATTCCAGAGAGCAAAGACTATTTTCACAGTAGATCAATTATAGCACAACCATCCTAGTAGAATCAATTCTTTCAGCGCTCTCTTAATTTATTATTTATTTATTTACACAGCTAATTAATTATGTTCAAGTTACTAAAGTTCATCATAGTTAGTAAAATCTAACTTTAAAATGACTGGAACGAGATTAGCGATATACTGGGCGATATCCATGAAGGATAGAATTGGAATAATATCGACGCTTTATTACAGGAGGTATGTTTCACGATTTCTTAGTGCACGACTTTGATATGGTATGCTGGGTTTTGGGCGAGTTGCCAGTAAAGGTACAGGCTACAGCATCTGCTCTCATCCCCGAGATCAAGGCCATGAATGACTTTGATACCGTTGCGTACATACTTACCTTTCCCTCGGGTACTATAGTACTCGGAAACAATAATAGATATTCTGCCTATGGCTATGATCAGAGATTTGAAGTTTTTGGTAATAAAGGTCAGTAAATTTAACTGTTTACATATAATACTTAAATATCGACCATATTTTTGAAAAAAGACAGTAGCTGTCGTTGTCTGTCACTTCATTAGTAGTATCGTTTTTGAATGTGTGTGAATGATTAGCATCATCATCATCATCATCATGCCAGTTATTGGAAGACCGCTGATGGACATAGGCCTCTCCAAGAAAGGAACCGCATAGTGTAGTTTCGTGACGGGATTGCTGCTGCCCATCACCGCTCTGTTGCATTTGAACTACGCTGTTTCCGGTGGATATACTGCCGTCTGTCGGTTACGGTACATCAGTCGCCTCTTATGACACTTGGTGCAGGGGGAGGTATTATTTTACTTTGCCGGTACCACTCACAATAGAAAACTAATGCATATGTTATATTATATATATGACTTTTCCCAATGGAAGACTAATGCGTATATTATATTACATACATTGTTTTTTCCTATTGCAGGTATGATCAAAATAGAAAACAAACGAGATAAGAGTTTTAATATGGTTCCTATATATTACTCTTTATGTTCCCGGTTCAAACGTGCATATCAGCTTGAAATGAAACATTTTCTGGACGTTGTACAAAGTGAGTTAAAATTATGAACAGACTTCCATGTTATAGTAATAAATTATAGACTTACAGTTGGTTTAGATAGATATCTTACAAAGATCATCTCCATGGAAATCTCACCTTTTTTAGTCACCAAATAGCTGTTCTTACTGTGTTTTATTACGATGTGAAGGCAGTGAAATTACTGGGCAATATTATTCTGATATCACCAAGTTGGTTACACGCTTTTGATATCCTAACTATAACACAAGTTATCATCATCATCATATCAGCCATTGGAAGTCCACTGCTAGACATAGGTGTCCACAAGAATGTAGGAATTTTGCTCATATTTGCCGCGCTGGGGAAGCGTGTTGGCAATCGTAGAGCGCAGCTTTTACGACGGGTATGCTGCTGGGACGTCTGCTGCTGCTGCTGCTGAATCATGCTATAAGAATTATTTTTATATATGATCGTGAACGCACGGTTAGGCAGCTTGCTTGGCGCCTAACGGCTAGTGAGTCACTTAGCGAGAAGCTTCGTAAAACGAACATTCATTCGCAGTGCGGCCGGTCGCGAACGTTCGAGAATCGGTCGCCGCTCGACGCCCAAGTTGGTCGTCGACGCGCAGCCGTAGGCTGCGCGGAGGCGACTGCGGCGCTCTGCGCCTTTGTCGCAGTATAAAACGCCGCCGATTAATATCGGCGGGTCATTGGGTTGCGGTGAACAACAATTTATCGATGCCCTTCAGGGGGTTGCGGTCTCGGGCTCGTGCCCGAGTCATGTTCGACCTCACCGGCCGTGAGTTCTCGCTGGTAGGCCTTGGAATCCGGTGGTCTGGCGTGCAGCGGCGCTATGTTGCGCAGGTGCAGGTTCACCAGGATGGTTTTGTCGGCGCGCGCGACCATTGCGCTCGACAATCTGCGAATGAAATCTTCGATGTATTCTGTTTTCAGCTCCCGGTGTATCGTCTCGTTTCGTACCATGCGCGGTGCTCCGATGATTGTGCGTAGAACGCGGGATTGCTGGGATTAAAGGCGGCCTCTGTTGGTCCGGCTGGTTAGTGCGTACCATGCCGGGGCTGCATATGTGAGGTGAGGTCGAACGTATGTTTTGTAAACTCCCAGCTTCGTTCTGAGCGGGAGTTTGGAGGCGAATACCGGGCGGAGTAGATGTGCGACCGACCTGGTCTTATTTATCACGTGTTCGGTGTGGTGCTTCATGCATAGGTGGCTATCTATGGTGATCCCTAGGTATTTGACCTTGGGGGACCACATGACTTCTTGCCCCATAAGCATTAGTGGTTTCGGGAGAAGGGAGTGGCGGCCGATAACTGCAGCCTGTGTCTTGGTTACGCTCACCTGCAGTCTCCATCTGCTTAGCTACTCGGGCAGTAGGTCAAGGGTGTTCTGTACTTTATTGGCTGCGTGTTTAAGGTTAATAGAGGATGCGTAGTAGGCGGCGTCATCTGCGTATAGTGCCAGATGTGTGCCTACTCCTACCGGAATATCGTCCGTATAAAAGCTGTACAGCGCGGGCGAGATGCAGCTGACCTGGGGTACACCGGCCTCAGTTGATAGAACGTTTTCGTTTCACTCGAAAATGTCTTTTATCGAGGAAGGAAGCTACCGCTCGACGCGTCTCGTGGCCGAGGTTATAAAAAGGCGGGGTATCCGAACGCGAGCTTCCTTCACATCAAGATAGTTTGCGACAGAGCGCTTTTTTTGAGTCGTCTCTATTATTATATAGGTAAGCGGAATAAAATGTCCCTCCGTCACAAGAGGACTAATTACAAAGCCTGCATTTGCCCGGTCATGACGTACGCAAGCGTCGTTTTCGCCCTGTTTCAAAATCGGATCCATAGAAGCGTAACCGGTGTCCCGTGGTACTTTCGTAGAACGGATTTGCACCGCGACCTCGATCTCCCTTCGACTCTTGAGTTTATAGGTGGGGCCTCTCAACTTTACTTCGACAAGGCGCTTCACCACTCGAACCCATTAATAGTCCAAGCCGCAGACTACTTCGTCATGCAGTGTCAACGACCGTGTACGTAGAACGATACATGTCCTCCTAGACCCTACTTATGTTATTACGACCTTTAATTCCCATGCGCTCGTACCATGCTTTGCAAATAAAACAATCGAATAGGCTAAGTGCAATACACCGCACTCACCGGCGAGTGAGGTGTATTGCACGGAGTACCGGGCGCATCTACTCTATTTGATTTCTCCTTAGTGACGGCCACTCAAGCCAAGGTCCATGCCTTAGAGGCGCTCTTGAGTAATCGCCGTCTGTCTCTTTCGGATCCCACAACTTTGCGAGGGCGTCCGCTCCGAGGCTCTCCTCGCGGGGACTGCGGGTCGAGTGTAGGCATTTTATTTTCGTTTAAGCATTTACGTTTAAGCTTTATCTGGCCTCTTTCCCCGGTGGCACTAAAAATGACGTCAGAGTCAGCCAGCATTAGGTGTATATGCAAAAAAAACCCCGAGCTTTATACAATTTTTACCTGTTGATGCGAATAGATGTTCAAAGCGTTAGACCTCATTGACAGACAATACTTAATTGATATTAACAAACCGTACTTATCAGCGCGAATTTTTCTTTGATAATTTATTTTTAGATTTCTTTTGTTATTTTTTTATAAACTAGGTATTAGTTATTTTAGTGGTATTTAAATATTCGTTGAAATTAAAAATTTAAAAATTATCGTAGTATACATATTATTTCTTTTTAGGTTAAGTAGTAGTAAGTAGGCATAGATTTTTAGATATCCATATGTAAGTTTTGGCTGGTTAACGTTCACTTTTTTATATTCGTTTTATTTTCATTTACATTTTGGCTTCATTTTCACTTGCCTGCATCAATGCCAACTAAATAACGATTATTATTATTTTTAAATTTGAGAGAAGAGAATGAAAAATAGGCGTTCTCAAGAATCGTCAGTGGAAAGAGCACATCGGTTACTCTTTATGCGTTAGTGCTTCAACTTCTCGAGCCAAATAAAGCTCTCCCGAGAGAGGGATGTGATTAGCAGCTGGCAAAGCGAGAAGAGCTACATCACGAGCGTCTCAAAGCTCTTCTCAAAGAGAGCTAAAGCTTATCATTGACCGAGAACAACATATGTTATCCCGTGAAGCTATAACTGCTTCACAAAGGGAATTGCGGGTAACAGCTGTCCGCGAACGGTATATTTTATCTCGCGAGTCCGCAACCTACACGGAGAGGGAATTACGTCTCACTGCTGATCGCGAATGATGATTTCCGACAAACCTCACCGGTAATACCACGGGGAACCCGAGATTATGAGGCTTGCCTAAAGTGGCGTGATATGACGTGCATTTGACTATAAACATGCGAGTGCGAACTGTAGATAACACGACTGATCGTAAATTTTCTGATACGTTATTAAAGAATGGTAAAAATGGTGAAAGTACCTATCCACCTACCAGGGAAAACTAATTATGACGCCTGAGTTATGTTGTATAGTGCATGCAATCCAAACCACATCTCATATAGTCCGTTTACGGTGACGTAACTCATATATTAAATAGGGACAATTCTTGGCTATTCGAAAGATCTATATTAACTCCTCGCAATAACCAGGAATATGAGATTAGTAACAAAATAGTGTCGAATATAGAGGCGGAAAGCAAAGTTTATAGTTCAACAAATAGAATGATCGATAAACAAGAAGCCACAAATTTCCCGAAATAATTTTTAAATTATTTAAACATGCCCGGTCTTCCTTCTCATGAAATCTGTTTAAAAATTATCATTCCGATTATTCTGCTCTGAAATGTAATCTGATCTGATCACCACAACTTTGCAATGGAATCCAGCTAAAATTAACCCAGTTGCAACAAAATATAATCGAGGCTCAAATTTTTACAGATTGCGGGGCAAGAGAAACCGTCTTTATTCCCAAAATACCCATAATATAAAATAATTCTCCATTCCAATTTAAAATAACGCAATTCCCAATATCGGTGTGTTATACAGTAACAATTAATAAGGGCAGGCTTTTCGTGTTGCTGGAGTAGATCTCAGTGTAAGTTTTTTCTCGGATAGTCAGTTGTACCTCGCTTTTTCCCGAGTTAGCAGTTCTAGAAATATTTATGTTCACGTGCCGGATGGGTCAACTTTCAAAGGTACTTAAGCCTCATGTGAATGAGATCTAAACAATATTACTAATACATAAACTTAATAACACACAAGGAGTTTCACGCTAAAAGAGTCGCGGGCACATATTATCAATAATATTGTGCGGTTCCGTATTGTGAAATTTTTCAACAGTATTGGAGATTGACATATTATATTTCCCTACTATAATACGAAAGTTAATCTGTCTGTTACACGAAAACCACTGAAACGTAAGGAGGGACATAGGCTACTTTTTTTTTACGATAAACGACAGAAATGCGGGCGAAGTCACGGGCAATAGATAGTAATTAAATAAAAAAATAAATATACAGTGGCATTTACTATCATGTTTACCATCTGCATGTTAGTCAATGTAATAGTTGAAAAAAGTCATGGTGGATATACAAATTTAACAAAAAGCTACGAAGATAGGAGACTTTTGGAACCATCAATGTTTACTTCCTAATAGTAACAATAATAATATTAGTTCTCTTAGTATCTTGTTCCTCGATACAAATTGTAAAGGTACCTGTTTCACTACAAAAAATAATGTAATAATGTCGAATTAAAAAATGTCTGGATATGTTTTGAGTTTTTCTAATTTATGTGCTTTTATTGCTAGATGGAGTTCAGATTAATGTGACCAGCTGGCAGACTTATGCAGTGAGCAAAATCGCTACGCTAGTGGAATAGAGTGCGCGCACCGGCAATACCATTGATATCGACTGGTCCAAAGACGACGTCCCAGCTTTCTACTCATAAGATATCCGAATCCGTTTGTCTTGTATTCAGTTAGGCACATTCAATACTTTAACTAAATTGACATTAAATAAATGTTATGTTGTGTGTTGTGCATTATGTTGTGTTGTGTTATGTGTAAATTACTAATCATTTGGTATGTAATTGCGTATAATAAAGATATGTTCATTGCTTTCAACATGAGTAACAGTTACAGAAATTCTAATTAAAAAGCTTAAAATTCATTCTGAATTGTTAAGATAAAAGGTTAACTTAGGCTAGTGTTTTTTTAATAAGGCCAGGTTGACAAACATGCATACAGTCCGTGTAATAGTAAGTGTCATCGCAGCCTATAGACGCTTGTAATATCACAAGAATATCATGATCGCGTTGCCAACTTTGTGACTAGAAGATATTATGTCACTTTACTTAGTATTTTCATTGCCTCTTCACTTCATCACTCTTCAAACCTAAACACAGCAATGCGATCATTGCTAGCATAAGCACGGATAAGGAGCGTGGTGGTGCTGATCTTTAAGAAAGGTGACAACACTATGTAAAAAAATTACCGCCTCATCTCGCTTATAAGCTGTTTTCTGGGTCATTACGAATCGTCTCGAATGCAGGTTTGATGACTACCAACCATTCAAATAAGCCGATTTCTAAAAAAGCTACAGTGCCATAGATCACATATTTACGTTGCGACAAGTTTAACAGAAGACGGGACAGTATAACAGGTCATTATGCTTAGCGTTTGTAGACTATGAGAAGGCTTTCGTTTCAGTTGAGACATGGGCTGTGCTTGAATCTCTTCACCGGTGCTATATTGACTATGACATATGGGGAGATTCGTATCAGAACCAAAGTTACCGACATTGCTCGGTGGATTAGTAAGTTGAAGTGGCAGTGGACAGGGCATTTGGTACGCAAAACGATGGAGTTGTAAGGTTCTGGAATGGAGACCACGTACCGGCAAGCGTAGCGTAGGGCGCCCACCAGCAAGATGGATTGACTAAGGCCGCAGGATCTCGCTGGACATAGGCCGCATACTATCGGTTCTATTGGGGATTATTTGGGGAGGCCTATGATCAGCAGTGGATGTCTTATGGCTGAAATGAAGAAGATGATTTTTTTTAGTTCTGTTTCGTTAAGTTTTATTTTATATCCTTTATAACGTCTGAACAGAGCTGGGTTTGGTCCAGGGATTATCGATAGTCCAGAGTAACACATTATTATTACTATTTTTTATCCCCAAAACATGTTCCCCTTGGATAGATTTGGATATATAGCACAGGCAAGCCTTTTACAAAGTTTAGCTGGCTGCGAGCAATATAGATTTCTCCCTTAATA
The DNA here is from genome assembly GCA_020976665.1 of Heortia vitessoides. Lineage (NCBI taxonomy): Eukaryota > Metazoa > Arthropoda > Insecta > Lepidoptera > Crambidae > Heortia > Heortia vitessoides. The sequence goes on along the minus strand of JACJUM010003237.1, from coordinate 8,623,822 downwards.
ACAAGATATTCTCAGAGGTGAGCTATCATCGTACGAATTAATAAATTACAAATATGTTATTCATAATATCTGACTCCCTTTACATACGATGATACTGCCGATAACCTAATTGTTTTATAATTAAACTTTATTACTCAGGATTAAAATATATGTTTGAAGACATGATATGTTACTTGCAATGCTATTTATCTTATCATGTTGACACTGATAGTATTTATGTGAAGTATGTTATTTGTGTGTAATATTTATACACTTATTTGGAGAAAAAACGGGGACCTAAGCCACCAAAAATGTAGGATAAAAAGTGGTTTTCTGTAAAAACGAGCATCAAACGAAAATTTGAATTCAGAACGTACTGTTTTAAACACCACGGCATTTTTAAAACCGGCCAGTAACATGTACAAATGATTGAAATCATTTTGATACCGTATTTTTGTAAAAGAAGAATTAAAATCCAAACCGCCCGTTTTTTTGCAAATGAGTGTATATGTAACTTTGTTTGAATTGAGTTCTAGTTTGATCGACACATAGAAGGCGAATCTTAACCAAGCCTATACTTGAACCATTTTTTACAAAAGATATAAAACATTTTTCACTTGTTATATTTAACCGAGGTAAAAAATAAGTTATTAGAATTGTTGTATACTTTTCAGTATATATTAATCTCATATTACTGTAAAAAATATGAATGAAATTAAGTATAGCATACATTTTTTTATTTTGAAATATCAAAATTTTTGGATTGGAAAAATGTATCTGTGGGATAGATTTGTTTTATTTTTCACAGAGGGGTTGGCATGATTTTTGTTTAGTTACCACTATACAAAAATCATGCCAACCCCTCTTTGAAAAATTTGAGATTTTTTTTGAAGTACCGGCAGAGTAGAATAATGATTCCTCCTGCACTGTGTTGTAAGAGTTGACAAAAGTACTGGAACCGACAGGTTGGATACCGCCATTGCCCATTTTTCGAGTAGATAGGTGGTGATACCGCTACCTGTTCATCTTTTGAATAGATGATATTCATATATTTCTTCATCACACCACGTATTACTCACCTGTATAACATTGTTTCTCATAGAACCAAATTACACATTTGTTACTACATTCACAATAGACTCTTTTATTCTCTTCCATATGTAGTCTATTGGACCTTCATGGCCCAGTTCTGAACATTCTAATTTTTCTTTCAGAATATCCTTATATATTTCATTTATTTCTTCTTCTTACAATCTTTCCATTTTTACCTTCTCTATTATCGTTGTGGGGTGTCGGGGTACGAGGTGGTAGCGATGTCACCAGTGCTTAGATAGACCACTCAAACGACTACAAGAAAGTGGTCTGTGTCAACGCTCACCCCGCGATACACCCTGGTGTCCACAACCTTTCATTTAAGCCTTTTGTTTACTATCACAAAGTCCATCATATTTTTTACATTTTTTCTTCCCTATGAATGCATATGGATTCTTTTTTGAAAAAATTACGTGGTTGCACAAAGAGCCCAAATATATATATCCAGCTCATTAATAACATTCTCAATGACTATCATCACCATTGTCTCTAATCATTTTCTCAGACCCGTCACGTTTTATTCCGGACCAACCATTAAAATCTCCTAAAAGTTTCCTTTATTTTCCTCACATTCGCCTCACATTCTTCAAAGTATCTCTTACAACATCCCAAAACTCCTCTTTCTCATATTGGGCATTCCGTGATTCCCCGGTTTCTATATTAGGAGCACACAAAGCCAGTGCACTCCTAACACACAAAGCCAGTTCAGTCCCAGTTTAAGTCTAATCCATAGAAGTCTTGGGTTTGCACATTCAAACTCTTCTACACATTCTAACATTCGTTCAAATAGTGATCAAATACACTTACACCTTTACTGCCTCTGCCAGGTAATGGTACTCCCGACCAACATGCTATGTATTGTTGTGCTTTAATTTTAATCGGTTCGGTCCTAATGGAAATCACTTGGAGAGGCCTTTGTCCAACAGAAGACGTTTTGCAGCTGATATAATGATGATGATAGAGACTCTCTAAGCCATAAGGCCGCCAATTGTATGTAAATTTGTTAGTTTTTTTTTATCTATTTTTTGTGTATAGTAAGGAGTATATAATTATTATATGCACTGATTGGGAACTGTTCCTACGCCCTTCGCTTCTAAGTTAAACTTTATTTAAACTTGTCAGGAGGAAAAAATGTATTATAGTTTAAGTTTTCTTTTTATTCAATTAGGTATTGTTATTCATATGTATGTAAAATTTAAAATTATATTTTGTCACTTTGGTTGGTTTTGTAATTTATATAATTTATAATATCGAGATATAATTTATAATATCGAGATATAATTTATAATATCGAGATAATTATTGTTTATAATACAATTTTATTGCTCGAGATATACTAAGAGGTCGTATTTGTGACGTTATTTGTTGTTACGAAAAGTAGGTACACTTGAAATATTTGTTTAAAAGAAGTAACTTACATGCCTAACACAGTAACACCAAATTTATAACAATGGATTATGATAGTACATTAAAAACAGAGCATCTTTAATTATACAATTGTAAAGGTAACACTTGTACATAGCCGTGAGGTACCGGCTGTATAGAATAGTACCTCCCCCTGTATCAGGTGTCGTAAGAGGCGACTAAGATACCAGAGTTGACAGTTGGCGGTATATCTATATGTAACAGTATAGTTCAAATGGTTGGGCAGCAAAAACTCCGTCGTGAAAGCTGCGCTCTGCGACACGCTTGTTCAGCGCTGTTATTATGGGTAAAATTCGCTCTTTCTTAGGGAGGCCTATATTCAGCAGTGGACTTTCGACGATGATGACATTCAGTAGTTCAGAAAACATTAAAAGAGTATAACTAGTACAAATATCAAGGGACACAATAAGATGCCAGAATAATAGGGACGAATGAAAATATATTATTTATTAGTCCAAATTACAATGAATCAACTACCATATATTGCAAATTTATTAATAATGATTTTTTGTTCATGTGAAATTGCAATTTTTTTTAATCTACATTTAAATGTTCTACAGCATGTATGTATCTCAAGTTGCTTAAATGCTCTACCAATAATAGTAATTAATTAAAATATTAATGAAAGCGTTCATGACAAATAATTGACACGATTTGTTAGGATTGTGTAATAATATAAATCTGGAATTATTATTATTTAGAAGGAACTAATAATAAATTATTGTATTATTTTTTTAAATCAATTTTGAAAAGGTTATTCGAACTCAACCTTTACAAACCACTGCATTAAGCTTAAATTTCTATAGGTAAGTTAGTAATTAATTGAAGCTTTATATCCGTAATTATAAAAAAAATGGAAGTTGAAGCATAGAGCTGAAATATCTGCACATGTCCAAAGTCACTATTTCATACTTTGTCATTATATCTTCCTGCTGTAGGTCAGTTGTAGGATGAAAGCAGCAAATAGAGTGCAACATGGCGTCTGCCCGTGGCGGGATGCGTAACAACGTCTTGTTATGTCTCATGTTTAATGTGACGTGTGTGTTTAGTACCGGGATGACATTCCGGTCGCCTATTCTTAAAATATTCTTCGTGTGAACGTATTATACGTAATCCTTTATTTACCTTATTTAATTATAATTAAAAAATTATCTCATTGTCTACAAACAATTAGATAAAATATGAATAACAAAGAATAAAATCTTAGTATTTATATAATAATAAATAAACTTTATTATGTCAAATTATACTTGTACTACGGGTTTAATATTTTATATGAAAAATATTTTCCAATACGGGCTGAATTTTTGGCGCATCAAACAATTCTTTGGAATTTGGGTCCAGATAAAAGAGTTTTTACAGGCTCTTATACGGGTGAAATTAAACATGAATACTTGCTTTTACCTCTGACGTGGAACATTCCGCTTCAATACATCCTCTTTGAACACAAGGGAAACTAGGAGGGTAATCGGGTTTGTATCACGTTTCCATACATCCGCGGGCCGCAATGAGATAAATGACTATGTGAGACGTTCTAATATTATTAGAATTTCTTAGCTTCAGATGATGTAACTTTTTTAGGTATTAATATATTTTTGTAGGTATAAAATGTTTTCGCACATAAAATCTTTAGCACACGTGCTTTCGACCTAAGAAAATTCAAAGTGTTGAAAGTATTGTAAAACAATGGTATCAAATTTAGAGGGAGAATAATATACTTATTTATTTTTATATACAGAATTGCATCAAAGCAATTTACGGTTCTGTGTAGAGCAGATAAAAAGGAGCATTAGCCCTGTCGTATACATTGTTGGCGGCAGACAGCCAGGACAAACTTAATTTACTAGTAGTTGAAGTGGATAAGCGCGAACGGAATTATTTATCCAATGGCGGCGACTGTGACGGAGGTAGCATGCTCCGCTGTGCCCACGCAGAGCTCGAGAGATAGCGGTTATTTGTGTTATTTTCAACTACCACGCTATTGTTAGTCCTTTATTAAATACATGGTACTACAAAAATCATATAGCGACGAGATGAAACTGATACTGTATAGACGTAATTAGGAAACCATACGAACATATTTTGACTGAGTTTATCAAACGGTTTACATAAGTTAGACCTCATACAAAGGTTATCTGCATTGGTTCCTTGCTCTTACTTATTTCTACCAAACCTAGTGATATCCTTGTAATATAATGCTATAGCATGAAGAGTCGAATATTATACGTAGGCTTTTTTATTGAGATGCTGCAATAAAAAAAACCAACGAGCAAGAGACTTTTTTGCTTGATAGATTTGTTTTAATGTCTTTGTCCAATGATATATAAACATTTTTTGTCACAATGATCGTTAGGGAAATACTTCCAAACTACTGAACCGCTCTTTATAATTTTTTGTTCGCTGTGTACTGTTTAATCTAACTTGAAAAATAGGATAGTTTATATCTCAAAATATAGTCGTCTTATTTTCATGATATACATATAAGTGAAGTTAAGACAGGACAATGTTTGTTGAATTAACTAGTAAACTATAAAGTCAATTATAATGTCAGTATAATTGTATTGTTCCAATTTTAAACACGCAACACTATGCTATGACTTTAAACAAAACACCATAACTAAAATCTTCAGTCACTTTTGATACCTTTTTTTATTATCTTCAAGATTACTTTGCGGAATAATTAAAACTATTTACCTGTTGTCAAACTTAATTAAACATATTGACTTTGTAAGCAATGAAATCGCTATTCGCTACGTGGACGGTACGTGGCACGTCTTTGTTACGGCTCGCTCTGCGGCGGGATGGATCTAATTGAAAAATACAGTTAGTTAGTGCTTGAGCTTTAATTTATAATATACGAGCTGCTGCAGGAAAACCACCTTTTCATTCTTGGTATAATATTCTATCGTCTATTGACGAACCAAAATATTTTTGACCTACTCATTTTACCTTTACAGTAATGTTGCACTCGCCTTTTATTCTGTAGTTTTACAAAGGAAATAAAAAGATACAGATTCGGCTAATATTCATTTTTATCCATCCTCTTAAAAGCTGTCTTGAGTATTTCTGAGAAAAGCTTGTTAGAGTAAAAAAATAATAAAACAATAGATAAAATTTTTAATTAAATCAGTAATATACTAATTACTGTGTTGCTGGGCGTGTTTTATTAATTATTATGTAAAGCTGATATAATGTTAGATACAAATTAATTTAATTAAACCTTTGTAAATTTAAAAATTTATTTTAAAATTTACAAAGGATACGAAAATATAAAATAAGTGTTCGCTACAAACCTATTCGTTTAGATCCCATTTAACCAGTTGATTGCTTATGCAGTCTCCCTAGGAGACTTGTAAAAAACTTGGAATACATAGCTTTCGTCTCACCTGGGGATGAATCTTATTTTATTTTATTTTGAGATTAACACTTGCGATTATGATTACAAATCTGCTAAAAGATTAACGCAGTGTTAGGGATTCAAATGTTATAAATATTTTCTTTAAACGGTAAATGACTATAAAAAATACTAATTTAAGAGTTGATCTTTAGCTTATAGCTGCACCTACCATAACGCCTAGCAATTGTTGATACTAGTCATAAAATAATAAACAACGCGGTATAGGGTCGCTCATTAATGTCAATATTAGCCAGATTTAGGCATTTCAGGAAAATAAATCTTACTTATTCTATTTAATCAGTCAAGTAGACCGAAATATAAAACTATGATATACTTTGAAAGGTGTTTATGTCAACACTACACTATTTAAAAAAAATATAAAACAAAAAGTACTAAATATAAACATACAGGTATACGTTTATTGTTATAAACATATACTTAAATAAAATTAAGGTATACGTGTACACTTAAATTTTATTCATTGATATCTGTTTGGAAATTTTGTTAGTACCTTATACTAGTCATGTAAACTTAAAAGATTCTAGACTGCGATGCTGATATGACCAATTAAACGTTTAAAAGTGTGTATCATAGATGCTTTAAATGTGACAAAGGACGACGTGGGACTGATATAAAATTATGAATAAACATGTTCCATAGTGTGGCGATTGATGATATAAATATTGGGTGCGCGCAGCTGGAAAATTAAACAACACGTCGACAATGACATCATTATTCATCTATTTTCAAATAGGTTATTGATTCGGTGTTGCTCTTGCGCTTGATGTGTTTATATTCAGGCGAAATTGTGTTACTTTTGCGTTTATAATTTTAGTATGGATAGTATTATTGAGAAAAAAAATCTAGTTGACATATAATATAAAACATTTACATTGTCAGACTTTAGCGAATTTTAACAATCTATTTACATTTTAGAAGCCATTTAAAACTTCAATAGAGAATAGATAAAATCGCATGCTGTAAGCGTTGGAATTTTGATCATTGTTGTTACATCTCGTTTAAATGTAACAAACGTAGCTGCAACTGTGATACAAGTTAACGCAAGAGACCAGTTGCTTATATCGTAGCCAAGGTAAGTAGTACCTTTATTTAAATATATACTTCTTTATTTATTAAAAGTATTCTCATAATAAAATTACTTCTTTAAAATCTGTACATTTAATTATCTTCTTTACTCGACGTTTTGAATGCCATAATCGTTTAGGATAGACAAAGCTATTCGATGTTCAAAATTGGTAATAATATTAATCTTCAAATATAATGAATTATTGTTTTAAATTTTGATCTCCCTTGAGTATTTTGATTTATTTAGTAAGTTAGTATTGAAATGTATCAAATTCCTTGGACGAACCAATTTCTTTGAATCGTAAGCCAAATAGTAACGAATTATTCACGCAAAAACAAGCATACAATAAACAACATTTATAGGGTAAAAAACGGTTTATTTCCTTAAATATTTTTTTGCTTTTTAATATTAAAAGTAAAAAAAATAGTAAATAATATTCATAAATAGTATTATTTGCTAACTAATTAAATTGGGAACTTTAATTTGGAACCTAATCAAAATTATGTAGTGTATCAAGCGGTAGTTTATAGCAATATTGGTCAGTTATCTGACGTATTCATCAAATAGGCTGACGCATAGTATCAGCTCGCGGCAGGCTGCGTCTATCAACCAGTTCGATAATTGGACATGTCGACCGTTAATGAAGTTTTCTCCCAATGAAGGGCAGTTGGCAAGCACGGCCTATCAACGGTCCGCGTTAACGTTGTTAACATCAGGGCTCGAATAAAGCTGGGTTACTCGACAGGAATTCTCACGGGGACACCCTGTATTATAATGAAGGGGGAGATTTACTTTTGTTTGTTATGTTGTTTAGACTTTTAAGTTTCATTTGTGAATAATTTTTTGAGTAGAAACAGAGATCTGCCTGTAACAATTAAGCATATTCTAAATACGTACTATCTCTCTATTTTTGAAATCAGGTCAGCGCATATTGCTTTTTTTACCTGTTACTTGCATTATACTTCAAGATAAAATCTATAATTCGATTAAACACTTCACTTAACAAGTTAGCAATACGCGGACAGATTGAATATTATATTAAAAAGATTTTAATAGTTAAAAATCTTTGAAATTCTACGTTCTATATAAAGCGAGGCCTTAGGTTAAAATTGTTTATAGTGCATATAATGTTATTGTAATTGTTAATGTATATAATGTTACAAGTCCGTGAGCGCAGATGGTAATGATCACAAGTTAGCTTGTGCGTCAAAGGTCGTGGGTTCAATCCCCACCGAGGACAAATATTCATATGATGATATTTGGATTTTTTAGTGTCTGGGTGTATTTGTGATTCATCCGTTGTCTGATGTCTATAACAGAAGTACTTTAACTATTACGGAGTCAGGTCAATGTGTGAGATGTTGTGTGAGTTTATTTATTTTTACTAAAAATAATAAATTCACGTAATATCTAATATATTGACCAGATTTATAGATATGTCGCTTAAAGCATACCTATGTGTTACGAATATAAGGCAACGAAGGAATCTCAATAATACTTAAATGTTTATTTAACACCCAGATATACCTTATTTGTTTTAGGCACAAATCTGGGTGGAGATCAAACCTTCGCACAAGATAGAATTACCACCATCTGCGTTATCAGGCCCGTTTAGGAAGATATGAGTAAAAAATCCATATCACTGTTGTCACGTTGGTAGATTCCTTCGCCTCTTTTATTATATTTACACATATATCTACAAATCAATGCAATTTTAAACAATGTTCGAAGTATACTAGGAGTCGTATTAAATAAGAATTAGATCTATATTTTGCGGGTAACATACGGCAAGTCAGTAGGATTGTCGATATTGTGCCATGACAATGAGTGCTGATGAGGAGTCGCTCGAATATCTCCTTTGCCCGTCACGTGCTCGCGGCTCCTGAATCAAAATCATTCTTTTTTGATCGTTTATTGGATTAAAGACGATAGATTTCAAAAAGTCACGTAAAACAAGCCACGTAAAATGTCATTTTATTTTAAGGTTGCAGGTGCAATTAATGACAATCTTATTCGAATTTTTGATAAACTAAGCAGCACCCAGCACCAGCACCTTATTCACCCGCATTAAGTTAAGTTGTAGAACTTTTATACTAACTCGGCAACCCCCTTTAACCCCCTTAAGGGATTTTCGAATAAATATTTTACACGTGTTTCAAGACTTTCAAGCAGAACCTTTTTATTATATTTCATTCAAATAACTTCAAAAACAGCAAAGTGTCATATTAATTTGCGTTTTATGCCTTTAGAGGTAGTGAGTTAAAAAAAAACATCACTTCTTAGCGCTCCCCTACATAATAAAAGGAATCTCTGTTCAAAATTTCAAGATTCTTACTCTTATAGTTCATGCCCTGCGTTGATATGTCAGTCAGCCCTTTATTTACACAGATTTAGGACTTCCACAATCTACATTTTTGAACTAAATTTTATTATTAATTTTAATGATATATTTATTTGAAATATAAGATACCCCCCTTGATAATGCGGATATCTTTCTTATGAATAAATTCTATAACCAGTGGAGTACTAAAATTTAGGTACTTGCTCCTTTTAAGGTAGATTAAAATGTTTAACTCTAAAAAAGGGGAATACCTTAAATTAATGTAAATTTTGCCGGCAAACGAGCCAAAGAACAGTTCATTAACCGCATGATTTGACAAGAAGCTCGTGATCGGCCGATGTTCATCAAAAACAAATTACGTCCAGCCCTCTCAAGGGATTGCATTACAATTTAGAGACTGAAATATAAATTTTATTTATTTATTTTCACAATAAAAACTAGTAAATACTTAGTAGCATGGCTCCTATTAATTTCACAACGAACTCAAAAGGTTTTGTTATCGAATATATCAGAAAAGTATATATTTTCAAATAGCAAAATGTCGATCATGGTCAATAAATTCCCGTACTGTCTAGCTTCACAATTTGCGAACAAAGCGTTTTTCCATAGATTTTAATCGGTACGGCCGCCTAACATTAAAAGGTTAATCGTCCACATAAAACACGGCACAATAAAGAACGTTTCACCATTCGCCGTGTTCCAAGTCAGACATCTCACGTTATTATACTCGTAAAGTTCGCCCTTTCCTTGCATAATGACATGACGAATTGCGTTCGCGATATTTTTACTTCTTTATACGATGAGGTCATTACGCGCCAGTTATGACGCAAAGGCCAAAAAGGAATGTGTTTCCGAATATAATGTTTCTGAAAATTGTTCGGTTTTAGTTTTTATTACAGAGTTAAGGAATCAGACATTGCTTTTTTTATTTATGGTGACGTTTAATTTTCCTTGCTTTAATTAATTAACAGAAAAAAAAATTGTTCACTTGACTTAGCTTTAATTAATAAATAATCTGTAGATAACAGTTTATGCATAAATTTTCTTACATATAATATTATTATTATTAAGTATATATTACTTATTTCTGCACCTGCAAATTCTAATCTCTATCATTCAAACTTCACAAGATCATCAATCATGTACAATAGATTCAATTATTATTTTAAACAAATTGTCTTAACTAAAAATATTTAAACATATTATTTTAAATACGAAAGCGAATATTTACTAACTTGTGTCACTAAAGTGAAATAGCACTGCCTACAAAACTTTTGTTCAACGGTCAGAGTACTAAATACAGCGACTGCAACTCAGTGCGTATTTTTGTTGAAAAAAGCTGTGAGGAAATTTAAAACAAATTCAGTCACAGAGATAATGGAGAGCCGGAGTTCCGAGCAATAGAGGACGTGTGGCTGGCAACCGGGGTGAAAAAGTACAAAAGTTGTTCCCGCACCGTATAAATTGAGCAACGAACATAAACAAATTTATTGCGCAATACGTCATTTTGTCCATTTATTTGCAACACCAAGTGAGAAGTTAAAACCAAATCGGGAAATCGTACTCAAAACATTCATTTAACGTGTTACGAGTTAGTTAACGACCTCAAGTGTGACTATTTCAAGTATTTTATCTCACTGATAAACTATCTTTAAACAAAAATGTATGCCATTAACTTAAATTTTAAGAATTAAAATTAACTTAAGAACTTGCTGGCATCTACTAGTTACCTACTGTTTTAAGATGTTGCCTTATATTAAGTTAAAAATAAGTTTTATATTGGATATAGAACAATTTAATTAAGTAGGGATGCCTCCAGAAAATCTGTATCTGTAGTGAGTACTATCTTTAGATATTTTTGTTCTAAAGTTGGAGAATTCCATCTTAAAGTTCTAAGTGGGTTAAAATAAGGTAATGCATTAAAATAAAATCATTGTTTCAATACCATAACTAATATAGTCAATCATTATTCTAATGGAGTTTGATAAACAGGTGGTAGCCACTATCTGGTATGCTGATAGTTCGATAATAAAACTGATTATTAACTTGTAATAACAAAGTACCGACAAGTGAAATGGAAATACGATGGGTAGCGACAAGAATAGAGTGTTTCTTCAATAATTTCATAAAAATAAACGAGCAAATCTCCTTCTCAGCGAGTGGGAGAGCAGTTCGTGCTTGGAATAAATTTCTTCAAAGGGATCGTTTTCAATTTCATGGCTCAATCTTCGGGATCTCAGTGAGAATATGTAAAGGGGCATTTGTCGGTGTCAACACAATGTAATGAGCCCCTTTCGCATTATCTACGTGCTTGCGGATATCACAATCCACCTCATCGTTATTGGGGTCTATTGGTGGTAATTTTCTTGCTTAAATATTACGGTATTATTTTTTAAGGCGAATTCGACTTTTAATAATGTTCTCTGTCGGTTAATATAACTCGAATAAAGGTGTAATTAGAAACGGAGAAGCTGTAAAACGCGAGGAATTTAATAATCAGTGAAGTTTAATTATTTTCTGCTTTAATTAAATAATATATGTGTTTATATGACAATTGTAAGCTTGTTGCTGTGAAGTTTTTAAAGTATAAAATAAATCAGAAAAATATTTTAACTTAATCATAAAAGACACACATTAAACAATTATACTACTCCTAACAGAAAATTTCCTTCACTCAGTGAAATAATAGTCACGGACATCATAATTAATTATCATAAAAAATACATTTTAACTGATTCATTTTAATATTCAGTAACGAGATTTTCAAAGCATGAATAAAAGTTTATTACAATCCATGCATTTAGCAATAAAATCCAGCGGAGAAGCTTTTTGAAGTCTTAATTACAACCTGCGGCTACGCTGCACCTTTTCTTAGGATTGGATATCTGTTCGTAATTTGACTTATTAAAATTTTGTTGGCTGAATCTTTATTATAAACGAGTTAATGCTATATGAAATAAAATAAGGTGACAAAAACTATATTCGGACTACTTTATTATTTGGAAAACAAAACAGTGGAATAGGGGGTAAAATCATTACGTTGCCATAAAACAATAACGAGTTTGGGGAATAAATTTGACGCTTTGAGGCTAACCCTCGTATCTGCCTTCTATTACTGGTGACTTATGAGCGACAACGCAACTACAATTTGGTTAACATAATCATTTTGCATATGACGTATTGTAGGATAAACAGTTTCATCATATATGTCTCTTTAAAGTAGTTAGATGCATTTAAATTCGTGAGCTGAAATGCGGCAATCTTCTTTCCCTTTGACGTAGGAGTTCCCCTATTGAGAATTGTTTCAGCGGAACATTTCGCCATTGGAGCAGTAATAACGTTTGTTCAAGAAATTCAAACGTGAAACTATTGCGGCGCTCCTTGAGGAGTGAGCGTTGTGGCATAAACGTCTCTTGCAATATTGTGTCGCGCCTCACCATCACAGCATTTGTGTAAACATTCGATCGAACGAATAATCGGGTAGAAGTATAACGCTGAAATGTTTACATAGATTCCGTCGTTATATTTGATGTAACATTACGTTAGATGTTTTCGTATTTATGTTTTTCTTCCATGCGACAGCTGTAGATCTCTGCTCGTTATTTGCGCCGTGACGTGTCCTAATGATGAGAAACTGTCTACCTTCTTCGTTAAATATTTTATAGAAATAGTTTTGTCATAATTGCGAAGTTAAAAATAATCACGCACCGCACGGCTGTAATTAATTTAGTTCAACTAAATTAATTACAGCCGTGCGGTACCGGCAAGTAGTAGCTCGCCATGTACCAGGCGTCGTAAAAGGCGACTAAGGTATAAGAACCGACAGATAGCGATATCCATCCGAAACAGTGTAGCTCAAATGCACAGGGCGGATATGGGCAGCAGCATACCCGTCACGAAAGCTGCGTTTTGCGATTGCTAACATATTTGCTCAGCAGGGCAATCATGGACAAGATTCCCTCATTCTAAGGCTCCAGCAGTGGACTTGAACTTAACATACTTAATAAATTCATAATATATTTGTTTGATGTTCTTTATAGATTTGGATTACAAGTAATCAAATGTTACAATGAGTAGAAAGAGCCCTTGTTGATGAAGCAGTGTTCGACACAGTGGCGGGGGGATAAGGTGAGATTGCGACCCTTCTGATTACACAATGTTGGCTTTCATCCCTTGTGCAAGTCGCGCTCCGGAAATCTTTTGTGATTCGACTTCGGTTATTGTGGCAACGCATACTAATATGGCCTGGTGCTGCTGAAATATGTCGCAGGAGGAGTCAAATGAGTGAATGATATAAAATACGATTGCTTATGTCTTGTTACAACATGGAGTAGGTACACGTTACAGACATGACCGGATCTGTAATCGTGTTGTTTGCTGCGCTAATAACGTCTGAGCAGCGGTGCATCTCGGCTACCCGTTGGTCGTGCGGTCGAGAACTAAATTAAATTTGTGCCGCCCGTCGCCTCCATGATCTAGTGGACGCAACTCATACTTGGGTTGCTCCAAAATAATACTACAAATTCGTAAATCAAGACAGTAAAGTAATTTTAACATATAAATTACCTTTTTGTTATCAATGTCTCATTTTAATAAATTTTTCATAAAATATTTTGCAGAAAATATAAAAGCTATCTAAAGTGTTATTTCAAAACGAATCTACATTCTCGGGTAAAGGATTTAAGTTAGTATGTCGAGAGCTCAACGAGAGTGTGTTTCTCTTCTGATAAGAATTCGTAAGAGCATAAAAATAAAAGTTCACATCGAAGGAACAGGGAAAATGTCGCGGAATAATATTTGGGATTCTCGTTTTATTTGACTGCAGACCCTCTGCGAATGGAGACAGAGATTTCCCGAGATGGCCCTATCAAACATTTATGGAGTACCTACATAAAAGGACAACACTTAAGAGCAGTTTCAATAAGTGTTCTGAGTTACAAGGCCGTGACGAATTGGCGTACTTAGATGAAATCTCAATCGCATTTATCCTTACAATAAACAGTGATTCTAACTTCTAGATATGGAACATTGCATATATTCGAATTATTTTAGGATTTCTATGCACAGGTAGAAACAATAGACTAAGTAATTAAAGTGTTAGTTAACTAGTAATAAGATCTAATCACAAACACTACTAACCTATCTAATCGCTATACTAACACGGTCATTGTATCTCACTTATCTCGCGTAATTAATTACCTCCAAGATAGATTGAATTAAACTAATGAGGATGGTTAGCTGCATTGCATACACTGTAGTTTCCGGTTTCTTTACATAGAGCGGAGCAAGACAGCCCGTTTAGATATTGATGTGGTTTGACCTAGCGAGCGCCAGCGACTCGTATAAATGCAAATAAGCCGATAGTACTTCAACCTTGATTAATTTGAAACATTCACTAGTTTCCATCCAAATGTAAAAGTTTTATTTTAGTATCATAAATATTGCATCCCATCTGCAATACAAGCACGTTGTCTATACGGCGATCAATATTTAAAACTTGTGCGCAATTCTGCCCTTTGACTTTTTGTTACACGTTTATACAATATTTATCGCACATGCAACAAAGAAATTCCATTTTGGGTCGAATGAGCAAATAGTTCGACGTTTGAATTTCTCTTGTGTAAATGTTATTATGGAGCTTTCGGTTAGTATGTGCAGGTGAAACATTCCGCAATAACGGCCAAGTTGCCGCCTCCGACAAAGTGGGATTGGCGTATAATGCCGACAAAGGCACTGTCGACTTGTCTTACACCGACTACGAAAATACTATAGAAGATTGAATAAAATACGAATTCAGTAATAATATTTTATGAATCGTTTAGCGTTACCTGCATTGTTCTGCTTTTGATGCCGGGATTTGCAGCAAAGAAATAGTAGTGCTGGAGTGACGCAAACAACTTCGGAAAGATTATGCGACTGTAATCACTGGAAAAAGTACAAAGATTGCGATCGACTGCTGGTATACGATATGATGTTGGTATGATAAGTAAAATTTTGTATTAACATCTTAAATAGATTGGAAAGTGATTAATCACCAAGCAAGACAGCCTTAATCACAATTTTTGCCGACTCTAACCCAGAAAATTCTCTACATCTTACTGATATAACAGCTTTCTTGCCTATGAAGATATAGTTACAGTTTAAAGTTTTCCATATGAGCAAAGTTTCTTATATAATCTTAATAATAATTAGAAACATATCTATACATAAAAATTTTGGTAGCGGATGCTACATAACAGTGAAAACAGTAAAATAAACTCAAGTAAACTCTTGCAGACCAGATTTTGTTATCTATATATGTTTTAATGAATAAATCGGAAATACATTATGATTATATTTGGTTATTAATAAAAAATAGATAATAAGTATGTTCGTTGGTTAAAAAAAATCACTATAAAAACACTTGTCCATCATTCGTCTGTTTAATAGTAGAATAACAAAATACACCGGAGCGTTTATCAACGTCAGCTCTGTCACCTGAGTCGTCCTGCAAAAATTGAGAAAATAAAATTTACAAAACAAGTTTTTAAGTAAGACTGATAGACATTTTAGATACAAGGAAGTAAATTATAATACAAAAGATTGACGTTTTGTCAATCTTTTTTGGACACCGGTACAGGATAATTTAGGAGATAATAAATTAATGGTTTATGGTTATTCCGGTATATAATACTTTAGCAAAATACCAACATTGTGTTGGTTTTTGAAATATCGTGCAATTAGGCTTGCAACTCGAATGGAAAGCTTACTCATATGATTAGCAATTATATTATAAATATAAAATTTATGAACTTTGGAGTCAACTTCATAGTAGTTCCATAGCCATGAGTTTTGGTAAAACGATTAAGGTCTTAAAATAAATCAAAACATATAATAAATAATAAATAAAACATAATAAATAAATAAATCAAAATTAACAATTATACTTGTAAAATACTTGAAAACTTATCCAAATGACAACCGCTCGATTTTTCGTAAAATATATAAACATAAAAGGCTTTCATATGCCAACAGTTACAGGGGTTCTGCCATTTTCGGTATTGAAGAGCTAACGAGAAAAAAGTAATCCGTAATTCGGCTTTCACCTTTGCGGTTGCTGCTTGATTATGATTAAAACCTTCCGGTAGAATACTCTTCCAGAAAATAAAAAAAAACATATTGTACAGACTCGTTTATTATGGTGTTCTAAACATATTTTTTGTTATAGGAATGTAATAAGATAGAGTTTGGTTTTCGATTGAGATGTATGTAGACAATAGAAGTTGGTCAAATGACCAACATTTTTATCCGTATTCACACTAAGAGCTTGTTCTAAATTAAATGTCTATTATTTGATATTTTTTTGAATAATAAATATTTTTATATATTTATAAATATATATATATATATATATATATATATATATATATATTGTCATGGTGCAAACCTATGTTATTGGTAAATTATGAAGGTTTCTGGTCGATCACCTGCTTCAAGCGGTCCAGTTGTTCATAGTAGGTGGTAGAATTAAACGTCTGGCCATATGGGAGCAGCTCATAGTAGATGATTTGCATCCAATCCCACCAAACACACAGCAAAACCTTCCTAGCCGTCAGTCCCGGGCTGGCTTCAACCACGACTGTTTTCACTTGATATTATCGTATGTGATTCATTTTTCGCCAGACACCATCTGCCTTAAAAATAAGTCGAGTTTGTTCAGTTTTAGCGGCATATCGCAGGCGTTGATTCGGTCCAGAAGGTTTTTTGTGTCAAATCATGCATCCAAACATCAAGCTTTATTTGGATTCAACCTTTTGATGATGGTTTAAATGGTTTGAAGTAACTCCCAACTCCTGGGCGCTGTCACAAGATGCCATATGCCGGTCTAACTCGCTATTTTCCATGATTTGATCGGTATTCGTCGTCACAGGTCTTCCGCCGGCTGGTTTATATATATTACTTGAATATTCTACTTTCACTCTGTATGTCAACAATTTTTTTATAGATATATCGAAAACACTTACTGAGAATTGATTTATGTTGCTTTTTATAATATAATTATTTTATTATAGTGAGCAGTGGTAAGTTTTTTAAGAGGACATACAAGTCTGATGAAATTTGCTCATATCACTAAATATTTTTGCTATAGTGAGGTAAGCAGTATGAACGCGTATTACGTGAACACTAGTTGCAGACAGGTATCGTAAGCAGGTGGCTTTAACAACCATATTTGTCATCCGAGTTCACCAAAATGTTCCAATTTATCACAAAACTGATATTTGTAGTTATATTCGCTGCTTTTGTTTAAATTTATGACTTTGTAATTATTAATTACTGTTTAGATTTTGTACTGAAATGTCTAATTAAAGTAGACTGTATGATAATTTTTAAAGTGATTTGTTGTGGTGTAGTTCCATTTAGTAAACTGCATTAAGATAGACCTCTCGGGTTGTTACTTGTAAGTTTAAAATGGTTCACCTTAAATAAAAATATGTTATAAAAAAAATTCTATAATACTATTATTATAGACATATAGCACAGGTTTAAAACACTTAGTTACAGAGAGATTTAGGGTGATTGATATACTCGGCAATTCAGCCACTTCACTTAAGTTTAATAGCTAAATTACCTTGGTAGTACGATCTTAAAATTCATCATCATCCGATCATAATGTTATCATTTCATTTAATGGCTGACAAAAGAGGGTGTCATAAGATTGGTTGTTAGGATAAAGTTCTCAAATATATATTTTTGAATCTTTGGCGAATGAAGTCAAGAGGAACAATGGTTGATTTCCTTATTAGCCATAATATGCCATTATATATGTTGTTCCTGTTTATTTGAGATGTGGCATACGGTTTATGCAGCAGAATTTCTATGACATGAGAAGACAGAATAAAATTTCTTTACCAATTCTGAGAATCTGTACAATGTGTGGGCATATACGATGCGTTGATTTTATACATAAACTTACTAGGTATGGTAGGTAAACATAGTAGTTAAAAGATAAAACATATACATAATCAAGCCGAGGTATTGGCATAGAATATCTTTTTCTATACTAGGTGTTGTATGTGTCGTCTGTGGTACCGAAATTGACAAATCTCGGTGTATCTGATATACGGGCCGAGATGGGCAGGGTATGCCAGTCACGAAACCACGCATATTGATTATCACCACGCCTGCCCATTTTCAAATTATATGCAAAATATTCCTAAAAGTATTGGAGAAGCTTACGGCTGATATGATGGAAAGGTGTTTTTGCATTTTTGATAATGAATACACGGATCATTGTATCTTCATTTTACTCATTACACAAGAATATGCACCACTATATATATATATATATTTCAGTTTTGTGTAATGGTTGACTGGGAGATAATGCCATCTGGCATTAAGTCCGCCATTTGTACATTTTGTAACATTTTGTGCAATAAAGTTAAATAAAAAAAAAATATATATATTCTTGTATCCCTACTAATATTATAAATGCGAAAGTAACTCTGTCTGTCTGTCTGTCTGTCTGTCTGTCTGTCTGTTACGCTTTCCCGGTTAAACCTCTCAACCGATTTTGATGAAATCTGGCATAGACAATCTTTAGACCTTAAGAAAGGACATAGGCTATTTTTGAACTCGAAATAAGGGTTGTAAGGGGTTGCAAGGGGGGATGAAAAGCTGGATCGCTATTTTTAGAGCTAGAAACTTAAAACTTATTTTTCAGGCCATTGATTCGATATAAATAAACGTGACATTCAAAGTTTATATAATTTGAAGTAAATAGGTATGGTACCCAAAAAACTATTCCACGCGGACGAAGTCGCGGGCACAGCTAGTAATGTATATATATATATATATAGGTTTAAATATCCAATTGATTTAATTTTTATTATTTTCGATTTCAACTTTAAACGATAAATGTATATTATTTTTGTAAATTTAAAAACTTCCTGACGATTAGACATTTTTTAAAAATTCCACGAGAATGACGTATAAATAGTGAGGGGTTGCTTGGTGCACAAAGTTTTTATACGGTATGTCGCAGGCACATAACCGGCACCTGGTCCCTCATTTGCATAATGTTGACAAGTCGCTCAACTCAGAATCGCCGGATATTTTATACACTCACAATCTATGCCTTAATTTTTACAAACATAGTACTCTATGGCATAATATTTTGAAAACTTCGTCTTTATTTACGTGTCACGTCATATGTTACGTCAGTTAGTGAATATACTTTTTTCTGCGTTATTAAAATAAGGTAAAACAAAAATCGAATTCACCTTGAAATAGTGAGGGGTCGTTTGGCACGCGAAGTTTTTATACGGTACGGTGCGGGAGCATAACGGGCACCTGCGGCTTTATTAGCATAATGTGGACAAGTCGCTCCTCTCCGCGCGCGCCGGACACTTTGTGGGAGCCACCCAAATCTTCTTCAGAACACATTTGTGTAAGGTCAAACTTCTGATAGGTGAACGGAATGTATACACGATAGTTGTACACTTATAGGTATTATTCATGAAATTATAAATAACATTGAAGTGTCTGTCTGTAATTCATATTTCCAGTTTTTCAGTGTGTGTCTATAAAAGTATTTACAGTACTTACATAAAAATCATTTTTGAATGTCTCTCTCTGTATCTTCCTGTTAATCTTTGAAACGGCTTCACCGATTTTAGAGGGACTTCACTGGCAAATAGCTGATGTTGTTGGTGTAACTTGGTGGCAACTACGCGGATAAAGTTGTTGGGCGCTGTTAGTATTTAATAAAACAAACTCCTCGACTGCGTCTGCCTGTGCGTATATTCCAAATAAAATTAGAACTCCTAATAGGTAGTTCTAATTTTAATCATATGGTTTTGATGGATGGAATGTTGTGATTTACTAGAAAGTTTTATTTTTCTTTATGTTCTTAATAAGACAGAGGTAGACACCTGTCATTCTGATTAGATCCTACAGTTCTAGTACTGCAGGATCGTGCTTGCTGGTTGCAGGCCGCATATAACTGATCCTATCAGAGATATCATGGGGCTGTGCCTGGCTACCATATGTAATTATAGAAGAACCTTAACTTTATGGAATTACGAAAATCCTTCGATCCTCTTCAATTTTTCTAAATATTTTAAACAAACAGTAGAAGGATAACAAATATTTGTCATAAAATTGTCTTTGTTTATAGACTCGTAACTAATAAAGTGTGCTGAAATAAATGTAACGGTTCACAGCCCCTTTTACGCGAGAGGGAAGGCAAACAAATAAAATTCAGTTTCTATGGGCATGTGCTCTTGTCGCCATTCTTGAGAAGCGGCCGTTGTCTTTTATTCTTGAACAAAACGGATTTCATAAAAGTCCCAAGGTCTTGTGTACATTCGAAGAAATTGCTGATTTAGTCTGTTATATGACCGAACCGTTGAGGTTTTTTGCTGCACTCTTTGTTGTATATTATTTTTTATTTTTCAATTAATTAAAAGTTGCAACTTTATTGTTATTTCTTTTAGAATGTAATATGATGCTGTTATTGTACCCTAATAACAGAATTCAGAAGGTGCAATACAATACAAAATATATTATATTTGTATTCGCTACTATAATAGAAAACCTAACATTCTGTCGAAATTGTTTGATACGCCACTTAGAATAATATTTTTATTCATGAAAATAGTATAGAAGCTATATTAAATCCAGGGTTTTATTTTTAAGTTACAACATGTATACATTAGCTACATTCCGTAAACACTACTGAACGTGTTTGTATAGTATGTAAATTGCTATTCTTATTGTATGCAGAATTTCAATGGTTGTGCAATCAGAGAGGGGAAAAAGCGAATGTAGTGGTCGTAGTAAATGAAACCGCTAGATGGGTCGGTGCTATTAAGTCGATACTATAGTGTGTACGGTCGCCTTGCAGTGCGACCACTAGATTGATTGCTAATTGAAAGCTCGAATACTTGAAATAATGGATATATATGTAGATTAAAAGCAAACACTCAAATGTGTCGTCATTTTTATATTAGAACTATAAGGCTAGTTCCGTGAGCAAATATTTATATATAAATGTTTTGAGTCACGGTGTTTGTCTGACATGAACGTCTAAACTACTGAACCGATTTTAATCAATTTTTGCTTACTGTGTACAGTTTGATCCAATTGAGAGATAGAATATTTTATATCTTCACTTATGGTCACAATATTTTCTATTATAAATAGAGTTTGTAAATGGTTTTTAAATAATCGCAGCAAAACCCATGTTTTTTGCTAAATAATTCCCAGTAAAAATATTGTAATAATATATTTTCAAGACGTTTTATTTGATTAAGTAATATATATTTATATAGCGATAAATTTGTATTAATCAAAATAAACCATAAAACAAATGCAAAAGCAGTTTGGCAATGTACCAGCTGTGGTTTTTATTATTATAGCAATACACTGGGTGACTTCAGCTGCTGGTCAGCTCTCCCGCGGTCGTAGAGATTGATTACGAATGGATAGAACTGACGGCGGTGAGTGGCAAACCGAGACAGGTATGTTGTTTTGCGGGGAGGTATCGTTTGATAAAGTTTTACATTGATATTGTGGCTGTATAAGTGTACACTTATACTTACAGTACACAAGAAAAGACGGCGTTAGTAACATTATGAAACCTCAACACTATACCTATAGTCTTTCGAATAAAGCTTGATTTAATTTAAAGTTGACATACTAGCGTGTTTATAAAATATATTTTACCTTAATTATTTTTATTTTAGTTTTATATAATATGCTTCATATGTGATACCTTTGTAATGTACGCAATATTATTAATAAATTATGATGCCAAATGTCATAATGTCATTATAAATGGCGGGAGTGACAGAGCAGTGAGTAGCGATCTAACATTTCATTTAAACATAAATTTTAGTATTCGTTTATATAATCAAAATAACAGCAACATTTTGAAAAATATATGAAAATATTTACTGTGTTTATAACAAAAATAAGCATTTCACATTTTTTGTTCGTTTGTTTAAAGTGAATTCTAAGGCAAGACTGACTTTAAAGGATATTGTGTTGAGGCAGATAATCAATGTTATTAGAAGTCATTTAGGTTTATTGGATTTTATTCTCATGGGAACGAGAATCACGTGGGTCAAGCCGCGGGGCACCGCTAGTGGCTTTATAAAACACCAGAAACTATACCGTACGACATAGCGTTAAAAAAACAATCATTTTAATAGTGTACTGTAAAATCAAATCAACAGTTACTTTAAACTGAGTTTTATTTAGGTAAGATGAAATTGAAGAATATTAAATGTTGATCTCCAATGAATTCAGTAGTAGGTCGCGAGAAATTTTTTTTTCATATTCTATGTTCGACATCCCGGGTGACCTAATTTGAAAACTTTCAAACTAAACTTTTATTTTATGCCTTTCCAACTATAATGAATTTCATGTGAAAGCTTTTTAATTGATATTTTTTTAACGGTTATTCAACCGTTTAAAATGTTTGGACAGAATTATACAATTCGGTCCAATGCTGAGTATGTAGCATCCCCGTCACGAAAGCTGCGCTCTGTCACGGATGCAGATTGTTGTTATTTTCCTCAGCTCTAAGCTGGTTTTGGTTTGTTACATTTACAGTATTTATCTAAGTAAATGAAATGGTTAAGAATGGTGTTTAAGAATTTAATTATGACCAAGTAATTTGTTAACTTGCTTAAATTTGCAGACGATCCAGAAAGTTTTAAAATGGTAGGTTTGTGAAGAATGATGTACGTACCAGTAGGGCAACCGAGTAGGTCTATTAACATAAGCTGAAAGGAGATGGTAATTATTGTTATTACAATTATTATTAATTGTTCTTTGAAATATCAGAAATATATCTAAGATATCTCGTACAAATATTACTAGGTATCTTGGACGATATATCGATACTTACGGCGCATTGCCCAATTAAGAGTACGGGATGGAATTTCATTTTGTTCTGCTTGTGTTTCCGTTTATCCAGAATAAGTAACTGAATTGTATTTAGACATTTCAGTTTTCTATCATTGATATTATTAAGGCATGCCGGTCGGTTGGTTGTTTCGGTTTTATGGTGTAAGATTTAAGAAGTATATTAATTTACGGATATTTTTGTGATAAACAAGTCTATCCGGATAAAGATAAACCTTTTTTAATCTCTATTAAATCTAAGAGTTTTATGATATTATAATATAATACGTTATTAAGAATGTAGCTACAATTACCACTTCTGATATCCGCAATCAATTTAAACATTTTTACAACAACAATACAAAAGTTACTGCTAAATAACCTTTTTTATGAACCGTGTTGCTCTTTATTAATTTTATCTCTGTGTTCTATCAATCACAATATAATAAAATTGTAACTGAGCCGTATCTGTTTCATATATATTTTTAATAAAAAATGTATTAGTGGTAGTGCTATGCTACCGATCTGACTAAAATCTCAGAGATCACATACATTATACGCCAATTTTTATCCCCAAGAAAGGGAAGGGTTCCTTTAAGATAAAGTAATTTTTTATTATTGCATATTTAACACGCTTACATTCAACTGCATTGTAGAAACCAATCACTGTGTTAAGTGGAATGACACTTAGATTATATAAACTAATATTATTATTAGAATATTGTAAAAAAGAAAAATATCAAATAGCAGTGTTCTTCTTGCCATGTTCCGGTTTGAAGGGAGAGAGAGCCAGTGAATTGACTGGGTAATGTGACAATATCTTCAAGTCACAAGGTTGGCAACGCGCTAGTGATATCCTCGTGATACAACCAGCATCTATAGGCAGAAGTGACGCTTACCTACTATCCATGCGCAGTGCACTCTTTTTTGTCGACCTGATTTAATAAAGGCAAGAACGGATTTAATTTTACCGTTCTTTTACTCGACCCTTATTGTTCGTCAGTTGTTCGTTCTCGTTATTATGTTGAAGTAACACTCTCCTAATAAATATGATCCCTCACCGAATGTTCTAGAGCATTATAAAATCTCAGTCTAATGGTAATACGACAGTTTTTAAAATACTCTATGGTTATATGAAAGTTGACACAGCTTTCACATACGTTCGGATTAACATATACACACATAAATTCACAACCGATCACACACACAGTATCCATATCCGCCTAACCACAAATTTTTACTTATGCTCTCTCTGTTTCATATTATATAAAATGTTTTATTGAATTTATTTTGTAGCTCACACTTAAGAAACATGTCGATGAAATTACTCAGCTGTTACTCGCCTGGTACGTCTGTAAGGTAGTAGTCGTCGTCGAAGGTCGGAATTTTTTTCTCCCTTAGCAAGTTACATATTCACAGACGTACCTCTTTGTATTATTGACTAATACAAAGCTATATTATCAAGTAACATAAGCTACATTTTATTACCGAAACATTACGTAAACGGAAATTCGAAGGGTTAAATCGCCGAGAGCTGTAATTTCATTGCATAGTGTCTTTAAAGATGTGTACACTGACAAAATCACAAATGGTCGCTAGAACGTTACAGGATTATAATAACGAATACTATTTGCAAAATTTTATTCATATTTTTACTAAAATATAATTGTGCATAGTATCATCAACAAAAAAAGTTTGTTAATATTTGGCACTAACGCTTATATCAGTTCGTATCGTGCTGAAAATCTATATGATCCCGATATTTTATGTTCTCTGATTACACTAAGTACCTACCTAATCAACTGTCTTATTTATACTGATAGCCTAATAGTTTATAAAAAAATCTGTCAATTGAGAAAGTTTCACGTCAAATAATATGTATCGCTCACTCCGAAAACAAAACTATTTTAAAGACTTAACGATCAATTGCCTAGTGTGACTGGAATGTATCACAATTATTATTTTTGTATATTATAGGTGCTTCAAAACTATCCTAGTGGGCATGTTTCACAAATTGGCACATATAACACACGATTTGTATTTGTTAATTCTCAGGTTCCATCATCGACATAGCTCATCATCAGTGGCTGCACAGACGCCGTCGGCGGGCGCAAGGAAAAGCTTTCCCGAGGCGCATGCGCAGAGCTGGTACACTTTCATTGTTCGTATGTTTCTCTGAACTTTGTCCGTTACAGTTGCTTCTGTCAGATTACTAATCACCACGTTTGGCGCTTCAATTTTGAACTGAAAATTATAAAGACATTTATACAGATTAAATCTGTCAACAATAATCTATAGTTAGCGACATTTTTAAGGAAATGCTCTGCTGTATAATATCGCATATATTTATTAGAAATATGAACCAGATCATAGTTAATTAAAGTGGAAACTTTAAATTTATGCATCTGAAAATAAAACTTACAGCCCCAACGATAGAGTCGAATTTTATATCGCCGTGTGATGTGATGTCGATGCTTCCTGCTCTGCTTTCAAAATAAATGGATTGTGGCGCCTTCAAACTTAGACTTCTAGTAGAAGATTCTAATCTATAAAAGAAATAATGTTTTATTAAACTATAGTCAATTAATGTCCTTAAGGTTTTCGATTTATCTATTGTTGAGAAAACACTAGATGTAATGAGAGATTATGTGTTTGTCTGAAAGTAAAACAAGAATTATTTATAAAACTAGCGGTAATGGAGCAGCGTAAAGAAAGGCCTAGAAGGTGACGCGATCATAACTGAAGAAACATTCAGAATTACGTTCAATCGGTGCTCGAGTATAAAAAGAGATTGAACTTTCAGAAAACAAGGAAGGTATGTCAGGGTTAAAGCAAAAAAATATCAGTCGTCTCTGTTGACCTCACGTGGGTAGTACTTCACAATAGGTAGGCTATTAAAATTAATATAGTTATATACGCAGAATTTATTTAATACTTGAGCTAAATAGAGAGTTTATTTCAACATAATTTAAGTCGCCCGTTAATAGTTTCAAAAGTACATGCAGAAATTTAAACAGATACAATTAGGAAATGTCATGGTTAAATATATTCACTGATATGACCTATTTTACTTCCACTGTATTATTGATTTTCACATCGTGTCCCAAGGCGGCTAATTTTAAACAAAAGCAAAGGTCAAACTAATACATTAGATGTGTTCGACCTGGCAGCGCACAGTTAGAGAAGGTCTCGCAGTTAGACTAACAGAAAACGTATCAGTATCCTGTCTGATTTCGAATTATAGCTAGCACCGTTTTTGGTGACACATAATGTTGATCTGAGTGTTTCCATTGCATTATATGCTGGCACGCTCTGACGTCACTAACAGTTCGCGCGCGACGCGACCATCGCTCCTCACGCGAGCGATGTTCCGAACACACAGTTTTCCCAGAAGCCACGTAAACACAACGTGCTGCCACTAAATTTTATGCTTGCGCATTCTAGAATACGTACTGTAGTCCGAGCCCGGTGGTGCGCATTCTATGGGTAAATCTGTACGGTATTCCGTACGTTGACGCCACTGAAGCCGTTTACTGCGAGCGAATAAGCGAAGACCATAACTCGTCACGCGTCGCTTTAAACACATCCTAAACCCAATGAGTTCCCACTAAGTTCTGTGCAGGCGCGTTCTAGAATACGTACTGTAAGTCCGAGCCTGGCGGGGCGCGTACTGCGGGGGTCTGTACGGTGTTCCGTACGTTGACACCGCCAACACCGTCCACTGCAAGCGTATTGGCGAAGACGCGTACTTCATCACGTGACGCTTGGAACACGCTGTTTCCACGGGAGTCTCGCACATCGAACATGCGCCCACTACATTCCATGCTGTCGCGCTCTGAAAGAAGTACATGATAGTTAATAAAAGGCATTTGGTTCTTAAAAGTCTTTAGTTTAAATTAAGAGTTAATTGGTTGAGGTATACTGTGAATTTTCTTCAAAAAACTTAACTGTATTGTTGTAACTAGACTAATAATAATATATTTCATTTTGAATTATGCTATTATAGTACCAAAATTATTTTATACACTAACTATTTGACCCGGACAACTTCGTATCACCTACATACATTTGTGTCAAATTAGTTAAATCTTAATTCAACATTAATATCTACAATAAATGCAGCACAGTTTTCATCATCATCATATCAGCCATAAGACTAATGGACATAGGCCTCCCCAAGTAGTCTCCAAGAGGACCGGTTGTATGCGGCCTATGTCCAGCAAGATCCTGCGGCTTTAGTCAATCCATCTTGCGGGTGGACGCCCTACGCTGCGCTTGCCAGTTCGTGGTCTCCATTCTAGAACCTTACGACTCCATCAGTGGTTCTGCGTACCAAATGTCCTGCTGCCACTGCCATTTCAACTTATTAATCCGCCGGGCAATGTTGGTTAAAAACTTTGGTTCTGTTACAAATCTCCTTATTCCTGATTCGATCGCGCAACGTGACTCTGAGCATTGCCTTCAGCCAGTTCGACCTTTTTTAGTTGGCTTAGAAGACCAATGGTAAGAGACCACGTATCACTGCCATAGGTCATCGCTGGTAACACACATTAAATGATAATTCAATCAACTTGAGACACTGAGGTATGTTGTACGAGAAAAAACAATTTTCCGAACGCTGCTCAGCCGAAAAGGATTCGGCAACTGAGCTCTTTCTTGAAGTTCCTACCTAATTGGACAAATAGTCCATGAAAAGCTTTTTCTTACAGTTTTTTTTTCATTTTAATCTTAATATATTTAATACAGATTAAACATGTTTTCAGATTGTTTTGAAAAATAATTGCTGTGTATTGTAAAAGACATAAGGGATCGGGCCTCATAATATAGTTATGGAACAGAAAAAAAAATGAACGCACCATAAATATTTAAAAAACAAGTCACACTATTATTGTCGTTTCCAGTATTTTCAAGATCAAATTTAGCCAAATCTGTCCAAACAATCTTTCTCTTATATCTTTAATATTTAGTGGTAGAGGATAGAAGAAAAAGATTAACTAATGCATTGACGAATTACTGACACGCTACTTGAAAAAACAGTGACTTAATAGTTTAACTTTTTACTACAGCTTAGTTAAATGTAACTTGTTTCATTACACTAACTTATTAATAGCCTCGCAAGTTCCGGACGCTGTAAGCTGTTGTTGTTTCCGAATGTAGGTTCAGAAACTAACACGGTGAAATTGCGGTGAGAGTGTATTGTGACGGGCTGAGCGGGCTGGGACGTTATCGTCGACGTTACTAGGCTGTCCATTATCCACGCGTGACTTTCCACTTGGATACCGTTCTTTACTATCTTTATCGGACCAATACCATTCTAGAAAAGAAAAATAACGCTTGTATAGAGGAAAAACAAATGGTAAATTTGGGAAAAGTAACGTTCCTTACCATACTTAGTCGTAAAACTCCAATAACCCACAAAGTTAATGCAATATTCAAAAATACTAAAACCATAAGGAGTATTATAATCGAGTATAGGCATGTTCTTCGCCATCCCCTAATTAGTACAGGTGGCAAGCATGTGGTGTTTGTATCAGTACTATTAGCACAAGGCATAGCTGCAGGCGGCGGGTCGCCAGTAGGCGTGCAACCCCATCCTCTTATCGCCCCTGTACTTGTACTAGTGTTTCTATCCTCTCCGCTCATGTTGTACCCGCAACCTTATCTGTTTATTGGGATTCGATGTAATCCTGCAACAAAGGATTACCGCTATCATCAATTTGTGAAATTAAGAGTTTATGTTAATCGATAGCGATGTCATTGGACGCTAAAATTAAAAGTAAATATGTTTTTATAACTATCAAGTTATTTAGCCAGTAATTTAGTAATTTGGCCGGTTAAGTTAGTTCACCACCACTACTACTTTTGTACCGTGATTCGTTTTAACTTTTATATTTTAATCTAATTTATTTATTAATGACGGATCGCGTTCAGTAGTAAAATTTTTATAGACCAAGAATTTGCACATTTATGGAATGAACATTTTAGTTTTTTCCGTGTTTAGGTGTGAAAAAGGGAATTGAGTATCGTATTTGTTTCTTCTGTGGTCTAATACCCGAGTAATGCGAGTCCTTTAAGTTATATTATTATATTATTTCAACTGTTGAAATTTTGTAATAACTTATTTGATATGAAATATACTTGTACATATTACAGAATTTTCTAAACTTGTTTTCTATTTTCATTTAAAAACGTTAAAAATCACACACCTTCCTGTTTTAAGAATAAAATGGTTTTCATATAGCACAAGGCTAGTGAGATAAAAATCTTCTGTTCCTGTACGGGGCGGTGGTATAAACGTCAGATTGAGACTTATGTAAAACCGATAGTCTCGAGATGCTGGTGTTTCGCGCGCCGTGCGCCCCCGACTCACCAAGCCGAATGTCTGGAGACCTCAAATATTTGTCTCGTGTTTTCGCGTATCGATTTAAAAAAGCTTACGAATGTACTTAGAGATACTATAACCTCATTCGTAAAAAACACTATAAACGTATCACAACTATTTTATCACAAATGATCAATGTAGGCGCCTATAGTAACGAACTAAATAAATAGTCATATTCACAGGGTTGTTACTTGATTTCTCAATTAGTTTGTACGTAATTGAGAAAAAAAAGGTGGGAAGGAGACAAAACTTGCGAATAAAGCTCAGTGTAGTGCACTAATGAACGGCGCGCTGTGCTAATGAATATAACAGAGACGGCTTTCAAAAAATACCCCTTAAATAGGCGGAATGCTGTTAATAACACTATAACGGGCGAACCGGCCCATTGTGCGGACTGTTGCCTGTCACCGGGACGGTGCGAATTCACTACGTTCCAAACGTAGACTAATTTAGCGTTTCATTATTTTTGTTTCGCTATATTTTAAGACTACTATTGTCTACGTATCTATTTTTTATTTCTGCTTGTCAGCATGTCCTTACAGATAGTATAACGCAACGTCTTTAAATATATTTGACATGAAACTTACTTTAAATACAATTTAATTAAAGACTAAATATAATTTTTTTGATTGTGAAAATAAAACTCTTCCAAAAATATCTTTAAAGTTATTTTTGTGTTAGAATTATTATGCTTGTTTTATTTAATTGATAAAATAGATTTAGTGTTCTTATACTAAGAAAAACAAATAAAAATAAATACGAAATACTAGTCAGATAGTGAGGATTCAACATGCAATTAAGTGTGGGGTTGAATGAACTGTACTTCGATCGTCACAGCTTTGCTCTCAGTTGGTTATTTTGGTGACTGCATACGATTTAGAAAATGGATCGAGTTCAAATGCATGGCAAACGGGCTTTTAATTTTTTTGCAATATGTATGTTTTACTTTTACTAATAAAACATATAATAATAAAATCACATTTATAATGTTTAAATTAAATATTTTGGATTTATATAATTGTATAGATTTTTGTTACGAATGCTGTGTCTAGTTCACTTTTTCTAGATCCTCAATGGTATGGATGGTTATGTGGACCAGGCTTTGTTAAAGAAGCTATTCACCTCCATACAATAGCCCCGAACTATATGATACTGCGCATAGCTAAGGCAGAATGTAGATAGACTATCCGGGAGTGGTAGAGTATCTCTTTAGTGTTTTATTTAAATTTCGTGTTGATTTGATCAGAGATATCATCTTAACTTTTATACTATAAAGATACAAAATAGCTTGCAACTAAATAATGCGTACATAAATAATAAAAATAAATTCACACAATATCTCATACACTGACATTACTTAGTCGTTTAAAAGACTTACGCAGTCGGAAAAAAGTTGTTACGGATATTAGACGATAGAGGAATCTTAACTATAATACTTATATGCGTATTTTAACACCCAGACACTAAAGAAGCACAAATATTCATCATACAAATGTTTGTCCTGGATGGTAATTGGCCGCCAATGGTCACGACCATTGGCGGGCAAAAAGGGGATGTTTAAACGTTCTTACAAATTCCTTACCCTTTTATTGCGAAATAACAAACCTACAAACACTTAATTTTTGTTACTATACATTGAAACATAGTTCAGCACACACAGAATCATGTTGCAATTGCAATTTGCAAGCTTATTTGTTATACTATGTCCATATCAATTTATTTTTATTTACTATAAATACTACAATTACTTAGGTTCAATCCGAGCCAAGTATTGTTCTATGAACACGCACGGGTATTTGAATGTTCAAGGATACACCGAAATAAAACTTCATTCGCGAGTAGAGTCACACAGAACTCGGACGTGCAATACACGGCACCACTGAATTTCAGTCGATATCATCGCTTAGAGGTTTATTAAGCGATGCGGGCGGCTGCACCGGGCGTGTTCTGTGACTGAGACTAGGTAAATTCATAGGTGGTAGAAGCAACACTCGAAATATCTAGCGCGAGGCGAGGCGCCGTGCTCCAGAATATAATATCAGGCAGTGGAGTGGCCTGCGCGTCGCGCTGGCGTGCTACTCGGCCTTCGTAATAAACGATATAGTGCGAAAATAGAACCGGAACGGGTATCGCCGCTCTCCACGTAAATAAAATACCAACGTTTGCAGCGCTTCTGTCTCTCGCTGCCCGCGTTTCTGTTTTATGAATGTCAGTAGGCATCGCGATCGATCTGATCCCGATTTAAAAATAAAGAGCGCGCCATACCCGACGCGTTGACTTCCCAATTTGCGAAATAGGTAAATTGGAAGCCAGCTACGGCTTAAGCGCGAGTTAGTACGTTCTTTTATCGTAGTTAATTAAAATGAGCATAAATAATTATTGTAGAGTTGCAAGCAGTTATTTTGGCGTGAAAAGTTTGCGTATACTTAAATAGCGTACCTAATTAATATTCGAGGACATTTGGATCACAGGCACTATCACGAAGTCACATGTCGTGTGTAAAGTCACTGTCCACTTTTTGTACGTGCGTGAAGAGACGACCACGCCGTGTTAGAGTGGTGGCGGGACTGGGCGGGTGCGCTCGCGTCGCCACCGCTGCCGATTCCTGCTCGTTTTGAAGTGGTGCATTTTTAATCGAGCGCCTGTCTCGCGCGGGACATAACTCCGGGATGCTCCGCTACAGCTGTGCTCCCCTTTATTACGAATTCTAGTTAACGTGTCATTAACTGACACCTTCATACAAAGCCTGTTAATATTTAACGTTGATGCGACCCAGTTATCGCGGTATCCTTGGCGGACAAATGAAATGCTGTATACATACAGGGATTTTTTAGCAGAATTTTGTTACGTTATACTATATACAATATATTTTTTTTAACATAAGTCTTCCAATTATTTCATACAACTAATAAAAAATACAAAGTAACGACATTACAAGTTCAATTAAAACTTAAAATTCTGCAAAACAAGTGAAATGTTATTGTATACAAGTTTGGAAAAACTTACAGAAACTCGGATTTTGTCTTGGAATAGTACCAAGTTTATTCCCACAGGTTAAAATAACTTTTTACTGATGCATGTTTTCCGTGCATTCATATATGCAATTTATTCTGTTAGAGCGAGGCGGTGAAAAGCGATCTGATGTTATCATGGCATAGGCTCACTTACCTGAATTCACAATGAAGCTGCTCTACATTCACTAACAGCTATTTTGATTTTAAGTTGAGATCGTAAAATAATCTTGGTCTATTTAAAATATAACTTGACTTTAATATATTTGCATGAAGCTTTTATCGTATTTAACATTGCATATTTTTCGACTGGACAAAGGGCTTGTTCCCACATAAGTGGTTGTGTTTTGAGTGGCCATTATAGGCGTGAAGGCTGTATTATGGTAACGAGCTTTCAGCCATTTATTTTAGGTATGACCAAATAGTCCAATTTTTGACGTGACCACATAGATATTTTTATTTTATACGTAATTTCCAAAGTTAGATATAGCTTTTAAGAAATTTTTAGGTTTATATTTTTTATGTTGTATACTTTTATTTTACTAGTTATGCTGAGTAATAAAGATAATAAAAAAGGTAGTAAACTAAATATATATTGTCCAGCGTGGTTGTGGATGGTACCATCCAACGCGCAACAAAATGGCTCTATCGATACAGAAATATTGTAAAGCTCTATTATGCGGGAATGTTCCGCATCGACGGTGGAAAAATTGTAGTAAACTGGAATGGGCTTTGCGTTGATGCCATTTTTGGTGCATGATTTGGTGGCGCTTTTAAAAATTTATTTATAATTGTCTTTTCATTCTATTCCAATTTTTGTATGAAAATATGCATATGAATCTTGATATACAAATTATTTATGTAAAGGTAATATTGGTAATACTAAAAATGTTAATTGTACTAATATAAAGTTAAATGTATAACTTTTTTGTAAGGATAGAAAAACGGATACATATTACTTTTTCGAAAAAACTGCAGAATTAATCTTAATGAGATTTCACAATGGGCCAAGTGATATTCCAGAATAATATATTTACGAACGACGAAGTCATAGGTGGCCGACAGCAGAAATAATTTTTATTATAAAGTTTGGAATTTATAGTAAAAGTTAATTTTATTACAAAAACTGTATATTACTGTAATTAATTGGGTGGCAGCAATCGCAACTTAAAGGCAACATATTTTATACCTGATTGGTGTTCTGAAGAATGGTACCCTAGAGACCAGCATGCTGTGGTAATATGGCCGATGTTAACAATGCCAAATTATTAATAAAGCCTGTGAAACCACCGACAAATAGCGTCCTGACAAATGGATAGTCAACGAAACTAGATCGAGCCATATTGCCGATTGATGGTGTGATTTAGTCATGGAATATTCATATTATTTATCGATAATGAAATATTATATGTTACACTAATAAAGAGATTATTTAGAATTTATTGCTAAATTGAAAATGAGCGGATGAATGAAAGTAGAGTTTCTACTGAATGAAGACTTAGATTAATAAATAAACAGGTTGCTGAAGCTAGACCTCGACGGAACAATTTGAAGACATTATAAGAAAAAGTTGTGCGATTTACGTTTTACCGGCGCTTGTGCATGACTATGCAGAAAGTAGAGGAAACTACAAAAGTGTATAAAAAACATTCTGCCTCTATAAGAAATGTTTACCAATACACGATGGTCGAAATTCGACCAAAAAAACATAAAATCAAAAAGATGGCATTTTATTTCATTTCTTGTAATTGCTTCTCATTAGAGAATATAATCACTATAGTAAATTGAACTTCATTTGAGTATCTTAATTTTTTTATTAAATTAATTTTTGTCTAGTGATTTTAATTTTAATTTAATCCACATTAATTTTAACTGTGACAAATTTCACGTTCATCCGCTTGCGTAATTTTCTTAAAAAGCGGTACAAAGTTTTCGGTTCACATATTAATATATAGATAGTAAATATTAATGATTTCTTTATATATTTATTATATTATCAATCATAATAAATTGACACTTATCAAACTCTTTTAGTTTGATTATGTTCCTGAGATTTTAAATTCCTCGAATTATCCAACATTTTTACAATGGTTTTACCATTATATTATGGTGATTCACAGTTACCCAAGAGCCAAGTCTTTCCGTTCCTGTGGACTTTATATTAAATTCTACGGGATTTTTTTAAATATCAAAAATCGTCTATATCCTCCTATAAGGCTCAAATTACTAAAGGTATATATAATAAGTCTCTTCCAAAAGTCGTCCGTATAAGTACCTCTGTCTTACATATGTCTAGCGTACCAGTCTATTAGCATGTTGGTATTTTAAGGGTGATGAAGGCAGTGTAATTATTTAATGTGGTGACGGTATTTGGTATATTATCTTCATAGATTGACGCGCTAGTAATATTTTTGTGGAACTTGCCACCAAGGAGACCGTATCCTTGCTTGCAAACTGTATAATATATATGTACATATAATAATAGCTATATATATACAAAATTTCATTTAAATTGATTTACACATATAATATATAAATTTCTATTAATTTCAAAAGGAGTTACCTAATTCACGGTACTATAAAAGTTTATTTCAAGACGCGATAACTAGGATTCACGTAAAAAAACATTGTCTAAGTATGGTTTTGAGCGTATCATAAAACTTTACATGTTAGTACAACGAAGCGAGCGCGTAATAATCCAGAATATTTCATGTTGCCCATTGAAGGGGCCCTCTGCAGCAGCGATGAAATCATATTGGATGTCACCGAATGTTTTCATAGAAGTTTTATTGGCCTGATAAATGTGACCCTCTGGGACGGACGACGGCACTTTTTAGATAAGTAAAGGGAAAGGGACTCGTGAGAGAACTCTCTCAATTGTTTCGTTTCGTGTTATTTGCACATATCATTTCGTGATCGCAGATGTCACGACTTTCCTGTTTTTTTTTGTGATTTAATTTGCCAGTTGCCTGATTTGCTTGGCTTCGTATCGCTCGTGAATTATTTTGAAAAGGAATGCTTATAATTTTTAGCTTTTTAGCTTATCAAATTTAGATTGAATAGAAACAGTCAACAACTAGAATCGTAGTTATAGTTTATGGACAAATGCACGAACAGTGTGGTTATTGTGGGTGTAGCTACGTATTGAGTAGACATGGGTTTGTGTTCCCGTTTAACTCAGGCACGGTCCCACTCGATCCTGTTTTAGGAAACAATCCCCGTGATCCCTGCGTGATGCTGCATAATGGCGTCCCTCCGCCTCTACCGGAGCACTTATCGATTTAAATAAAAGGTACCGCGGAGAGAAAAATTAAAATGCAGCTACTGTCTGTATAATCCATTGAAATGTTATTAGTAATTTGATTGTGAATCACTTTGGATAGAATAATTGTATTGAAGTTTACTGGTATATCCCAAATTAATCGTTTTTTTAGTTTATTGTCGAGAATTTCTCATGAAAGTATAAATTATTAGTTGTAAATCTATTAAAATTGAGGAAATTAAACGTTAGTATATCACAGCATAATAACACACTAACAATAGTTAAATCTCGCGTATACTTTTTTTATACTCTTCCGAAGGTAAACTAGCGTACTGTTCGCGTGATGGTAAGCGCCACCATAGTCATCATATAGACTTTAATCGCGTTGTGTTAAGACTTTGATCGGCCTAATAATATTATGTTACATTACCCAGTAATCACAACAACCCAAGTTCCTGTGTTCCTGAGATATCAGTACCTACTATTATTTATTGATAACCATTGAAGGAGGTGTAAAAAATAAGCTAGCACTTACGAAATAAATATATTCTATCTATCTTTTATTTTATTCGTATTATTATTATACAATTGTATCTGTTATTTACTCTTATGAACTCCCTAAATGTTTCTGAGTATTTTAGTGTATGTTTATGTACGCATTTGTACATTTGGTGTGCGCCACAAAAGATTCATATATTTGATAAAACTACTTTTGTAACTGCTCTAAAACGCGGTTTATTTAATTTTTTATATTCTTTGTTCTATTTTATAATAAAATAATATAAAAATAGTAAGGCAATAATCGTAAATTATAAATCCTGTCACATCTATGGTCAATCTTTTGATAAATTTAAATAAATAACGTTTTAAAGGAGAAAAGAGTAGTTTTATTATGATTAGTGTACGTATAAATAATATTTAAATATTTTGCTAAGCAAATTAAGTACTTACTTTTTATGCATACAAAATGCTGGATTATATTTAAGATGATATTTACTACAAAAAAATCAAGTCCCGCCTAAAACCTGAGACAAATTAATTATTTTCTAGTAAATATCATCTCAAATTAAGTAAATCAAGTTGAAATTGTTTTAATAATTTAAAAAAAATAATGTGTGAACTATGTGGATGGTATTTGCGTTGTTTTAAATTGTGCCCAGTTTCATCCTCTGTCCTATAAAGTAAATAAATGTATGGTGCCTTAAATGTTGTATATGTAAGTAATTAATGTATCTTAACTAATATTATAAATGCGAAAGATTTTTGTTGACATATTGTATGCTAGTTGGTTACCTCTTCATGCTTTATTTACTGAAGCAATCCTTTTTTTATAAATGCAGTTAAAAGTGCGAAGAAGGATATAGAGTCTACCTAGAGATTATATCTATCCCAAAAAAATTGAGCCGTGAAGTACCGGTAGAGTAGAATTGTACTTCCCCTTGTACCAGATATCAGAACCGACAGATGGCGGTATATCCATCCGAGACAGTGTAGCGCAAATGCATAGGACGGGACAGCAGCATCCCCGTTTCATAAACCATATTTTAGTTTACTATCAAAAATAATAGCAGGCACTGTGAGCTTTTAATACGTGCAATCGGGTAAATGTTTTCAGAATATTCCAATTCGATCTCAACTAATTAATATTATTGTCGCTAAGCTAAAGTTTGTTTGTTACCTCTTCACGCTTTATCTACTCATCGATCTTCCTAAAATTTCATAAAAATGGATATATAGTAAAATTCCTCCCCGAAAGAATACTGTTTCCATGGGAAATTCACGCGGGCGAAGTCGCAGGTAAGAGTGAATGGTTATTAATTACGGATTTTATGAATGAAAACAGAACGTACTTATTTATTTATAGCTTCAAAATAGCATGAGTCATTTTTGAGTATGAACAACACCGCAGCGAGATGGCATGGGCCCGCGCAAGCCGAAGTTCTCCATCATACCTGCGTCACTTGAAAATTGAAAAACTTTTGCAATGCCTTTCTTATGCAAATAGTTCGCGTTTACATTTGAGTGAGTTGTCATTGTAAGGATTCAGCGTCGTGGACTTGTTGAAGCTGCTTATAATTTGTTTGTCGGATAAAACTGCTTTTGTAGTGTATGCAGTTTCACTAAGACTGCCCATAATACATTTATTTTTAGTTTTTGTCTTGTATTATTTGTTGTTATGTGATTAAGGGTTCGATCTCTGCCTAGGACGAATGTTTATATGATGATATAAAAGGGTGGTAAATAGAAAGTGAAGAATTGTTCTGTTGTCTAATGTACGTAACACAAGTGCTTTAAGCGAATTATCATGAAATCTGATCAATATATAAGATGTTTTAGAAATTTATTTATTATTTATATTTAAAAATTTTGTAATAAAATTTGAGATTAATTAACAAAAAATAAAAATATTTAAGTTTCATTCTTAATTGAGAAATTAAAACAATCGTTTATTTAATGGGTGGAAAATAAAAAAACCGTTGTTTTATAATTCACGACAGATAATGCAATTACATTTTTGAGATAAAAAGTCAAGCCACTGTACTGCATTGAAACAATTTTATGTAATCCAATTTATTTTTGTAGTGCGCGATATAAAAATTGGTGCGAAAATCAAGTATGTACCAATGGTTGGTATTAGTATCAAAAGCCGCGCGGATATTTTCATCGGATAGCAAAATGCAAGCGTGCGATAGCTCGTGTAAATCCGCATGAAATATTGATACAGTTTCGTGTAAACGTGTAACAAATGCGGTAATTTAAGCCACCTGCCGGCGGCCGCCACCGCGATCCGCGCGCGCTCTCTATGCACCACTTTTGAACTGCTTACCTTTTGATGCGATTTAACGCTGTTCCAATGCCTGTATCTGTGGGCCACCGAGATCAACAATACGAAAATAAACATACTTGTGGTTGTTCTGAAGACGAATGCGAAGCGTTGCGGGTAAAGTTATGTTATTAGGAAACATATACTCTCTAACTACGTCCTTTCTTGTATGATAAACGCGAAGTTTCTGTGTATCGATGTGTGGATGTATGCTTGTAAGGTTAAATGCGGGAACGGCTGAACAGATCTGAATTTGGCGAGTTTATTGATAGTCTAGACTTTTTTATGCTTAATTTCCGAGGGATAGATATAGATTTTTTTAGCGACATAGACTTATTGCCATAATAATAAGAGATTCTCAAGAATGAGAGTACAGACCTAGCGACAAAGTTCCGGCCGGCTGACGCAGGATTATTAAATATGATGATTTCTGTGTTCAACAAAATATATATAATTGTTATAGAATTATTTAGTAACCGTGATGTGGTGTAGAGAATAAATATACACGAATGTTTATTTATTATCTAAATCACTTTATTCTTTTCCTAATAATAAAAAGGTATATGGCTAATTAAGTACGCTTGAAGTAATTAATTTTTCATAATTTGTTATTTAATTGTGTGTAACTTAAGACTAGACTACTGTCTAGTCTTAAGTTAGTGTCGGCTTGTTTAATCTAGGCCTTAATTTGGGGTCATGATTATTATGAGTATAATAAACTAATATTACTTCTTTATTTTAAATATTATTGCTTTTATTTTTTTTTACGATTCAAATATGCTTTTGATAGGCCTACTTGAATAAAAATATATTTTTAGTTTAAACCATATTACAGTAAGGAGTTATTCCAAGCCTTTCTCCCTAAATATATCTAGTGTAATATTAGCCTAAGTGTTATTATACCCAAGCTTTTGCTGGAGAATACATTTTAGCGATTAATTATGTATCTTGTTTTATTTGTTTTATGTTGTATATTTCTTCAGGAACTTTGCGCTCGAAATTTCGTCTTCGTGAACTTAATATTATTGCGGAGTATAATGTAGTTTATGTTCTTTCCTAAGATTCAATGCTATCTACACCCTAAATTAATTAAACGTCATCGGTTCACCGGTTATCAAGCAGATTATAAACAGGTTAAATATAATTAAACATTACGTATTCTTGTTATAATATAATATTATAAAACAACTTCTGCTAATAAATTAAAAGACATTTTTATTTAATAACTGATTTTTTGCTTTTCCGCGACTGAGAAAAAACCCTTTTTACATTTCGGATAATTTCTGCAATAAGAGTCTTGAATTTTTAACAATAATTTACGTTACTTTTTTGATTGTTTTACTAACAAAACCTGTCGAAACTTGTCAAAATAAAGTAGTAGTAAATCACGTAACTAAGAAATTCGACGTCATTTATAAGTTTGAACTTTATTTAGAGGGTTAAATTGAAACAAAACTGTTAATTAGAGAAATTTACACATTTTATATTTAAAGATTTGTTATAAAGAGGTTGTTCACAAAATATGTTCGCAATTTAAAGATTTTACATTGACTGCTATGGGCCATTCAACGGGACTTTAACGGGCTATTCAAGAAAATATGAAGTTATAATGTAACTTTCAAAGCAACCATTTGAAGATTTCTTTATCTTCTTTCAACACGCCCGATAGTGTATTCGGTATCTTGTGCGCCAAGAGTCATCGGTTCAATTCCCACTCGAGACAAACAATTATGTGATATTTGTGATTGTCCTTGACTGGGTGTTAAATATGTATTTTATTTTGGTACTAAGATTGTAATCTCTCCATTGCCAGTTGTCCGTAAAACAAGTGCTTTAATTGAGTTTTCTCTAAGTCAGGTCAATATTTATTATTATCCTTTAAATAAATAAATAAAAAAACTGAACTCCTAAACTACTGAACAGATTGGAATATTTATTTTCTTACTGCATGCAGTCTGATCCAATTTAAGAGGCAGGATAGTTTATATCTCAATTTATTAGATAGTTTTTTTTATTAAATGTTTATTATATGACAAATATTTATAATTATTTGAGACTGCCATAATATTAAGCTAACATATTTCAGTGTAACGTTATTGAATAACTATTCAATACTACTAATATAATAAACTCATGGTAACGATATGAAAATTTACTATGTACTCGCCCCACTTATTATTTATATTTCGTGAATATAATAAGAAAAAAATAATCATCTGATGAGGTGACAAAACAAATGACGGTGAATGTGTGCGCGACTGGCGGTGCGTCCCGATTTCGTCCGGATATTATGTAGATTCCTATCACGTTGATCCCGTAACCGATCAGGTTTTAATCCTGTTGTATTTTTTGTTGTTGCTGGACGCTGGCCTCTCAAGTAGGGAGGTTCATTGCCCGTAATTGCCGCGCTGGCAATCGTAGAGCGCAGCTTACGCGATTAGGATGCTGCTGCCCATCCCCGCCCTGTGCATTTGAGCTGCACTGTTTAGAATGGATATACCGCCATCTACCTTAATCGCCTTTTCCGACACCTGGTGAAGAGGGAGGTACTTTCCTACTGGTACAGCTACAGCTTAATAATATAATTTTACATAACTTGAATTTCAGATAATAGACATTAATTTGAAGGAACATTCAATCGAATGTACCAATTAAAGTTGTTCAAAATAGGTATTATTTGCAGAGTGTAGTCCCCATTAAAGCTGCTCTCGCAGTCCGCCGGTGTTTACACTCCGGTTACGAGCCATCTCCGCCTGTTCACACGTGTTGGTTTAGGACTGATATTATTAGGTAACTGAGTGTCGAATGCCTTCTTCATTCATGTCTTCACTCTGTTTATTTAAGCGTCTTCATTTAGCAGTGTTGAGTAAATAGATTTGTAACGTGTTTATACGGAATGCGAATTAATCTGATTTGTTTTTTATTATGATTTTTGGACTGGATTTTTAGTATAGTGTTATTAGGTTATCGGAGCTAAATAGTTGAAAGACTAATTTACGAAATATAAGCAAATATATTTTTTAAAATTATCGTAATTTATTGTATTAGGGTCCATGATTTAAATATTTATTTAGAAATAAATCTTTTCAGGTGATTAATTTATCATTTTGAGTTGTTTCAGTTTTGATTTAGGAGTGCCATATATAATATACCATGTATATGTTCAATTTTATTCTACGAGTATAATATGTACTATAGTAAAATTTCTATTATGTAATTTTATTGAGTATTTTTGCCGCAAAAGAGTAACAAACCCTATACTTTTTCATAGTAAAACCTTTGCATTATAATAAAGCCTTAATTGTAAACTAATTAGATACTTATTAAAGCAAGACATCGCCGGTCGGGTCTTGGTATAAAATAGGTATAGTAACGGCCAACGTTTGACATTATGTACTTTCTACGTTTATTTATTTTGTATATATATTGCCTGCATCACTATATATATATATATATATATATATTTTTTTTTTTTCAGTTTTGTGTAATGGTTGACTGGGAGATAATGCCATCTGGCATTAAGTCCGCCATTTGTACATTTTGTAACATTTTGTGCAATAAAGTTAAATAAAAAAAAATTATGCGAGTATTTCATTTAACGTAGTATTATAAATACATGACCAATACAGTGTTTTAACTGTTGATAATTATTATCCATTGCTAAAAGAGAAAAACATAATAAAATCGATTGTATATCCCCAATACAGAAAAGTAGCTTACCGACTTACAGCTTACCGATAAAATTGTATTGAGCGGGAAGAGTTTAAAAATGAAAAGACTTTCGTAACCTCTTTCGACAAATAAATACCGCAACTGGGTGGAGTCACTCGGAAAAGAGTCCACTATAATAGCGCAATCATCTAATGAATGCTT
This sequence comes from Heortia vitessoides, assembly GCA_020976665.1. Lineage (NCBI taxonomy): Eukaryota > Metazoa > Arthropoda > Insecta > Lepidoptera > Crambidae > Heortia > Heortia vitessoides. The sequence goes on along the minus strand of JACJUM010003237.1, from coordinate 8,581,259 downwards.
CCGGCCAGATAAGCTTCGATTAAATGGGCTCTTTATTGTCAAAGAAAAGGCGCGTTCTCTTTATGTGCACATTGGGATATCTATAACGGATACACCGATATCTTTAACATTCCTTCTGACAAATTATTCTTCACTGTTCAAAAGAAATGCTTCTCTTAGGAAGTGTAATTATTTATAACGGAATATCAATTACAGTTTAATAAATAATTTCCGCTATAAAGACGTCGGTTGCGGGTAGATTTAAGATAAGTGCCTAGTATAGGTGTGTAGGTAACGCTCCGCAATTTATCGCCTGCATATCCTTTCAGCGGGTAGATAATGACCGCAGTAAAACGTTTAAGCACGGAATAACTGCTGCTAGGAGCCGTTATTACAATATTATGAATGGCTTCCCCGCGGGCGCGCCTCTCACCCGTGCCGCGCGCCGACGCGCCGGTTCGCTCAGGCACACGCGTGTTACTAAACCACTGTCGAATGCTTAAATAACATGTGGCCCTGGTAAATGCACGCCGATTATAACGCTCCGCTGTGCCTTCATACTGTTCCTGTGTAAAACTTGTGCAAGTTTTGCGAGTGGAAGCAGGAGACCAAATGTAGAACTAGACATTTTTTGTGTATTTTGTTATAATAATAAAATTCAGTTTTGGAAATTTAGTTTTTTTTTAATATTATGCTGTGTATTAGGAGAATAATGACTATCATAGTTTACTCGCATTGTATTCTCGATGTTCAGCAATCAAACCGCGGCTTCGATCGGCAGCAATCTTTTCCGGGGTTAATAAATAAATATATTCAGACAACATCTCATACATTGTCTCATACATTCCTATTTTTTTGACAACAGAAAAATCACACAAATAATGTTTACTTATTTAACACCTCGACACAGAAACACAAATATTAATAATATAAATAAATGTTCTTTTGGGACGGGCATAGAACTTACGACTTTTATCGCATAAACAGGACACTATTACAAGCGTCATTGGGACCGACAGAACAGTAACCCTTGCATAGGCTATGAAAGCGTAACAAACAGACAAACAAAGATAGACAAGTTTCGTATTCACAATATTTATTTATTTAATAAGTTTATCCTTAACCATTTTCTATATTTATTATGTTGTAATAATATTTTTTATTGTTGATTTCATTTGAGAATAATGTGAAAGAATTCAACAAAGCAAACTATCGCATTTATGATATTAGTAAGGATGTTCGCTTATTATATTTCTGTAAACTTAAAGCGATATGAGCACGACCGATTCTTGGAAGTAGTATTCGATTTCATTTTTCTACCAAGAAAACCAAGTGTATCTTGAAAGGAAGCAGTCTTACTTAAGGTCTATTAGGAAATAGGATATTATAAAACTATTACTTTCTTTGCAGTGCCTTTGTGTAACGACTTAAGGAAACAATTTAAAAGTACAAAAAGACTCTCCTTATCAAATTGTTTTTCTAACGGGGAAATTACATTGGAATTGAATGAGCAAACAAAAAGCGATTTAGCATCAATTTGTGGGGAATCCAGTGCCTCACCTACACTGGGTTGAATATGTGATTTTGTAAAAACCTTTTCGCTTGATTTTATAATACCATTATAGTAATGGTAATGTACTTAAATATATTTATTCTAGTTTGCATGACCTTAATAGTTGATTACTGGGAACAGGTATTATGATCTGCATAATAAACATTATCCGGTATCCCCAGGGTTCAAGCTGGCCAAATTCCATCAGTACCGGTTTGCCGGTTTAGCCGTGAAAGCAGTACGTTTTATCTTCATAAAATTAAATTTTGCGTTCTTCTTTCACGGCACCAATATCATTATTGATTTATAAAAAAATACGAGTTACCTAGATATAAAAAGAGATATTGTTCTATCAAATGAACACTAGGACAACAACAGTACCGGTAGTATAATTGGTATTGCAGAATTCCAATCTCTCGGAATAGGTAGAGTACGGGTTCGCGTTCCACCCAAAACCCAAGATGCATATTGTCTCGCAAAAACTTACTTTAAGTAAACGAAACTATCAGTTATAACAAAAATCTTAATTCTGATTAATTTAGTCTGTTTATAATTAGCCCCTATTAGTACCAGTTGTTTGGTACACGAGTAACTATGAGGCCGAGCTTAGAATGTATGACGAGGCCTGAACAAAAGATTTATTCATGTTAGCTACTATATATGTATGTATGTACATGCCGGAGTTTCCCTATCCTCTTTGCGAGCAGGGTTGCGCTCCGGGCGGCGAGTAATTAGCGGGTTCCTTCCGTTGGTGCCAGCCCTAGCAGCCTCAGTGGATGAGCCACCCCACGATTCATTTTCAGGCAAAAAACTTTAAACAGTACACGCATTCTATTTCACTTGTCGTTGCTTGGCTTAATTAATTTTTTTATGTATGTATATATTATAATACTAGCTGTGCCCGCGACTCCGTCCGCATTGAATAGTTTTTTGGGTACCATACCACTTTACCTTTACTTATATAAACTTTGAATGTCATGTATATTTATATTGAATTAATGACCTGAAAAATAAGTTGCAAGTTTCTAGCTCTAAAAATAGCGATACTTTCATACAAGTTTTCATCCCCACTTTGGACCACTAACAACCCTTATTTCGAATAAAAGAATAGCCTGTCCTTTCTCAGAGTCTAAAAATTGTGTGTGCCAAATTTCATCAAAAACCGCGTATGCGTTCACTACTCATAGTAGAAGTACTCTTTGAACGGCTTTTAAAGGAGGTTTATATGTTATGTTAGTCTTGTTAAAAAAATATATTTTTTTAATTATAGTTACAATTGGGTTCATTTAATTAAAGTGTTGGGTTCGTGGTATCTGTTGCAAAGACAAACCAATGAATCAATGAATTAGAAGTCATGTTGAAGTAGCTCACACAATACGTCCTATATATCGCTATGGTTGAGCGCTGAGAGCGAGAGCACTGCTTGAGACAGAAGCGTTTGCAGTTTTGATTCGCACATCGGAACAAAAAAAAATTGTTTTTGATCTGAACTTTTTGGTATGTTCAGTTTTTCTAATACTGTTATTTAAGAGAAATCATTGAAATTCATGGTTTTGAATGTTTATAAAAAGTTTGGTCTATAAAAAAATAAGCGGGAGAAGATCCCCAATGTCCACTGCGTAATTAGCAATGCTTTCTGTTACAATCACACGAACCTTCCTCCTTATTTGCTGAGTACATCTTGATATTTAATCGTCTAGTAATTTCATTATCCTCGAATGTAATTAGTATACATTCAAAAATATCAACGTAAGATATTGATACTATGATACTCAATACCTGTACATGAATTTTACTAGTTTCTTTTTATTTCAATTTCATTACCCTGTTTGCAAAATAACAGCCTACGCATATAGTACCCGCGAAGTAGATTAGAACCTTCCTCTATATCAGGTACCGTAAGAAACGACTGCGGTATCGGAACTGACAGTTGGTGGTATATTCACCTGAAACAGCATAGTTCAAATACAACAGTACGGGATGAGCAGCAGCATTCCTGTTGCGAAGTTGCGCTCTGCGATTACCACCACGCCTGCCCAGTGCGGCAATTATGGGCAAAATTCCCTTTTCTTTGGGAGGCCTATGTCCAGCGGTGGACGTTCTGCAGCTGCTATGATGACGATGATGATGATGAATGAAAGCAGAATTAATGGGAAATTTCATCTGTCTCTCCTATGAGAAACAGTAGCGTACAGGCATTGTATAGTTTTATATCTTTGAGAGGCCAATAGTTCTTCTATGCATTAGATATTCTTGTGTCTACTTCCTTCGTCATTATATCTGTGGTTGAGATCTGTTGGCCTCAGTATGTATACTCTGTAACGTGCAAATCTGGTTATCCATTAATTGTAATATTTAATGTAATGTATAAAATGTTTATTTAATGTGTCTTCTGTTGCATTTGTAATAACTAGCTTTTGAAGTATTCTTTTTATGTTGCTGTCAGCGAATCATAAGTGTGGTAGGTGTTCTCCGTTTATATTTAAGCCATACTCGTCCTATTTTAGCTTGCGAAAGATTTCTTCCAAAACGGCTGTAAATAGTGTAGGAGAGAGTCGGTCACCCTGACGAACACCTCTGTTGATTTTGAATTCTCTGCTTCCATTTTCTAGTTATTTTTTGCCATAGTGTTGTTATACATTTTTTAAAATTCTTATATATTTATGTTCCACTCCTTGATTCTTTTAACTCTGCCGTTATTATATTTGTAAAGAAATAATATTTCTTTAATTTTTGAACGACATTGAATGACATTGACAACTGACAAGCGCTAGAGTCTGAGGTCAATGGTCAGTTGAGAGATTATGGAAAAAACAGCATTGTATTAGATTATTGTGATTTGTTAATTAAGATAGATAAATAAGAATAATTGGTGGAAGAATAGACTTTAATTGTCGTTTCTTCGTTTTCAGGTAAAGTTATAATAATAGGGTAGTTAAATAAGTTATTTGTAAGATTATATAATAATATTTGTAAGAAATTAACGAAATAAATCTTCGTTTTCAGAAGCAACGCATAAGTTTATTTTTAACCTAAAATTAAAGGATAATCGATATATATATATTCACATTCTATAGAATCAAAAGCCTTGTTGTAATCGATAAAACAACAAAAACAACATTGGAATATTACATTATTACCTAAAGTACCTCGTTATTATTTGCCTCTCATCATGGATGTAATCAACTGTTGAGTAAACTGGCCTCAAATAAGCCAGAAATAAATGAATCCTAACCTGGTTAAGGCGCTATTAGGTTAAATTTGATAACTAGCTTTTTTAATGTTCCTTGGTCTCCATTAGTTCGAGTCTCCTTTGTTTCCATCAGGAACCTAACATGACTAATAGCATCATGACTAGTAAAATATGACTGAATAAGCGATAAGGACTGATAAACGAGGTTATTCGCAAATATTACATGTATCAGTGGCTAAATGTACGTGACTAGAGTATTTGGCAACGGTATTAAGTGACCGATCCGGTTAAAAGAAGACCATGCTCTATCCATCCATCGCTTTTTGTGAGGCGTTACTAAACGTATGGAGTCAATTGTAAGCCTAACGTAGACTCAGTGACAAAAAGAGTCTTCGAAGAGTTTATTTTGCAGACGGTTAAGAGCCTAAGATTTTGGCTAATAATATCGGCAGTTACCGCCCGGCTTAAAGGCCTAAATTACTCCGTAAGCATTGTATTGCTCGTATCATGTAACCGTGTAACATTGACTTTGAAGGATAGGAGTAAAGTATTGCTTCCTGATGAAGCTAAAAGCTTTTATGTGGAAAAGACGTTCAGTGCTACTGAGACCAGAGGGAATGCTATGCGCAAGCGTGATTCAAAAAATACTTCTCTTCTCTACTTTTGGGTAAGTTTTGATTTTATCGACAATACATTTTTGGCACTGTTTAAGAAGTAACGCTTAACGAAACTGTGATACTTAAGACACTCACTGAGAATAAATATTAAATTAAAGATTCTAAATTCTGGGATCTTCTCAGAAGCGGGGCAAATCAGATGAGATCAGTGCAACCTATTTCACCAAACATCAGGAAACTAAAAAGAGTTGTGGAGAATGGTGGAATAGAAATTCTCTATTTATATACTTACTTAAAACTTTTCTTTTCATATTGTGGAACGAATGCGCAGGTAATTTTAGCAAGAGGAGGCCCCTAGAAATTTTTTTACATTTGTCAACTTCATTCACAATACTAAAATCTCTTTGTTTTTTTTGCTAATTAGCTTTTATTGTTTGACGTCTCTAGGTTTCATAAAATAATGCTATAATACACTTCAAGCATTTTCACTTTGAAGGTTACAAGTGTTTAGATAACGTCTAATAATTCAATTAGAAACTGATCTGATATTATAAATTCCTTAGGTTGCCGACTTTTGGCAAAGCAGAGTATATTAAAAATATCTTGCTTACTGCTTCACTTTTAACACCATTGTGCAAGCTCTCGTATCATTTACTGAACAAGGTAATCAAAAGAAACCACGACATATTCTATGCCTACATTCTGCTATGATCTGTGGGGAGGCAGATCAAGGCAATGGGTAATTAGCAGCAATTTCCTTCCGCCCGCTTCGCCAGGCTGCTCGACTTAGTCCTCTGCCTTTACTTCACTACGTTAAGTCAAGAAGGAAGTATCCTTCTTGACTTACCGATTTTAATATACTATATCAGCATAGTTAAAGTTTGCTGAAAAGCGCTTCTCTTGGGGAGCATCACCCGATATTGGAAAAAAGTAGCTTACATTTTTAAAAATGTATAAAATGTCGTAGTTCTTTGCTAATATAATATAAAATATTAACAATAACACGCCAAAGCAAAGCAAAAGCTAAAACTAAAATACGCTTAATGAATCTGAATGCTTTTAATTAATAATTTAAGTCTAAAATGAACAATTTTAATTGTAAGAAACTACCAATAAGCCCGCGAAAATTAAGATGGCTATTACTTTAGACGTCTAGTAAATAACTCTTGTTGAGAGTAATAAATAGCTTTCTTATTCAAGTAACATTATTTATTACGCAAGTAAAAAAACGAAATATTAAGATTATTATTAGGTCTCCGCACGTAGACAAATTTATTTGAATTGTCGCCCTATTCTTACAATTGAGACAACAAAGAAATCGTAATCAGACCCTTCTGGCGTACAAAAACCGAATATGTCGTATACTTAGTTAACAAAGCGCGCATCTTTTACGATGTACAAAGAAAAACTCTTTTAATTTAAAAAAATACTTTCTTGTTCATATTCAAATTGTCATCGTCCTTTAAATTCCTCATAATCCGTCCAATTCTGAAACGTCGGGCGTCGCTCGGGTCGCAGTAATCAAGACGGCTTCAGTCGGATTTCATTCATCCCTACACTCGATGTGAGGACCACTGTTATCCTACATACCTTCTAATACGTCATGAATCGAACTAAATTATTGTCGGATGCTCTTTGACGGTGGATTTTACTTCGTACCAATTAAACTTATGTTAAATTACGCGGTCTCTATGCATCGTACGTGCACTACATTAAACCTAGTGGGAGTCGACAGGGTGTGTGAATGTGTTGCGCATTTAAAAAACTCATTACAGGCGGCAACCGCGACGCGGACGAGTGGCGTCTTTGAAGGCCCGCGCCGCCACTGCGGTATTATTCCAGATTATACCCGCTTCTATACAAATGAAATCTCGCTTAAATCCACTGCAATTTCGGAACGAGAAAATAAGGCTCAAAAGTTGTTTTACTGCAATCGCACTCAGTGGAAATTCTTTGAACTCGTGGATAGGACGTGTTTAGGTTCGTTATGCTTTCTATGAACTCGTAGGGAGGATAAAAACCGATAGTGTAGTGTTCGTAGTAAAGATTTTCGTACCCGAGTGGCCTTCGAGTATCTACATGGTAATTTGGGATTTCACACGTAACTTTATCTGGTCAATACGGGGAGGGTCTAAGTGTAGCGAGGCCACTTCGAATAACCATTACATATTTAGTTAGTATGTCCCCGGAGACTGCGCTTGCGGTTCTTGCCATTAGTGCGATTGAGCACTAGTCGGCCGGCCGATGCTTTACAAACCTATGTGAAATCTCTTTACGATCTCTCCATCTAAGCCGATGTAAATCTTTTTTGGGTAAATACTCCTTTTTAACAGATTGCTATATACTATACTTTTACATATTAGCAAGCTGTGCAGATACAAAGCAATAGATTGCTGGTGTGTTATACTTATACAAGGTGAACTTTAGCGTAAAATATCGGGGCACTGTTGTTTGCGGTAACTCAGGCTCGTATAGATGCAGATGAGCCAACTATTTGTCTTGCCTGATAGCTGGGGCTTGATTAAACCGTGAAACATTTAGCGATGTTCACCTGCTGAAGGGAGGGGTGCTTATCACACTAAAGAGGTTTCTACACTCGCAAACTGAAACTACCTCGCATCCTTTACAACGGGAGCTCGATTTAATTTTGAACTGTTTATTGTTAGTGTTATAAAACAGTTTATATTGGAATTGATTAGATTAGTTTTTAAGATATAAACATGGCCTCGAATCGGTTGAGCGTTCACATAGTGATTAGGACAGATAAATGACGGACATTACTTGTAATGAATGTTTAGGTGGTCGTAATCGCATCGCGTAAAGTGTCGGCGCCATTACTTCACAGCTGCTGTTGCGGAGATATTGCCTTAAGTACCATTTACCGCCTGGCGTGGATTTATCCTTCCGACTAAAGACAGTTTTGAAAAAAAACCAGTGATCACGTTATCGGGAAATAAAGTTCGAGCTCCTTTGTACATCATCAAATTAGCCGTAGGACGTCCACTGTTCGATATACTACATCGTGAAAAAAGGTGGATTTTTGCCTATATTTGCCACGCTGGGCAGGCGCGGCGACAATATCATAGCGAAGCTTTGTGTTGGGAATTGCGGCTATCCACTCTTGCCCATTTAGTCACCTCTGTCACCTTTTATATCATCTGGTACAGTGGGAGGTACCATACTATTTTACTATGATGATACCCCACTTTGCTTCTTTTCCAACATTATTTTTAGTGTTCATTGATATGTACATGGAAATAGAAATTTGGCAACCACATCTCAGTCTATATAGAATATTTGTGTTCATGTACGAATATAAGGCAAATGCTAGATTATCATGTATGATATTTTGGATACAAGTAAAAGTAGCAAGCGATCGCGAAGGCAGTTAGCAATCGGTAGGTGTGTCGATGGAGGAGTCACAATTTCCTGCACTTAACAACACAGGAAGCAATTTTGACGAGTCATCAAACGACGGACATGGCTGACGACTTCAGCGCAATGCCTATCATTAGTCACCTTAAAACACAGAATTAGTGGATGGTTTATGTTGCGTCAGCCTTTGTCGCCATAAAAAATACATTTAATAAAAAGTGACAGGCTTAATACACCAATTTCTATAGCCTAAATGGTACTTTGTTTTGTTAACCACATTGTCAAAATAATACATTATGGAACGCAGTTTATAAATATATTTATTTTGTCTTAATATCGTGTCGTGTAACTTAACCTCCCTAATTAATTTTTCTATACGTAAAGACTACAAAGATTTAGATGTAACAGTTTTAATGATATTTAATGAAATAGGATTGTACGAAAAAATATCATGCAATTATATTGCTCGTTTAATCTTGTTTGCATGCACCTTTTTTTATTATTGAATACAAATTAAATTTAAACAATGTTTTAGTATATAATACAATCTGGTCAAATTATAATTTTAAGTAGCATTATAAGTACTTATATATGCTCTAGAGAATCGTTATGGATCAATATTATCAGTGTTTTGAAAATACATTATGATGATTAAACAACTCCCTAGAGTATTCTATAAATTATTTAAATTCTTGATCAATAGACAGTTCATACAAAGCAAAAACTTACAGCGTGCAGCAAGGTTTTGTTCCAAGAGCACCCAATACAAAAGTTTTAAGTACAATTAAAGTTAAATGTTTTACACTTTTCGTTACTGTGCAATGCTTCCATAAGTTTCGCTCAACCGTCTTCAAAACAAAAGCAGGCTAAGATAAAGCAGTGCTCTACATCGGTAGCTAAAAGACGTTCAAAGAACTCCCTCAAGTGTGAATAGTTGGCAACAAAAGTGTACAAATCGTTGGTTGATTCCGTCTGAGATGGCGTCCGTCATCCAAGTTGGGGAATTGTGGCCATCTGCGGCGCGCCGCGGCGCTCTCAGATTACCGCGGGAGCTTCGTTTAATCGTTTTATTAATACGCCAATAAATCGGTTAACTGATGCTCGTTTTCCACTTTTAGCGTTGTTTTACTCTTGAATGTTTTGAGTGGATTCATTTATGAATATGTAGGTACATTTATGAACTATGATATTGGTTAAACTTTCTGTTAATCGAATTTTATTTCAAATCAGCATTTAAAATGCTCTACTTATTTAAATTATAAGGAAAATAAAAGGAGGCTCTTATTTATAAATATTACATACTAAATAACGATGTGTAAATGTTGTTTTCTTAGTTGGTTTGCAATTTGTTCTCTAAGTACATTTTCAGCATAAGCTTGTTCTTAGCATCATTTAATGTGAAAAATCATAACAAAAAATAAAAAAATATGGTTTCAAAATACAACACAATTGCTTAAAAACATCAAATTACTATTTAGCCTATTACAACCTGGTATTTGCCTAGAAATTTATACAAAGATACACTGGTAGTGGTGCTAAATATTCCAGACGAGTCCAAGCCGGCCGGCACGACGGCTCCTTCAGTACAGTCGATCCAGACGCCAGTTATTAGGGATCGTAAATAATAAGTATTAAAAGCTTCTTTGCCCTGTTTTATTTACAGACACTACGTGTACGGCTTACCGTGCCCACCTAAATAATTGGCAAAGAAAACAGTGCCGCAACGTAAATACACGTAATGCACCGTTGAAGCACATTTATATAATTTGGGGTGAAGTTCGAGGAGCGCTTGGTATTTATGGAATATGTATAGCAATATTTAACGAACATATTGTATTGCTATTATTAACAAGTGTAAAATAATAATAATAATTGTATTTTAAATACAAAAAAATCTAGACAATATTTGGAAAAAGGCATTAAACGTGTAATAATTATTTGTCGAGTTGTCAAAATATTAATTGCATGTCATAAAAATTTTTGTAACATAAAATACTTTATAACAATCGCCTTTAACTACTTATTCATGACCGTGAGTACTTAAAGAAAGGAGGTTTTATGCCTTTGACTGTCGCACAGGGCGTAGAGCGCAGAGCACAGCTTTCTCAACTGGATGCTGCTGCCCATCCTGTATCCTGCACCCATGTGCATTTGAGCTGCACTGTTTCGAATGGATATACCACCATCTGCCAGTTCTGGTGTCTTAGTCGCCTTTTACGACACCTAATACTATTCTACTCTGCCGGTACCTCACGGCATAATACTAATTTTTATGTGCTAGGTGGCATATATAAGTAATTCTATCCGGCGGGTTCATTTCTGAGGAAAACTAACAGTGACCATTTTATTAAAAAATCTTTACAAGATTGCGCTTTACAATTGAACCATAACAATTATATTATTGTTATAATTATTATTTTATTTATTATTAAATAATATCATTGTTACTTTTAATATTTTTTCTAAAATGAGCGAGAATTTTATGGAATGTATATGAAGAGTAATCTCCAAAAACATTTGCAACCAACCGTTGCATTTATTTTGACAATTCAATCATTATAGAATTGAAAGGCATAATTACGAGTATCTAGTTAATCATAAGATATATATTGTGTATTTTTACCACACTTATTAGATTTGTTTCAAGGGAGGGAACTCTCAACACTGATGTTGAGGCATTATTCTATGATTATATATTTCATATGACGTACAGTCTATTCGTCCTTACGGAAAATATCATGTACCGTGGTTTTTAGCATTTCAGGAAGATGATGTCGAAGGCGACCAATCAAATAAAACCATATATAGATACATTATAGATGTAGGCCTCATTCAAAAGACGTCTGTATTGGTAGCTTACTCTTACCTATTTCTACCGCCGCCAAATAGCAGTATAAGCATTGCTGTGAACCGGTTTTAAGGCGATATGACATATAGTATATTTAGTTCAGAAGGTTGATAACACGCAAGGTATATCTTTGTAATAAAACGAGCGTCTATGGCTGCAATAATGTTTACCATCAAGCGGGCCATATGCTTGTTTACTGACAGTATAATATAAAAACATAATAATAAAATATAGAAAGTATTTCTTTTTAAATTTGTATTTCGTTTGCTACGAGAATGTCTTATATGTTGAACATAAAACTATTAGTGGAACTGATAGAAAAAAAATAGGTAAAAAACTTTTTAAGTTAAACGGTTTTATGTTAAACATACATTGCAATGTTTAAGATAAATGTACTAAAAACCAAAAAATAATAAAATAGATACAGTCGTGGGAATTATAAACATATGCATAGACTAGACTAAAATAAAAACCGTGGGGCACGTCAATTGTCTACAAATTATCGACTTAATGTGCTATAGAAGAATCGTTTAATTCGTCGTTAGGCAGTTGGTCCGCAGACGGTGAGGAAATTACTTACTTTTTTCTTGCTCACTTGTCCATCGTTGTCGGTTAAACAACTGCCTAATTATAGTGTAACATTACAAAACAAACATTTTAATCAACGATTGTAGACAATTGACGTGCCCCACGGTTTTTATTTTAGTCTAGTCTATGCATATGTTTATAATTCCCACGACTGTATCTATTTTATTATTTTTTGGTTTTTAGTACATTTATCTTAAACATTGCAATGTATGTTTAACATAAAACCGTTTAACTTAAAAAGTTTTTTACCTATTTTTATTTTCTAGTTTTTAGTTTTTATTTCGCATTCTATTTGATATTGGATTGATAAAATATTGTTATCAGCCATTTGGTAGCGGCGGCCATCTTAGATTTCAATTTTGCATAGTAAATTGTATTCTACTTGTTGAGCACTTTCATTTGATACCCATATTGATGGGATTGATAAAACCTACGTTATCCGCCATTTTGTAGCGGCCGCCATCTTGGATTTCAATTTTTTATAGTATATTGTATTCTGCTTGTTGAGCCTTTTCATTTGATACCCATATTGATGGGATTAATAAAACATAAATTATCCGCCATTTTGTAGCGGCGGCCATTTTGAATTTATAATGATAATGAATAAACATAATTGTATTGTCACCAAAATCCAAAGTGTATACAAAATTTCAGATTAATCGGTTGACAGGAAGAGGGTGGAATTTGAATTACTAAATTTGACCCAAGAATAAAACAAACAGGGTGAGCTAAATAAAACCGTTTAAAAAAAGAAAGATATAGTAAATCAATCGAGTAAAATTATAAATGAACGGCAAATATATACAAACTTAATTACTGGAAATATTTTGTTTTATTCCTTATTTTAATTATTGTATATAGTGCACGCACACTCAATGTTTAATGTTTTACTTTAGACAACTTGTTTGTTATGGAAACAAAAATGAATATAGCGAAGAGACAAGAAGATAGCACACTCGTACATTTAATCCATGCGGCGAGCTGCAGAGTGTCGTAGCGGCTCGATGTGCGAAATTGACACCCGTGTCCACCGCCATCGCCTCTGATTGGATTAGCGTCGGAACGCTGTCGATGCACCGACGCGGGGCTCAAACCTAAAATTTTACGTGACTACTTTTCAAAAGTCGCCTTTTGACACGATTGCATACTTGAACGCCGTCCCCGCGCTCTGATAGCTCTACGCGTCGTATTATGTAAATTCCGTAAAGCCTCGCAATAGAGGTACCGCCGCGCTCCATCGTCGTAAATTTTGAAATTTCTAATCCACACGCTGCACTTGGCTCGATTTAGTTGTATGAGCTTGTATGTGGTACGAATCGCGTGAATAAGGTAGTAAAATCCAGTCGTGCGAAAAGTACTACTAAACTTTCATCAATTTAATTTTCATTTAGTTTGTTAGTCTAATCGCGCGGAGCGTTTGTTGCATAGTCTTTTTATCGATGCCAAACATTTAAAGGCAATATAGTCGAACGTATGTATTATCTGGTATTATGTGTCAATATATATTAATTTTCAAACTGTTTGAAACTAGACGTCTGTTCTACCGGTAAACTAACTCTCATGAAATTTAGTGATGTAAAAAAGGGACAAGTAAGAGCTGTACTAGTCTACTGAAAGTTCCGTAGGTAAGTAGGAACATAATTTCGTACTTCCTTTACAAAACGATTTTATTATTTCAGTTTAGGATTTTTCTCTTTGGACTTTGTATTTACAATATAAGACTATATTGTAGATATAAAGCTAACCTTGACAAATTTTATAGTTCTATGTCTACATGGGCAGACTTTAAATTCCTATGAAAATATCAAAACTTGCTTTTTTTGCGGTATTTTCGGTTGTATCTTTTTTCAGGTAAATAGATGTTGATTTTTTCACCGCTAAACGAGTGTTCAGATTGGAGTATATGGATTTTAATGATTTACTTTCACCCATTCTGATGAAGGAGATGGAGGTTCTTGACAGGCAGGCAGACAGACGAACAATAAATTGATACTATAAGGATCCCTCTTTTCCTTTTGAGTTATGGGCCACTGAAAATGCCTCTCGAAAGTTGATGCGAGACGGTATAAAAATTAAGTTCGAGGAAAGCTAGTCTATATAATATACTAGCTATTAATAATATTGAAGGTTCTGGCCTATCAGTTCCTTTTTTTTTGTTAAAGGCATACATTCACAGTAATAACCCGTACTCGAGGTAAATATATTTGCAACAATATACTTCCGGCAGTCGGTCACTTTTCCAATAGTAGGGCTTATTTATGTTCTGTTCCTGTTCTGTATGTGGTATATGTGATGTATATTTTCTTAATGCTCTCGACTTTTTCTTGAAACAAAATTTATGCGCCATTTGCATCCCCATTCCTCTTTCCCTCGAATTAAGTACCGGGTCGAAGCATTTTAAATACACATTCTATTCAATTCACATATGTTACCGCACGTTTTTGGTTCTATTGTATTTGACTGAGTTAGCAGCGATAAGTTTTGTTCGAAACGACGAGCACAAATTGTCGGTTTTATTGCAAGCCTTCTTCCTGAACTCGGCCGTCTAAATCTTATAAGAATGCCGTTATATCCACATCTCATTACACGTAACTTTGAAGAATTATGACTTGGCAAAGTCCTTTATTGGAAATACCTTCACGGGCCTGAAATATTGCTACGTCGTGAAGACCTAAATTTTCTAATTAGAAATTCTTTAGTAAAACTTTATTAAGTTTTTACTTGCTGCAACGAACCTAATGAAAATGCCGCCCTGTCAGTCGCTTCACAGCGGAGGTAGACTCAATATAATTGCTATTTGCTTATATAATTTAATTAAATGATGTTAGCACAAAGGTTACTTAGCAGCTCTTCCTTATAGCATACTATAAACTATTTTAGTTATTTCACTCACCTTTTTTAAGGGGTTCAGTTTCTAAACAGAGTAGCAGTTTTAAAAATGAATTTTGTGGCTTAAATATTTGTATGCTTTACTTCGCTTACTTTTTGTTTGTATGCGATGAACGCCCATGACAGATTGTGCATTTAGACTATTGTAGACTACAAGTCGTTGGTGTGCTAAAGATATAAAAACAACACAAACACAAACACAACACAAACAAATAACATAAAAACTTGAAGTTTTGGCAAGATGTCTTTGAATATCCTAATAGATATGTAATTTTATTCACATATGTACTCAAACCATTGTAAACAATTGGTTCAAAATCACGGAGTCAGTTCAAAGTATGAGATGTGGGAATTTATTATATATTTATAATTATAATATCGAATGTCGCAGTATTTAATCCTTTCACTTTCGCTGATAGAAAAAAACTAAGCTTTTAAATGAATTTTAAGAAAGTTTACATTCATAATTAAGGTCCAGATCAACGCTTATTTTTTTTTTATATTATATAAAAGGAGAAGTTTCCACTGACAAGTAAATGCAAGTACAGCCGCTGATGGTAGAAACATGAGATTAGACAGTTGTTTTATTAAAAAAAATTCAGACACACACTAATAAGTAAGTTTGTATAGAAACATTTACTTTAGCAATGATTGGAAAATAATTAAGATTCACGCTCTTCAGACATTTGGTTGGATACGTATTTCATGATTTATATGTTCATAAACTACGGGTGCAAAATATGGGTTAAAAGTATATAAAGTATTTAAAGTTTGCTCCAGTTACTATTTATAAATGAAATAAAACAAAGTATTCTTTAAATCTTTGACCGTGGAGTATCGGAAGAGTATAATTCCCTCTATACCAGGTATCGTAAGGGCGACTGACGTTCCGAAACCGACAGATGGCGGTATATCCGTTTGAAAGAGTCTAACAGTTCTAATACTAGAGAGGGGAATGAGCGCAGAAGCTTGCCAGCCCGCCTGCCTAGCGTAGCAATTACAGGCAATAATCTCCATTTCTTGATGAGGCCTTTATTTTACAGTGGATTTTCTATGGCTGATATGATGATTTAAAATCTATTAATTATAATATTTAAATTTATTTATGATTTTAAGACGCAAAAAGTAGTGTGCGTGTAATTTTTTATTAAGTACATGTGTGAAGCAGACGCTAATAATATAAAAATGATTCCTGATTTCTCTTATGCTTTTGTTGTATTTGTTATAGCTAGTAGAAGGTTCTTATGATATTATTGACCATATGAACGTCTTCAATATTACCTAAGTAGTACTTTTGACAATATAAAATTTTCAAATATAAACTGGAGTTTGAAATAACTGACAATCGTATGATTGTAGGGTGCGCTGCAAATACAGCATTCGAATAAACATAACAATATAAAAAATACAAAGTTCAATTCATCAGAGTAATCGTAGTAAGGACAGGACGTGGTCTGTCGATCAATTAAATAGATTAAGCTAAGACTAAAATAGCGGGTAATATATTATTTCAGCCAATGTTTTCAAACAGTCTGCAGTTATAGTGTTCTGCTTTTAGAAATAATACTGGTGGCAGGAATAATTCAATAACAGAGTGATTTGCCGTGCGGCGGTTGTGCTTTGACTTGTTTGTCGCCCCGTGTTTACCAGCGCCGTCGTTTGGGCCACCGGTCGTTTTTATGAGTTATGGATAAGGCAGACCCTCCATTATGTTTGCTATTTT
Organism: Heortia vitessoides; assembly: GCA_020976665.1. NCBI lineage: Eukaryota > Metazoa > Arthropoda > Insecta > Lepidoptera > Crambidae > Heortia > Heortia vitessoides. The sequence goes on along the minus strand of JACJUM010003237.1, from coordinate 8,564,495 downwards.
CGTTCGACTGTTTGCTCTTGCGACGTTATTCAGGCAGATGGATTAAGTATTTTATGTATGTGCTTTTTTATTTCTAAACTTTGTTTTGTTTTATATTCGCTAGAATATTGGCTGTTATATAATTAGTAAAGAGTTTCTTAGTTTCAAATGATATTAATATCTGGGAAAAATATATTTAGAAAGTAGATGCTGTAGTAGCCCGATTACGCAGATTGTCTTGATCCTATCTTAGTGGTCATGTTTTCGATCCTCACGCAAGACAAATATTTTTATGATGACAGTTGTTTTTGTTTTGGGTATGGGTGTTAAATTTACGTATTTAAGTATTTTAATTGTGATTATTCTGTTGTGAGGTGTTCGTAACATAAGTGCTTTACGCGATTAATCTTGGAGTGGTTTAAAAAAAACAGATTTATAATTTGCGACTATGAATTCCATTTTTAATATTTATTGAATTCTTTATCCCTAGGTGCAATCGAGTAATTAAATAAGTTTGATGTTTGATATATATTATGAAAACCTGTACCTACTCCTGCAGGCATTTTTTTTAGATAAATCACGAGTAAATAAAAAATATTTTGGCTGTTATTGTGTGTGGATTTCAGAGTTCTCCTCATCTCGAGGAGCGATCGATCCTGTACTACAAACTACGCAAATGGAGTTCTTAAACTTGAAATAAGTTTTGCGAAAATCATAGTTATATGAAGTTACTTTTCTAAAACTCTATATAGAAAAGTTTGTAGTCAGAATAAAGGTGTGGTCTCATTCGTAGAACGTGGTACATGCAAAAACATTGACATTGGCTTAATAGTTTGGTTTTTGCTTTTAATATGCTATGTTGACGTCATTTGGCTCGAGGCTGCAAGAACATTGGGCCATTTATTGGTACTGTGTGTTGTAATCAGTTTCATTGAGGATCCCTGAGGAATATCTTCCCAAGGATCTATAGATTTTACAGCAAATTTTAAACCAAACTTTATTTAAGATGGTTTTATATTATGAAATCTTGAAGTTATAGAAAATTGCAAGTGACAATATTTTATTAATACAATAACAATGGGAAATAAAATCTCTTTTTGTTCTGTTGTGTGAGATAACCATATGAAAGATACGAGCAGTGCTTATTATGACACTTGCCCTCTGTTTATTTTCTCACCATTTGTATAAAAATATATGTCTCAATTGTTCTGAGTCTGGATCATATGAGTTTTTCATTGTATATCTTTTCTAAAGATCAAGTTCAGTTGATGTTATACACGATGTTTAAGATCCATAACTAAAAGTAATTGTAACCGATGCTTTTATACAAATGATGTTGTATTTTTAAGGGTTGCTATCACGACTGCTCCCGCGTCGCTATTGCATTAGACGTAGCAAACAATTACATTACCTCAGCATGCACAATTTGGCGCGCCGCCAGCCCTAGCTTGCGTTCATTCAACACGTTCAGATATTTTCCAATGTTTTGATTCGTTCAAATTCAAGATATTATTTCAAATGTTGTCGTAAGAATATATTCTACAACATCTCATACATTGTCATGACTCCGAGGTAAGTCTCTAGAAGTACTTGTGTTACGGACATCAGACAACTGAAGAATCACAATTATAATACTTAAATACATATGTCATCATTCATCATCATATAAATATTTGCCCTGGGTGGGGATTGAACCCACGACCCATGGCGCAAACGATAGGCGCAGACAGCGCGCGCACTACGTCGGGGACAGGCTCGCTCAGAACGTGAAAATTGATCGCTGATGGTGTATGTTGTTTGACAATGGCTGCACATGTTTTTCGGACGACGAGACATAATCTAATTTGGCTTTGTAAGTGTATTTAGTTTTTAATGACCTGAAAAATATTTAATGTTTTGTTTATTGTTATTGATAATTATTTATTTATAATATAATTAAAATTTTGCTTAAGACTTAGTCTTGTAGGCGATTTGGGTGTGCTCCAGGTTAGGCTACAAGACGTCATTATAATGAATAAATGAATGAATGAATAAATAAATGAATGAACAGGATCGCTAGTATCTGCGCCATCGGCCCGTCAAAGGGCATGCGTTGTGTTTTCTTTACACATGTTTATACTTGTTTTATTATAGCAGCCGTAAAAAGTCTACTGTTAAACTTTGGCCTTCATAGGCATAGGGGATTTTTGCCCATAATTGCCGCGCTAGGCAGGCGTTGTGATAATCGCAGAGTAAAGTTTGCGACGAGAATGCTGCTGCCCGTCCCCAAGCTGTTGTATTTAAACTGCGCTACTCTGGATGGATATACCGCCATCTATTGGTTTCCGAACCTCAGTCGCCTCTTAAAACACGTGTTACATAGGGAAATACTATTCTACTCTGCCGGCACTCTACGGCATATATTATTGTTTAGACCATTTTAATACTAAATGGATAGTTGTTAACTAATTCATAACCCATTTTAGCCCTTTGCGAGGGCCCTATTTACACGCCTCCAGGGATGTAAGATTTAAGCTTATGATATATATTATAGTATTTTTGTTCAAACTCACATGTTTAAGCGTGTGCTACAGAATTTCGAACATTCATAATTTTCCACCGGGGTAAGTAGGCATTATTGAATTCCATTTAATTCAGTCCTGTTCTATGTCTATTCCTTACACCTCATTCATCAATCTTATCACACGATTACTAGTCGGCGGTTTATCACACGCTTACTAAACATTTTTATCATAAGTATACAGGTTTGAAGGGCCCGATGGCGTAGACAGTAGTGATCATATCTTGTACGTCATATATTAATTTTGCATAATATAGGAACACATATTTCACAATCATAAACTTCTTATTTAATTACACTCTACAAATGCTATACTGGGCCACCATTCATAAATAAATTAATGTAACTAACAAATACTAATATTAGGTCCTTACGTATTAAATTAGTGTTTTGATCTTAAATATCTCCTCTTTGGTTTAGAAATCGAAATTTAAATATAAAGGTCATTCAATTGGTACATTTGAATTTTGAAAAGAGTCATTCATTTGTTATTCGTTCACTATATTTCTTTTGCGTCGCTTATTACCGCGCAATAGAAAATATGAAATTTCGTTATACATATTTACCGTGTTATACATAGTTTAACCGTGGCGCCAATGTTGCAGAAACAGCTCGAAGGGTTAATATTGTGTATGACGTTGGTATCGCAAAAAAAAACACGGTACGTTTTTGGTTTCAAAGCTTGCGTTCTGGAAATTTTGACCTGTGGACGGCTGGAGACAAAAGTGGAAAATGAAGAATTAATTTAAATTATTCAAAGCTGCAAGTTTACATCATGGTTGTAATAGGTTGAAATTTTAATAGGTATTTTGCCTATTTATTATTATCCTATTAGAATGTCAATGTAAGTTTGTGATAAACTGGTGAGCAATCATCTCTTGTATGCATCAATTATTTAGTAGCATCGTACACATTTACTTATAGATATACTATATATATATACTACATATGTATGAAATGACTGTAGCTTTGTGTTGCTATTTTGCACAAAGCCTGGTTATTGCTATTTGAACGATTCTCTTTACGATATTTTTTACTGCAAATGCTGTAAAGTAAAGAAGAGTAGGTAAACACTATTGATTATTTTATAAACGTAAGTATTTATATAAAATACTGAGTTATAATCATATGTTTTGCAAGCAAATGTTAGTGATATATGACCACTAACATTTTCTTGCATTCATTTTCGTTACATGAGTATTAATTTCGGATGTATGTAAGCACGATAGTTTGACATAAGCTTAGCCAGATTTAACTTAGTCATTGACAGGTGACTACAATTTTGGATCTATGATGAATAGATATTTTGATTTTAAAAAACGTATCATATTAAATTGTGCGCATCTAAAAACTTTTTGTTCAATGCTGCGCTACATTTTCACGGATATTAACTGTTATGTTGTATAATATTATCTCGTATTTAATAATAATTTAATCTCAAATTTAGGTTCATTTAATTCAATCAGAAATAAGTTTTCCTTTTTATAGTTGCACTTACCTTTTAGCTACCGTTTTCATGACGATATTAATTGCAACAGTATCATTAAATCAACTCTGTTTTAAATACTAAACTTCATACGAGTACTCAATCGGGCTTACTATTTTAAATGATGGCAATTTAATCGCGACTCAAGACTCAAGATTCAAGGTCAGCGGCCTTAAAATCTATCACCGATGGTCTGACTTACCGGAAAATGTCTTTCTGCATTATGATTAATGTCCAGCGTTGAACAGAAATCCTCACCAACATATAGACAATTGAATGTTACTTAATATAATATTTTAATATTACATTTACGCGTCACCATGTCAAAATATTAATGCTCCGGGTATTGCACGATGGTTTCGAATAATACTCGGGACACCGCCGAGCGAACATAATCGCCGAACTCGATATGAGGTCGATTTTGTATTACCGAGCGATGTTAATGTGCTACGTATCGAAGTGATCCACCAAAAATAATAAACCTAGAATAACTGCACTACTACGCTGTACAATAATAATATTAAGACTAGCTTTATTGGAAGGAATGAAACGGAGCCATATTGTATCTAAAACAAAGAGATGTTGAAGGAACGAGGGAAATAATTTAGTCCTTTGTCCTCGCAATATCGAGCAGACGGAGCCGGCGGGCATGATGATATTAATCGACGCAAAGCTGATTATGCAGTTGTTTCTATGGCTGTCTTTTGAGAGTTTCCATTTCAGTTCTTAGTTCCGACCCACTTCAATTTTACGCCATATTGCATCCAGTTTGCGTTCGACTCGTCTTATAATCTTACCGTTCGCTAATATACAAGGGCGGTATACAGGTATTGTAGATAAATTGTTGCGATCGTTGTTCGTGTCGGGGATTTCATTTTAATGAAGTTTATTTGGGTTTTGATAATAAGACAAATTCTCGTTTCACTTTTGGTATTCGATTACGACTTGATACGTGTAAACAGTTACTAAATAACTTGGTGTACATTATTATACCTTGCATTCATTTTATGCATCTTATTTTTTATATATTTGACAAGGTCGACAAACAACTATACAGTCCGCATGATAGAAAGCGTCACCGCAGCCTATAGACGCTCGTAATACCACAAGGATATACTTCACACCGGAACACAGCAGTATGAACGCTGTTATGTGGCGGTAGAAATAGGTAAGAGTGAGGTACCAATGCAGTCGACCTTTGTTTAAGGGCTACCTCATATAAAACTTTTAATGAATTTTAATTATATATAACTTAGGTTAACGTTACTAATATAATGTACGGATCACGGATACTTGTTACGAGTAAAATATATATAATATTTGAAAATAGTTAAACACTTATTTAGAAACTATTGAAGCTAGATTAGTTAGAGTATATTCAAAAAGCATCAAACGGTAACCAGTCAATTCTAACAAGCTAGTTAGCCTATCGAATGAAACGATGCTCTCTGCCCTAAGTGCCGATGCCGCAAGCTGTCGCTTCGTTATACCTATAGTAAAGTCGGCACTGTGTTAAGCGTAACACTTTACTTAGGGGAGTCAAGTTAACAGAGATTGTGTTACACTTAATGTCTAGGTTACTGTACCAGAGTATCAATGTTGGACATCAATTCAATAGGAACAGATGAACTACTCAATACAAAATAGATTATTTAGCGTATACATTTGCGGGTTAACAGCGATAAATGTAACATAGTTAAGATAGTACACAATTAAGAATAGAAACGTTTTAAGTGTCATACTTATGTCGTCCTAGTAAATCTTCAATCGTGTTAATGTAGTAGCGATAATCAAATAATAATTGTCATCTCTCACTTTGAAAAGCCCCACTAATTAGAAGGACTAGTGCACTTGTTTAGACGAGATGTTCAGTAGTAATTTTTATTTATTGTAACGGATATCTTGTATCTATTTTCCTATTTCTGGTGGGCCTACGATGCCCACGTAACTGGCGGAATCGTCGCTTTCACCGCGGCGGGCCGGCTAACTCGTGCGATATGGAGAATTCCCAGTATCTCTATAATCTAATTCCAGAGCTTTGTATAGTGTCTAAGCAACTCATATTGACTGGCTTATTTCCAAAGGAGTTTGACTTGTTTTTATTACTTATGAATTAATTAGGCTTGAATTAATTTTATAGTTACATTTATTGGACAGCATAGGTCTGAGTGCATTATTTTGTTCATAGTCAACTTTGATACAACTTAATTGGTGAGGTAGTGAAATTAGTTTTGTTTATAATAGTAAGTTTAATATCAAGAGCGTAGGCATAAGGTAAAAACAATCTGAAAATTGTTGTATAGGACTGATGGATGGTGCATTTGTTATTGTTCCAGTCTTATGCACCAACGGTTGTGTGTTCGATCCCCACCTTGGACAATATTTATGTGATAAACATTTGTGTTGGAACTGTGTTTAGGTGATACATGCACAAACATAAATTCTTACAATGAACTCCTTCAAGTAAAGTATATTACAGAATTTGAAACAGTTTCTTTCTTTTATATTACAGTATATAGATATAAACGAAAATAGATAAGATAAGCCGACCGCTCACTGTATTTGCGACTGCAGATATATCTATACTCGTATATCGAAAACGCGATTGCGACGTAAATGCCAATTGTCGAATTGTGATCCGTATGTCGGCATTTATTGCATAGCACGTCTGTAATTTGCATACGTTTTGAATACTAAGTGCCGGCAACGTCATGGTTTGAAGCCACTTTAATTGAATAGTTCGATTTATGCTTATTACTCTGACTTGGTATTTTATTGTTAAATTGTGCGGAATGATTTCAAGAGGAATTGTCTTACTTTCCGTTGAAATTATGGGTTCTTTACCATATTTACTGACATATTAGTTTCTTTGTTTTACTATCAAAAGTAATATATTAAATATTACTTTTTATATTTTTACTATTAAAATTGATTACCGTAAGCTAACCGAAACGTCGGATATAAAATGGTAAAGTTTGATTAAACACCAATAAAAAAGTCATTACATTTTTTATCAGTAAAATCAAGATTCATAAATGCGAGGTCGCAGCTTTAACTTGAATGTAATACCGTGTCGAATGAAGAAAAAGATAGTCGATACCATGTCGAAGATTATCATACATTACACTAGACACCCAAAGAAAGTAATAATTTATTTATAAGTAGTTCCCACACTCACGCCCGCCCGCCTGCACTACTCTACGTGCTACGGAAAATAATGCCTCACCCAAATGTTCGTGTATCGGAATAAACCTAGTCTTCTTTGAGATATGACATGAAGCATCTTGAAAGGGAAGTAAAATTGAAACTGGTATCATTACTTAGTATGCATTGGGCGGAGCGAAGTGGTGCGATCGCCTGCGACGATATCGAAGCTCCGGTCACGTTTCTCCAATTGTTTTCTGACGACCTATATCATTCTTTTAAATCTGATTTCATGGTTTTTTGTCGTGCTTCGTGTGCGCGTGTGTCAGACGTCGCGCGCCCTAATGAGTTTCCTTGGAGCAAAGTGATATATCGGTATCATTTGTGTTAGAAATGCGAAACTCAATTTTTCGTATGTGAATGATCCACAAATAGCATCTTTAGTATTCATAGGGCTGCCGGATATATAGCATGACATTTGCAATTTTTGTTTCATTAAGAATTCAGTTGTAAGGGATTGTGGAGAATGATCGCGGGATATGGGAGGTGCGAGGTGAGGGGTGAGGGGTGCGGGACGCGTGCCGTTATAACTCCTATCAATCACGCGCCGGGCTGCGTAGCCCTGTACACGTATTTAACCAATTTGTCAAAATTCTTCTGTAACACGTTGGCCTCTCTTTGGTTGGGGTAAATGTTGTTTTATCTGAAAATTATAAGACTAACTGACATATCAAACCTCTTGCAGTTTTTATTCAGACAAATGTATTTTGTGATTCATCTTATTGTCAAATAATATTATAGAACTGAAAAACATTATCGTACAAACATTAATAATAATTTACAATTACCGCAATGAGTAGCTAGATTGTAATTACCTAGATTATAATGTTCTAGAAGCCAATAATAAAAATATATTACTTGAACAAAGAATTCCAGATATGTTCCCTGTTTCATATTTCATTTCAAATCTATAATCATCATCAAGGAGGTCACAGTTTACGAAGTTTTAAACATAGTTTTCACGCGCTATCCATCACGGCCAGTGTCAATAATAATTTGTTTGAAGCACCAGTGTAAAGTTAGGGGGTATCAATCATTTCTAACCTAATTGTTAGGCATCGAAAGTAGTTTAAACAAAAACGTGTCTGCTAACTATTTTGTGGAATAAAATTAGGCAAATCCCTGGTATTTGATTCCACGGTTGTTGGTTACATTATTAAAGTTAATGAGTACTTTAGAAAACGATTACTAAGTAAATAAAACGTCGAACAAAAATTATAAAAGCTAAAATAAACCGTATTAAAGTTTTTAAAAAGTCAAAGTATTGTGCTTTACTAAAACCGAACAAAATGGTTGCCGCAAGGTAATCGAATCGTAGAACAAAATCTGTAAAAAGTTCAAAAACTGAGCAGTAGACGCGGAAATGTTACAAAATAAGATATTGTCTTTTATAATTAGGAATACGCATTTTGTTTGAATTAAGGTAGTTAATTCATCCACATCGACACTATATAGTGCCCACAATGCCTAAGCAGATTTCTGGCCACTTTAGTTTTTATTTAAAATAAATACGTCTATAACACTCCATGGAACACTCATGGAAACTGTACAACCTGTTTACTCAGCGGTATTTTGACTGAATGCAATCCAAATTTCCAAGTAGAGCTTAATCCTGAGTGTGGTTTTGTCCAACTTTGCTTGTGCTGTATTTTAGTTATAATGGCTCTCTTTGGCGGCCAGGGAATTCCGCTAATGCAGCCTGTCTCTACAGGTCCACTTGTTTATCATGCAGTTTCAAATAACTTATCTCTCTATCTTTAGATCATTACTTAAATGTTGATTCTGTCAATTAAATTAATGTTTAGTATTTTGATCGTTGTAAAGTGAAATAATCTACATTTAAATCATTAAAACACAAGAAAGCTTTATCACCTATATACGGAAATACATGTTGCATTTAAGCTCTGACTTATGTTTTTATTGGCATACGAAAATTTGTTTAGTTTAAAAGACTAGTAAAAATTTTACGAGCAGCATATAAATGTTATGTTAGAGTCATCAGCATTAGCAAATAATTGTGAATTTGAGGCTATGCACTTATTAGAAAAAGGGTCTTAAATATAGTTTTTGTTAAATTAAAAAGCGTGTCTAATCCTAACTCTAGCAAATAATACAGGGCACGTTCAATAGTCAACCGATTCGCGGAGCAAAACACGGGCAAAGTACGGGCCGTTGTTGACACGGGATTAGCTAGTGTCATACGCGGGCCTCGCTCATTTGTTACTGGCCGGTGTGCGCGCTGCCGGCAAAATATGACAACTCGTTTGCTCTGTTTAATTTGGCATCCAAATTCTACAGCTTTTGAAATCAGGATACACGCATAAAACGTAATGTCATATGATAATGCTAAATATTACAAATGTCCGTCTGCTTATATGTACGACCTATATACCTCACTCTCTCCTATTTCAACCGCTTAATAGCAGCGTTCGCATTGCTGTGTTCCAGTTTGTAGGGTCAGCGAGGCAGTGAAATTTTTATATTTTATTTACGCGATAGTAATCTCCTTGTGTGAATACTAGCATCTATGCACTGCAATGACGCTTACTATCACGCGATCTGTTTGCGTATTTGTCGACCTGGTCAAAGAAAAGAAAGTAGCTGAAAGAGTTGGCCAAGTCGCAGGATTAAGAATCGGCAAATGTTGATTCTTAAACTTTATAATTAAACCTTGAAACAACATTTAAACTTGAATAAATGATAAACTAATAACGAATTACGCAAAGTTAAATACTTTTGTTATACGTTACCGGGTAAATTTGGGGGTTGTGTCTTTAACAACTTACAGATTGCAATCTTAAGCCTTAAACCTTACTTTACCATACCTACCAGTTTTAAAGGCTATTTGTGCATATTGGATTTTTTTAAGGCAGAAATGTAATGAATATACATTTACCTAAAAATAGTACGTGCATAATATAAGTATCTTAGAGAACGATATCTTTTAGCTTGCATCCAAATTTAAATTATTCTATTTGGAATATGTACAACGTACATTTTTCATAGTACGTAAAACACGTCATCAATAGTGAGTTGACTATATGACAATAATTAAATAAACTCATATAATGGTTAAGACTGATGGCAGACACGTGCTGTACGGATTTCACCTCTTTTTATCATTATCTATCAGTTATGGGTAGTGATTGCGTAAATATTTAAAAAGCCATGTGGTACAGGCAGAGTAAAATAGTGCCGCCCCCTGTACCAGGTATTGTAAGAGGTGGCTAAGGTACCAGCACCGACAGATACTGTATATCCATTCAAGACAGTGCAGCTCAAATGCACAGGGCGGGGATGGGTAGCACCATCCCCGTCGCAAAAGCTGCGCTTTGCGATTGCCAACACGTTTGTCCAGCGCAGCTATTATGGGCAAAACTCCCTCTTTCCTGGGGAGGCCTATGTCCAGAAGTGGACTTTTAATGGCTGGTATGATGAAATGTTTAAAAATATTTTGCTTAGTATACTACTATAATCCTTTTTCTACTTAAGTGTACATATTGTATTAGTTGACAAGCTAAAAATAATAAATCCTTGTTCCGCAATGTAACACGTTTAACTTTAACCTGGCGTAATTGTAAGATAAAAGGGTACGGTATGTACGGCGAAGGAGATGTAAGGTTATAGGGACGGGGATCTACTGCTACTTTAGTGACCGGGCAAAACAAGTGACGGGCGTATCCTGCGGCGAAATGATCCCGAAATTTCTAGAGAAGCTCATGTTGTAATAACCTCGTTGAGACTATGAATTATAAAATGTACGCGTGTAAAAGGTTCAAAGACATTTTCTCTCATTAAGATATACACAATAGACTTAAATACAAAACAGACTTGTTCAGCTTGTTGACATGTAGTTAAATGAGTAAAATGAGACTGAAAAAAAAACAAAAGAGATCTCAGAAAACAAAATATCAATAATAAAATGGCTAAATAATGTAAAGCTTACACCAGAAAAATAACTGAAGTAGTACCTACCTATACACATCATTTGATAAATATATTAAACGAATCAAACATTCCAGAGTTTCTCTTTTAGTACAAGAGTTTTGATGCTGTATATTTTTTTTTACTCGATAAAAGAACTACTTCCCAATAACAATTAACAGCGACCACACAATCTATTTCGTTTTAAAACTATGCTCACAGCCCGTTTTGATTGATACGAGATCGCTTTAGATGCTTTTATCTGTTTTTATTTTCGAACCGCAGTAGAAACTGATAGTAAATGTCTAATTGCAAAAAGCGAAAGAGAATCATAGGTAAACGATGGAAGGGAATGGGGCACCGGGAATAACATATTTTGCTTTCCCCAGTGCGGCAGATTGGGGCGAGCGCTGCGTCAGCGGTTGATTGGGCGCGGGTCAGCCGGATGCCCGCCGACCTCCGCCGATTGTAACTACATAAATAGAATGTATAAAATCATTCAATATTACCAATGAAACTTTAGTGTAGTATCCACTTTTCATTTTAATTTATAAAGTAATCATTAGCTTCTGTATATGCTAGCAGAACTTTTTGGAACTACTTACTATTTAAACCATAACTAATTCTATCAGAGTAAAATCTCATAAATAAACTGAAATACAGTAATCAAAAAAGTACCTTAGAACAGTACTGATACACTTTCTAAGTGGTTGGACGTAAATGAAAATAAAAAGATGAGACAATAAAAAATTTACTATAATAATGTTATAAAAGTTGCTGTTGGTTTATAACCAAACATGACAGTATTTGTAAAAGTAAAAACAATAAAGAATCTTTAATTCGACTATAATAATGTTGTAAAAGTTTATTTAAGTAACCAAACTGCAATCTTGACATACATATAGTCAATATACCATTGAAATTAGCTAAAAATACCATGTATTACTCAACTTTGGTGCACTGAGAACACAAAATAATTAAAATAAATATTGTGTTTATATGAAGAAAAGAACTAATATCAAAAGAATCTAGCCTGTTTTTTTTCTACAGAATGATCTCGTACTCGTTTAATTGCCCTGGAATCTACGTCACCTCTTTTAGGCTTACAGTGTCACTTTTACTTTATACGAGAATTGGTACTTTGTATTCCTGATGATAGTCGTTGGTTATTCTATCTAGTTTATATTATACATACATTTCCTATTGTTTAGTGAACTTTTTGAGTAATTAATCAAGTTGTTGTATTGATGTGAGGCCTTCGTGTAATGATACAAAATATGAATAACATTGAGTAAGATAAATAACCCATAACTGTTGTGCTGTAGGCATATTACAGTTTCTAAACCGTATAACGGCGTAAATTCTATTCAAGCTTAGCTTACGCTACAAAGTGTAGTGTTGATGGATTTTATGCAATTTTCAGTATCTATCACCACCAGCGCCGGCTCGAGCCCCGGGGATTAGCCCGATCTTTTCTCAATACTCACAGGATAAACAGATCGAACCGTTCGCAAATAACTTGAGAAAACGGTAACAAACTTGAACTTTATTTAAATGCTCTGTTTCTGTGGCTTTATAATAAGTAAGAGCATGGCGCTTACATAGGAACAGGACAAATTCCATTACCCTAATACTCATATTTAATCCACAAAACAAAGTAATACAATTTTAAGTGAGCTGCGAAGTTTTGAGCGTTATTAAATTTCCTAAAAACGGCACTAGAGTATTGCTACAAAGACTTGAGCCAACGCCTAGGTGAGTGAGAAATGAGTTTTTTAATACACCACGCAGAAGTGGAGACAGTTTTATTGTTCAAGCTGTTAATCTTAGAAATAATCTTATTGAAATTGATGCAAAACTATGTTATATGTTTAAATCAGTAAATATTAAAATATTTAGTACACAATTCAAATTATATGTCTCTTGAAATGAGTGAACTAAATACTCTTATAAATGATAATGAATACATTCCCACAACATCTTTTATATAAAACTGATTCCGTGATAAGTCGCTAAAAGTACTTGTGTTACGAATATCAGACAACACAGGAATCACAAATATACTACTTAAATACATAAATTTAACACCCAGGCACAGAATAAATACAAATATTTGTCATGGGTGGGAATTGAACCCACACCCACGACCTTTGGCGCACAAGACAGGATCACTACCATCGGTGGCATCGGGCCTGTTAATATGATTACAATATTGATAAATGTTACTGAACTGTTCAATCTATGGAATTAATGTCATACATAGAATTTGGTTGGTACGCGTCCTCCGTAAATACTACTAAAATTTAATAAAACATTTTTACATCCAACCAACCGTGTTCATTTGTCAACGAAAACTGCAACAAACCACTCGCATGCCTTGCCTTTCGGCGAACTATAGTAAATTTCAATGATTCCACTCAACATGAATTTTTTAAATGGAAAAATGTAATCTACACTATAAAACACTCGTTAAACATGAAACAGGAATAGATCGCGGTGGTGACGATATGCGGCGAACGTGCGCTGAATAATTTTTTGTTCATAGAAACCATTTTCAATTTCACGGCTCAATCTTTGTGTGCCGGGGTGAATATGTAAAAGGGCATTCGTTGGTGTCAACAAAGTGTAATGGTTTCGTGTGCTAGCACGCTTGATCTATAAGTTCGAATCGAGGCCGTATTCAAATTGAAAAAATATCACTTGCATACATGGTGCACGGGTAATATCATTGCAATTTTCTCACTCGTATTTTTGTGAATGAAACAAAATATTTACAAATAAAAAAATGTATTTTTGTTTGCACAATTTCCAAATACTTCAAATGCCGATTGTTGTATTTGTCATTAAAATGAAAAATCTCCTACAAAAGTGTCGAGAAAATTGAATAAGTACTAAGAAGCGTTCTCCGTATGGGCAAGGAGCGAGTTTTGACAAATTATTTAAGAACGTGTGTGAGGGGACGTGGCCTATTATACGGATGATTGATAGTACTGATAGCAAACGATGCCTTTTTAATATTTCCGGACTTAGAAGCGTTTGTGCATAGGCAATTACCTTTTTTACCTTTTGTATAAACGTACTTATTCGTTCTACGAAGGGAGTTAGAGAAAGTTGTATGAAATAGTAACGCAACTCTATGCTATTTGATATTTCTTCTTAACTTTGCGTTGCGTTTGATAATTTCTTGAAAACCTTTTCATCGGAGTTAAATCAAAACTTTATAAATTTATTAGCTTAAATAGAAAATGGCTTAACGAACTATGAAAAGAGTAATGCTCGGAGTTACTTTACGCGATCGAATCAGGATTGAGGAGATCCGTAATAGAACTAAAGTTATCGATATAGTTTGGCGGGGTAGCAAGTTGAAGTGGCAGTGGGCAGGGCACTTAGTACGCAGAGGCCACTAGGCCGATAGCACCGTAAGGTTCTGGAATAGAGATCACGTAACGACAAGCGTATCGTTGGACGCCCACCCATATGGTGGACAGACGGTCTGACTAAAACCGCAGGATCCCGCTGGACACTGGCCGCATACAACCTTTCCTATAGGAGATCACTTTACCTATAGGAGGCCTATATCCAGTGAATGTCCTACAACTGACTCGATGATGAAATTTATTTTTATTAAATCTGATATCTAGCAGGCTTGGAGTTTCTTTGTTAATTTTTTTTGGTGCCCAGGCCGTAGGCGCCTATAATACGCACATGCGTGTAAGTTATTTCATTTTATAAGGGGTATCCATCATGTTCATATCAGCAGCCGCTGTGACAGCCGCGTAAAGGTTGTTATGGATATTAGCCGGAATTAACAACAGTTTACTTTACTTTGACGGGGAATAATGTGTTTATGAACTGTTTCACGAGGCCGGTTCGTATCGGTGAATGTATCTTTAAACGCAACACGTTTAGGTTATTGTTTCGTATTTCACAGTTAAAAATAAAATAAAGGTGTTTTAGAAATATCAATTGGTACATTATCATCATTATCATACCAGCCATTGGAAGCCCACTGCCGAACGAAGGTCTCCCCAAGAAAAGGGGAACTTAACCCACATTTGCTGCGCTGGGTAAGCGTGTTGGCAATCGCAGAGCTCAACTTTGCGGCAAGGATGCTGCTGCCCATCCCCGCCTTGTGCATTTAACCTGCATTGTTTCGGATGTATTTACCGCAATCTGTCAGTTCTGATGCCTTAAGCGCCTTTTACGACATCTGTTACAAATGAAAGTACATACCACTCTACTCTGCCGGTACCACACGGCAAAGAGGCACCGGCAGATGATACTTGCGGATACATAATATTCGCCGTATAGCAAACAAAAATCCAATAATTTTATATATACGCGCCACCCGAAACTCATACAAAAAGTACATTCAAAGCACTCCAGTCGTTTAGGAGTTCTCACTGAACTCCTCCTAAACGGCACACGTACAGCAGAACTATATATGTAATGATATCAAGTCGCAGTGAGCATTCCCAAAACATGTTAAAAATAATTGTACCGAGTTTGCTTATAAGCAATAATCGACGTTTGTTTTGTAGCACATAATACAAATACAATTCAAGTTACATTATGAATCATTGTTTAGATCGAACACGGGCCACTCCGGCGGCCAGGAGTATCGGGCCGGGGAAAACTTGCCTCTCCCGCGGGAAATCAGCACAACAATTACATCTCAAATGCTACTTCCAATAGCACCCGGCAAACCTTTAAAAACACCTTTTACGACGTATTTCCGATTAGACTTCTATTACGTTACAATATTTATTTCTCCTATAATACTAGAGTGCTACAGGACGAAACCGTACTTATCTGAAACTGAGAGGTATTATGTATTTACTGAGATACTCAGTTCTGTAAGTCAGTTTGTGATAATACTATGAATATTCAGAGGCTACGGTTGTCCCCGAGGATGGAACCCTTTCGAGCATAAGAGAGGAAGCGCGGCTGGTGAGTTTCAAAACAATATGATATTATCGCGGCGTTTAAGCGGCCCTAATAAGATTTACCTCAATATTAATGCGCATCGTGGCGTCCATTATTTCGAGGTATTGTCTTAATACTGGCAAAGTATTCCCTCGATCCCCTTTTCAAGTGCCTAGAACACACCGACACTTCACAGTCAATAGCGACAAGGACGAGCGGTGATATGGAAACTATTGTAATATGCTTTGTTCAGCGCGATCATAATGCCTTTTTATAACAAAAAGATCAACCCTACTATTACAGAACAATCGTGTCCTCCAACCTTTAGCTGGATAAAAGAACAGAAACAGAATGATTAATTGTTTCTCCGACCTCTTCAAAACACCGTCTTATTCTTTTAAATACTTCCGTTATTTTCCGACTCGATGGCGGTGAGAGGGTGATTTTCGACTATAAATTAATATTAAATTACGGATTAATGTTCAAAACATATTTTTGTTCTTTTCGACCTAAGAAATTTGTGGATATTTTTCAAGTGCTTATGCTCTTTAAAAATGCTGTTAAAATTAGGGTTTGGATTTACTCAGCGTTAGTAGAGTAGTTGTATGAATATAACACATATTAAATTGAAATGTATTTTGAGATTTATTTTCTTTGCTTTTATCTAGGTATGAATGCTTCGGTCCAAAATGCGAAGTGTATTTAGCGGAGCACGTGCATGCGGACGTGTGGATTGAATCCGTCAGGCGGCCCGCCGGACAGGGCCACTAAAAGCGATTCGCCGTAAACAAGAATTAACGCCAAACCTGCATCGACCGCTGCACTCTACTTTATGGTGCTGTGATAAAGGCTTGGCATTGTAAGAGTTAGTGTCCGATATATCGTTGCATATGCTATATCTTAATCTAAGTCTTTCTGTTATATATTTATCGTCACGTGTTAAATATTCCTGTTTTGAGATAGCATTTAAATTGTTTGCCACGATTTATTTTTTACTGAATCAAGATGATGATACTAATCATAGTAATGGACTATACATTAACTATTCTGTTGTTTTAATAAATATATATTGTAATATTTTGTATTAGAACTTACTAGCACAATGGTCAATAGAGATTCCTGATATCAATATAAGCATATTTGTTTTGTGTCTGGTTTCTAAAAAACAAGGGAAATCCTTGTTTTTTATATCAATGTACGTGATGATAGCGAGATGTTGTTATATTTACAGCGTCACTGAATGTCAGAGATCTCTTTTATAAACATGACCCTGTAAGAAGTTTCGGTAAGAACTCGAATATATAGGTACACGTTATTGATAAAGATCTATCGCCGTTTCGTACCGGTAGAGTAGAAAAAATAGTACCTCTCTATGTAACAGGAGTCAGAAGGGGCGATTGAAGCTCTAAGTAGAACCAGCGGCGACGGAGATATATCGACCAAAAACAGCCTAGCTTGAATAAAACTGGGTAGGGAGGGGCAGCAATATTCCAGTCGCAAAGCCACGCTCTTCGATTGACATCGTCTTACTTAGGATGGGTACTCCCACCAATGGAAATTCTACGCCTGCAATGATAATGGTATTTAGAAAAATCTATCTAAAAAAAAATGATGCACCGAAATTGCAAACAGTCTATCCAGTTCTTCCTTTTATAAATGGCAATAATCGTTTAGAGATTATTCCTGCTTGCATGTTTTATTAAAAGTAATAGATATAGTCCTAAAGCAAAGTAGTACGTGTTCATAAATATTAGTAACATGCGGGGCTGTACTGCAGGCCCTATCAGCGCTATAAAGAAGAATTAGCACGAGGTGCGGGTGTTCGCTACGCACCCTTTATTGGAGTGATAGCAATTTAGCTTGCTCAGGTAATGATAAACGCATGTTTTGCCATTTAACACATTACAATGTCAATTGTACTGTGAAATTAAACACCTACTTTTTATGGATTATTAATCATATTTATTGTTCAGATATCTCATGTTTAATTTAAATATTTTCATACTCATGTAGTAGTCTACAATCATAGCAGAAAATATTTGTATACAAATCTGCGAATCGACATCAAACATCAATCAAATCTATCCAAATTTCTCAATTTTCTCTACGTATTTGGTAATGTGTTTAAAATTAGTGGACAGAATCAAAATTTGAGCAGATTTGTAACTTGTGACAACATTAATGTATATGCTGTTGAATAAAGTTGACAAAATGTCTTCATCAATGGATCAATGGTTATATATATCAATATCATAACAACCATAAGACCACTGCTGGACATAGACCTCCCCAAGTAATCTCCAATAGGACCGGTCCAATAGGTGCGGTATGCGGCCGGTATCCAGAGCGTTATGTCTATATATATATATATATATTGTTAATAATTATGCAGCAATATATATACATATTGCTACATAAAACTTATTGACATATTCTTTAGGACAAACCCTTAAAATAAAAGAAACAGTGTATTATAAATCTTTAACAATCCGGCACATCACTAATATTTATGTATAATATTCGTTAATATATCATTAATCTAAAAAATAATTTTTATATTGTAATAATGATGTCTTTAATGATGAATGTTTTAGGCGTTTTATAGATCTTCGTCATCGTATTCGCTCGCTTCGCTCATATGGACTTGTGCACGAAGTATAATTAATACACATACTTAAGATACTATTTATTCACATATAAAGAAAATAAACACTTTTAAATCATCAAAACCAATAGGAATAATAAAGAACTACTCAAATAATTACTCAAATTAGACCTTTGACCTTTACTATCAAGTGGAGTTATAAATGTCATTACAGAAATAGGTCACGAAATAACTTACCTTAAAATTCACCGAGACGCCGCACCGCCTCGAGACGGATCTTAGGTCTAATTAAATAAATTCCCACAACATCTCATACATTGACCTGACTCCGTGGTAAGTCGCTTAAAGCACTTGTGTTACGAATGCCGGACAACAGAGGAATCACAAATATACTACTTAAATACATATATTTTACACCCATACACAGAGCAAACACAAATATCATCATATAAATATTTGCTCTGGGTGGCAATCGAACCCACGACCCTGGTGCACAAGACAGGATCACTACCATCTGCGCCATCGGGCCCTATATTTGTATTTCAATTCACAAGCGATACAATTATCGTTGCATGTAATGGTGGAAAACTAATGGATTAGGGACCCCGTGAATATATGTTAGAATTTTCCAAGTTTGGTTTCATCAGAGGGAACTCTTTCCGGTAACAAAGGGCCGTGGGCGTCTTGCGAATGTTAAATACTTGCCCTTGTTAACTAACTTAGAGGATTTATTCATACGGTATTCAAGTTTTCAAGGTTACGTGCATATATTAATTGATTTTAATTATTAACTGAGTAAATAAACTACTTTATTTGTGACGCAGTTTTAAAATATTTGTGTGTAGCGATTTCGTGATTTATTTTGTATAAAATTAAACATTTCATACCTTAACTGACCCCGAGATATAGATGCTTAAAGCATTTGTATTGTAGATTAGAGAAGTTAAATAAAATATTTAAATACATATTTAACACCAACTCACAAATGTCTGTTTTTACTTGGTGGAGTTCGAACCCAGTTCCTGTAGCGCATAATATAGTTTATATTATACGCTAAGGGAATTGGGTTCGAACGGGAACCGGAGTTACGTTGTGAGTAATATGAGGAAAATGTATTTAGAAAATATTACTAATTACTTCTGTTTTCTCTTAAGCGATTTGATACTATTTAAATAAGACCAGGTCGACAGCAGCCTTTAGACGCTCCTAATGTTACAAGAATATTCACTAGCGCGTTGCTAACCTTATGACTTGAAGATATTATGTCACATTTTCAAGTAATTTCATTGCCTATTTCAGCGTTCAAACGGGAATATAGAAATGCCAATTTGGCGGTCGAAATAGGTGAGAGTAAGGTACAAATACGGACGAACGTTGTCTGAGAAAAATATTTTTTACCCAAGTTTTAATTTAATGCAATACTTTTTTATATTTTTTTATTAACCACAAAAAAAAATATATTTTGTTTGAAATATGAACGAATATACGTCTATAACACTCGTTATAGACGTATATTCGTTCTTATTAAAATTATGTTCATTTAAATTATTCTGATGAAATTCATATTGCTGGATACAATAATTTCATAACATTTCAGGAAAATAAATTACATTTTTATTTTGCTAGCATTAAAATGCCAGTGTTTGTTCTTGGATCGAATGTTAGCTGAAATTGAAGTGGCTCGCTTGAAATGCGCGCCGCAAAGCCGTCAAAGGCTTTATTCACACCCGTCGAGACGTGACGTCATCCACCGCTGCCCCACGCTGACGTCGAACTTAAAAGAACTATATACAACGTATATTCATACTTCTACTGACTTTATTTAGAGCCAAGGGCTCGTTCAAATTATGATGATTACAAATAAAAACAAAAAGTAATAATTTTTAATTAAGCTAAAAAGAAATACAGATTGTAAGCACAGTTCTTGTTCCACGACCGACGATTATCCACACAAAGTTAAAACCAACTATTTTAAAGTTTAGAACATTTTAATAGGAAATAATTAAGTACCTCAATTAACTTTCTTTGCGTTCTATCGAAAGCAATTTATTACTTAAAGTTGAACACAGCGAATCGCAACCGTTCTGAGTGAAAGCTTAAAGTTTCAGTGAGGCAGTTACGCTCCCCTTCCGGACGATCAACGTAAATTATTCCCCCAGAAGAAATCTCTAAGGGCTGAATGACGGATAAGGGACGAGCAGTTTTATTGCCTACACCGGCCCGCGCCTCTAACCGCTTTAAAAATCGACCCCAGAATGTTAATCGAGGGATAATATAATTCAATACCATGCCTCCTTTGATTTAATTAAGGCAAAAATGTCAATAAATGTAACAAAATTTACGAACTCACATTTCATTATCAAATTAATGGATCCCCGAAAACGCCCGAGAGGAATTTGACGGCAAATTTCTAATAATTCGGTATCTTAAATCGTTTAGCTATTCTATTCTAAATGGTTTATGGGCGTAATTTTACGCGACTGAAAGGCGTTGTAAGTGATAATTAAAACCCAGTTACTGCAGCTGTTGCTGGCGTCATTTCTGAGTTTTAATATTATGCTACTACAATATAACAATCAAAAGGTAATCAAGTGCGGAGGATGTAGGGTAACGCTCATAAAAATAACATTTGCTGAATTAGAATACACAGCGTAATGTGGTGAGAGGGGTAATACATGTGCGGGCTAGCGTAATTATTAAATTAACGAGGAAGTTATTAAAACGTACACTGAATCGTGCACTGTGCTGGAAAGGATTCGAGGTGTTCTGATTAGAAATGGTAGCTTGTCACACTAAGCTATCATTTGTATATATTCAAATCATGTAAAAAGACTCGAACCTGCATGTTTCATTTTCCCGGATACTGACAATAATGAGAAAGATGCAGACTCGAGTCCCGAATAAGTTATTTTTTCATGATATTTACAAGAAAAATAAAATCTATTTGTCTTAGGTGCAAGGCGGGACTCAAACCTGCATCTTGCCGATATCGGGAAACTGCACTAAGATCTCAGTGCCAATTTTTCAATTTTGTTACACACAAATGACAAACTTTATAAATTTGAAGCATTAGATAAAGAATAAATGTTTACTTAATTATCATTATATCTCAGAACTCAGAACATTAAATACATTTTAATATTCTGATGTTTTTTTGAATTTATATCATGAGACCATTATCATCATCATCATTACAGCCATTGGAAGTCCATTGTTGGACATAGGCCTCCCTCCCCAAAATAGAGGGACTTTGCCCATAATTGTCGCGCTGGGCAGGCGTGGTGGAAATCGCAGAGCGCAGGATGCTGCGGCTGGATGGGCCTAGTGCTCCCCTACTTTATAAGAGGAACCCCTGTGCAAAATTTCAAGATTTCAACCCTTATAGTTTAGGGCCTGAGATGTCGGTCATTCAGATACTCCTTTTATATATAGACGGCCTCGATGACAAATGCAATAGTCTTCCTATCTTGTGGGCTGAAGAAAGTTGAGAGTTCTATCTCTGACCAGTACAAATATACAAGAGTAATTGTATTTGTTCTATCTTTGGGTGACAATTATGTATTTCAGAATTACATTTGTGTCTTCTGTTGTTTGATGAATGTATGAGATGTGGTGTGAATTTATATTATAATTTTTTAATGCAGACTCCGTCTGTACACAACAGTTCTAAAATTCACGTATAATAAATGTATACACTTTTTAGAAATGGATACATAATAAAAGAAGATAGTGTATTTTGGCAGTAATTAGTATACGACAAAGCGTAAGCATCAGACCGTCAACACGGCAGCAAGATGTGCGAGTCCCGCTGTTACTTCCTTTTGTATGAGCTTCCGACACGAGAACCAGTGCGAGACGTGCCTTTATTTAATATGCGCAGAAATACCCTAATAATTCCCTTACAGTGATTCAGACATAATAATCTTTGAGAGACGTTTTTAATCCGCTTACTAAAAGGGATTCAAAAACTCGTTCGCCCAACATAATCGACACGAATTTTTCACGTATATTTCTTTCACTCACAAATCCAATTTAATTAAGGCGAGGAACCCGCGGTTAAAATCCTATTTAAGCTGTTTTTATTACCGCCCGTCAGGCAAAGACGGCTCGCCACAGCGCCCCAAGAATTTGAGCGCGACCGGGGATTTCCCTGGGTTTTATTTTCCAACTCGAATGGTAAGTGATATTGGTAGTTATTTTAGACCAATATTTGATTAATTGCATCGAAATGGGATAGTAATAAAGACATTTTATTCACGACTAAAATGGCATGAGATTTTCAATATCACCCCACTTTTAAGTATAAACCAATGGTGGTATAATATTATAGTAATATGTTTTATCATTTTTTATTTTTTAGATAGAAATAATAATTCTGATTTAGGAAAAAAATTAAAGCAGTATCCAAAAAGAAATAATAAATTATGAGTATATCCGATTTAAGAGGTTTTTAAAAGGTTATGAATATAACCTTTTTAAGATACATATATGTTAAATACATGTATATGATATGTATATAAACCTACAAATATTTGCACATGTATGACGGCAATTTAACTTATCCACTTATGTTAGCTAATTCAGAGACATGTAAGTAAGTAGTAGCATCACTGCACGGACTCGAATAGACATTCACTTTAGATCCTTGGGGAATCCGCCTGTTCGTTTGGATGTTACCCTGGATCGGGAGAAGGAAGCAAACACCTTGTGTTTTCCTAAGGGTGCATATGTGCACAATTAATCTAGTGCGGTGAATTGTATGACAATACGTTTAAAATAATAACAAGTACATATGAACCAAGTAAATACATGTTGATGTACAGCTGAAGTTGGCATGTAAACATTCCCGAATAACAATAAACGATAGTGAAAACCACATCAAATTGTATTTTGTGGTTTAGCTAAAGCAGTGGACAGCAGACTTTTGTCTACTTGTCACAGATAAAGGTCCTTTCTTAAAATATTTATACAGCACTTATATAAAACTTTAAACACTTTTATCATTGATAAACTGATCCGAGAAATTGTTCTGTTTTAGCATTAAGTGTTGAATTAGAATTGATATAATCAATATACAAATGATACTGATCGATATATGTGTTTTTAACTATATTTGCAGCATTACTTCTGCCACAAACGCTACTTTAGAAACTGTATATTGTTCCAATTAGTTTTCTTATTTCCCGTCCATCTTTATTATTTTTTAATTTTTAAAACTTCATCCTAACTATAACGAACAAATAAAAAGAGGTCCAGCTATTCTCGCGTGATGCCGTATGTTAAGAAAATAAGGATTCATTTTGATGTAGATAAAGTAGATATTTCGCTAATTTTAAGCTTCGGTTGGGTTCTAAATTAGAACAAATATGTATCTACTTAAACAATTATAATTCTAACTTTATATTAGGTAACTATTAAAAGTAAGCGAACAGCACATAACTGTATAAAAGGTAACAGCAGTTCGACTGTGCTCTCATGAGACTTTTGACCTGCTAACCGAAAGACGAGCCAACCGGCGCCCGAGTTAGCGATACGTGGCTTTTGCTTTAACTATTAGTACTCATAAGTTTACTTGCCAAGTAACTACCATTCTACAAAAGGAAGAAATATCAAAACAATCTGAGTGAAAATTAAATACTTTGATCTGGTTACAAAGCAGATCCTAGACCTCGTAACACAATAAATTTAAATAATATGTATTCGTGCGGGAATAGACTTCACGTATTCTGCGTATAACTGGTGATGTTATCCACCACACTATAGATACTGATCCATCAAATCAATACTTTCATTGCCTGGTTAACATATCTGTCACAGTCAATGTACAATATAAAGTATTACATAATAAAGCAGGTTCAGTAAACGTGTATTGTATATAAAATTACTCTTAAATTATGAAACTTACGTGTATACTGAATTTATATTTGTTATGTTAATAAATCATATACTAAAATATTTGTATTTATGTAAACGTATATCATAGGTTGTTTTAAATCGTTATAATAAACAATATTTTTTCTATAAATTTACGGTATAAATTCGTTTAAGTTTAAGACGTTTTAAGAGTCGTTTGAATAAATAGATCGACGGTTCACTCTTAGCTTTTTCAACCGCTAAACATAATATTTTCAGGTAACAACTGGGTCTGGATCCGGGAGCAGAATAAGAGTATCATTTAACAGATACCTACTAACCAGTCTCTGTAATCCCGTAGGATCTTTCGTTAGCCTGGAGCGGCAGGGTAACAGTGTGCTATACATTTTGTTCATTTTGGTCAACCAATGGAAATGATTCCAATTTAACCATTTCCCTGTCCGGTGCATCATATATGACCCATTCTATTGATATCCTAATTTTTTACGTTATGAAGGTACAACCGTCCGTAATATGTTAGAGATCAAACTTCGGCTAAAAGGGAATTCGAAATAAGGAGGGTATTCGAAGCTCGATCATAATTTGTATTTTTTGAGCACGCGAGCAAGAATATTTCAGAAGTAATCATTACAACCACAAGTATCTATTAACAAATTCTAGGATGTTTTAAAGATGCCTATTAAATCATCATAATTAGATTTTATATTCAGTAAGTTGGTATAGGACGACCAAGGCAAACATACCTTAACCAGGTAGAAGAGGTGTTAAAGAAGGGCCAGGTCAGAAGTACCAAGGATAATCGAGCGTGTATGAATGGAATTAAGGGAAGTGAGACAGATATGACAAGATCGTAGCAAGTGGAGATCGATATTCTCTGCCTACCCCAATGGGACACAGGCGCGATATTAAAAACCATAGACTGTAACGTTAAACAAAATGTTTATCATGCACTCGTTGCAAATAAACTTCCGGGTTAAAAATAAGGGGTATTGAGTTTTACTTCACTTTTAAATATTTGCATAGCAAGAATGCAACCAATAAAATAACATAAATTAAGGATGCTGTAACATTTTAATAAAAATAAAGATAATTTAATAAGTCATACGTCATACGACGATAAAGAAATGCCTATTATACGAGTAATGTGACAAAAAAAACTGAATCAATATAAATCTGCAGGAGATAATAATGACTTTTGCTTACAATGTTAATATGTACTTCAGTATTTTATTTGTGTTTGTTCTGTTTTATAATGTCCGTCAAAGTGACGATTTATGCGAATTACCTTGATATCAAGTTATGTTAGTTCTATGATATGTTTTGATACAAAAAATACTTTTAATAAAAAAAAACAAATGGTACAAGGCGACATGTCAATCTATAAAAATCTATTAAATTTCGCGAAACACATCAAACTTTAATGCAAGTGATTAGAACCCTAAATTAACTGAACAATTTTGACAGAACTGTGTAGTTTGATTAATCGAAATAATGTTAATTTTAATAGAAAAAAAAATTGGATTATTCTTGTATTTAAATATAAAAGTACTGTACTGAATAATACTAAGCAACCGAATAAATTATGAGAATCTCGCTACTTTGAGAGGATAACTAACAACACACGTTCTTATTTACATAATGTACGACAAGTACACGGAGGTAACCAGGCATGGTAAAGCCCTTTAGTCCTTTAACTTGTTATACATTGTGTATTTGGCCACTTTATTAATTACGTGTTCAAGGATTTGTGACTGTAAAATAAAATTTGTTTTGCCTGCGATAATATTCCATTACATCCATATACTTAAAATTTCCGATCCAGTAAGTACACTCATAGAGTTTCTGCTGAGTATAGTATTCGAGCCTTTAATTAAGCACGAAATAAATTAGAAATATGATTTCAAGTACGAACGTAACTTTAATTTCCGTTTTTAGACAACACGTATGTTTAAAAATTGTATGCGCAATTTATAACATCAAAATTATTACAGCAGCCGAAGAATTTCCAATACTGAACAGGCTCCCCAGGAAAAAAGGGGGACTTTTGCCCATAATTGCCGCGCTGGGGAGTCATGGTGGCACATCGCCTTTAATGTTGGGCGATGTGCTTCCATGACTTACATTAAAGTTTAGCTGTTTCAGGTGGATGTACCTACCTCTATATGTTGGTTCCGGTACAAAACAGTTACTTCTTATGTCACCCGATACAGAAGGAAGTTCTATTCTACTCTGTTTATTATCCCAATTTTGTTAGAGAACCAAATTGAAATCACTAATTTATGGATTATACAAATAGAACCTTTGAAACAGTATTAAAAATACTCTCATTTGCAAAAAAAACGGGCGGTTTTGATTTTAATTCTTCTTTAAAAAATACGGCACCAAAATGATTTCAAACATTTGTACATGTTACTAGCCGGTTTTAAAAATGCCGTGATGTTTAAAATAGTACGTTTTAAATTCAAATTTTCGTTTGATGCTCGTTTTTACAGAAAACCACTTTTTATCTTACATTTTTGGTGCGAAGTTCCAAAAGATAATATCGGTTTTTTTAACTTTTAGTCAATTTTCATGAATTTATTTAATATTCTTAATTGTGAAAGCTTCATTTATTGCTGTTTAGATGTCTAAATAATGTTAGTAAAGTGGTAAAAGCTACCAAAATTATTGCGCTGCTCGAAGAGGGTTGCAGCCAATGCTTCGTGGCTCAGAGGCTAAGTGTGAGTCGCTCGACGGTTTAAAGGACCTGGTAGTGGTATGCAAATGATTGTAGATTGGATTTAATAGCTTCCTCTTTAAAAATATTATTGTGTTTATATTTTTTTTGATGAATAAATCATGCATATATATTATATATTTGAGGTTGGAAGAAGACGACAAAAAACTTTTCTCACGTATAAGATTTCATTAATGATTTTATTTAAACTACACTATGCATTTACAAAAGTTAAGATTTATCCCAAATGCAGTTTTTATATCTTATACTTCACGAAATTAAAGAGGCTTAGCCTGTAATAATAACATTTATATATTCTGATATAATAAGACTAAGTGGAACCCATAGCGAAGAACTTAAAACTAGTCCTTTTTAAAGTATAAGTAATACTAGAGTTTTTTAAAATACATTTACCTAAGTGCCCGAAATAAAAACATCGAAAACGATTTTAAATATACTTCAAGCATTTGCAGCGCTGTTTCGTAATTACAGATTCAATTCGCAGCCATCCAAAGAATTTGAACGGAGGCCAGCCAACTTAGGTAATGATCCGAGAGGGGATGCATAATTTAGCCACAAACAGCTTGTTTTGTAATGTTATTAGCTTGTAATCTCGCCGGAAAACAGCCAGCAACATTATTTCGCGCCGGCTTAAATATTAAAATAATTTATTTTCAACGCGAGCTAAGCACGGTCTCGCTAGAACTGAAATCCAAATTAAAATCTGAATATATTCGTTTCGGTTTAAACACTCGTTGATCATACATTAATTCCGCGTCTGTATTGTACTCGCGTAGTGTCTAAATGGTTTCCATATTTATTTCTGTTTGTTTTTACTAACAGTAAAGTATGTTTGTACTCGTCTGCATAATATGGTTATATATTCACAAGTGCGATTAGCTTGCTACTGCGTTGTTAAAGTGAAACAACAGGTTTTAAAGGGTCAGCATACCGCATAAATTAACGAATAAGGGTACGCTTGCTTGCCACCATCGTGGTGATAATAACTAGAGGTAGCCTAGAGAGAGGTTCCTAGTTTTATCGCCAAAGCGATGTTCGCGTTGCTGTGAGGATATTACTGGGTCACATTAAGCATACATACTCGTACATAATATTTTTAAGTCGCATGCCAACGTTGTGCGTCTATATGCTGCGGTGACGTTTACTGTAACGCAGACCGTATGATTGTTAGTCGACATAGTATATTAAAAAAAAACACAAGATCTGTTTAGTTTTTGAGAAAGCCTACTTTAAATACTCGTTTACTTCATTTCAAAGTGACTCCAAGTAATTGTTTGGCGGTTGTTAAAATGGATGAATCCTTAAATCAATCTCCAAGTCCATAACACTGAAATTGTAAAATTTAGTATTTAAATACGATCGTAATCAAACACTGAGGCAATAAAATGAGATGAAATGAACGTGATATAACTTGACTGCAGTCGTCGGACTTTGCAATGATAATTTAATCACGATATAAGTGAGTCGGCATCTCTGGCCTTAAGGTACGCTGTAAAATAAACGGGCCATTGTACTAAATGTATTAAAATGCTTTGTTTTATTGATGTCCTTGCTTTAAAAATTTTGTCAGTGGATGATTGTGCTACTACGTTAATCATTCTTATTCGGTCCAGTGTTTGTTTTACATTTGGAGCACATAAAATGTCGAATTAGTTTAAAAACAGAAGAAGAAAAGAGAAGTAAAGTATATATCTATTATGAAGAGAGAATGTCTATACTAATATGCGAAGCTGGAGACTTTATTTGTTTGGTTGATTGTGCTAATCCCAACTGTAGATTCGATTCGAAAAAAATAGCGTTTGTCGAGGAAGGATATATATAGACAATATACTATCACGCTATGACTAATGGATGTTCTGAGTATAAACAAAAAATGTTATTCAAAAACGATGCATTTTGTAAGGAAGTGGTTTCTTCACTGCTACTATTACTTCCATAGTATTTTCATTCTTACACCTTACAAATATTATTTAACTGTTTCACGAACCCAGTCTTGGACTAAAGATAGTTGTATACCTATATATTAAAAGTGGTTTACCGCCAGCAATTTGTCCGCGTGGACTTTATATCATTGCCTCGGGAGGCACTACCAGAGAAGAATAGTACCTCCATATGTACCAAGTGTCATAAATGGCAACTAAGGTTAAACAGAACCTACAGATGTGGATATGTCCATTCGAAACAGTGTAGCTCTAATAAGCAGGGTGGAGATAGGCAGCAGCATCCCCGTTGCGAACGCTGGGCTCTGCGTTTGCCAACACAGTTGACCTACTCAGCAATTATGGGCAAAATTCTCACATACTTGGGGTCGCCTATGCCGAGTAGTGGACTTCTAATGGCTATTACCCAGGGCAATCATCATTAGATGATGATTGCCCTGGGTAATATTTTAGAATCATAATAGGATGATTTAAGCTGTAATCAACTCGATAAGTGGTTGATAAACAGAAGATCAAAGTTAGTTTTTGAACCTTTAATACATATTATTATTAGAAAATAATGGAATTGATTTTTAAATCTTCAGTAGGAGGAGTCGACAAAGTTCGTTTAAAGTATGCTAGTAAAAAATTTAGTTCCTAACGATTCATATTAATATCTATCATCATTATATCAGCCATTTAAAGTCCACTGCTGTATATATGCTTCCACAAGAAAGAGGTAATTTTGCCCATAATAACTGCTGGGCAAGCTTGTTGGCAATCGCAGAGTGCAGCTTTAGTGACGAGGCTGCTGCAGCCTATCCCCGCCCTGTGCCGCCCTATCAGTTTCGGTACCTTAGTCGGCTTCTAAGACACCTGGTGAACCCTGTGTGTGGTGGTAGCCCCTATAGGGGGAGGTATTATTCTACTCTGCCGGTACCTCACTTATAAGTAAGTAAAATAAATAAATCCACACCACAACTCCATCGTTATACATTGATCTAACTCCAAAATAAGTCGTCTTGTGGTACGGGCATCAGACAAAAGAGAAATCACATATTAATATTAACACCTAGACAGAAGAAACGCAAATATTCGTCACATAAATGTTTCTCATAAGCGAGGATTGAACCCACAACAATACTAGCTTTGTGACACCCAAGTATTAATGCAATCAGTGTGTAGCTATTTATAATAGTGATTATAATTACCTAATGCAGGTATACATGTCCGCAGGCATAAAGAGAATGATTAACCGGGGCGGCAGTAATCATGTGACAACACTTGTGCAGCTAGTACTACATATATACAAGCTATCTATAGCTCTTTTGCAGTGAAATCCTTTGACAATATTATGTTTCCTTATCCTGAATTGCATTTTTCTTTAGAGATCAGAGATAGTTCAATATTGCGTAAGGTAGCATAAGAGAAAAGGGCCAAAATAACAACTTTTGTCAATGCATTTTGATCTTTTTGTAACTGTTACATAAGCTATATTAAATTACCCACAACGAAATCTTATATTAAAATTTATTCAAGAAGATTTTTCAAAATAGCATAGCCTCTATAAATGCCTCCCTCCATCACTCTCTTACTGGCACTCCATAATAACTTCACACACATCCTTTTCGTAGATCAATTTTGAAAGGCCGGATTCACTCAGTTCTCCTCTCTTGAAACTACTTAACTGTTTCTGAACCTCAGAGGCGCAATTGGGTACCATCAGTCATGCTCAGATCCTGCGGGGTATGCAGGGACAATCAGGCACAGGGTCACTCAATATTGGGTGGCCCCATCCGTTGGCGCTGGAATTGTCGTCTGAGATCAGCATTAGGTTCTCCGAGAAAAAAAAAATATAAAAAGTAAATTCCCACAACATGTCATACATTGACTTGACTCTGTGGTAAGTCGCTTAAAGCACTTATGTTACGGACTCCAAACAGATATATTTAGCACCCATACACAGAAAAAACACAAATATTATCATATAAATATTTGCTTTGGGTGAGAATCGAACCCACGACCCCTGGCGCACAAAATAGGATCTGCGATCTAAAATTTGCGTTATCGGGCCCGTCGAAAGTAGTCGTCGAAATAAAATAAGTATTAACAGCAACTTTCTAGATGTAGATTTCGCCGTTAATAGATAATGGGCAATCTACAAAACCCTTAATTTGCCTCGCGGCAGCCGGTTTTCAAGATCTGAATCGAGTTTTAAACCCGTTAATAGTTAGACTTTGGTACCTTTCGTACGTGTTTAAACGAAAACTAAAAATATTAATTCAAGCTCTAAATTAACTTTAAGTAAAAAACTAAATTAAATGATGTTGTCCTGGTGTTCCATAGTTACATAGCTGAGATATCGTCTTTGAAAGCTTTGTAAGGTATGCATTGTTATTGCCCAACTAGAACGTATTTTTCTTCTGTCATAACCATTTATAGTTAAATATATGGTCTTCTATTCGAGTTCATATAGAACAAAGCAACATGATAGACAGTATATTTTAAATTTTACTCGTTCAATTCTAAGTTACATTTTGAAAATATTATATGATTTTTCCAGAATATGTAAGACGTTTTAAAATTTCATTCGAATAAAAGCTTGGTTTTAAAAATGTTATCATTAACATTTTAAAACCAAGCTCTCGTATAATACTCAGTCCGATTTATCGGAACTCATTCGGATATTTTCGCAGTCTTATGTCTATTACAATTTTAAAGTAAAATCTTCACAAGATTAAACTTTTTTAAGGCTTCAAGCGGGACCCCTGCCCCCATTTCCTTTTAAGTGTATTGCAAAAGTGAGGATGTGATGTAATAATAAGAAATAAAAAGTCACATAACAATTATTATATTTAAACAGGTTACGTTTCAGGTAGAACCTAGTGCATGCCTTATTCGGATCCTAGAATTACCATTCCATTAACAGCCATAAAGGGAATTAGGACGATCGCTAGTAATGATGTGCTAACCAGAACCGTACACTGTCAACATTCTGCGATATACAGTGGTGTTCAGAGCTACGGCTCCACCGTCACTTGTTTCAACACAGAATTACACAATATATTGTTGATTCGTCACAGATGCAAGTTTTAAGAATCTCTTTGTTGTTCATCTATTTGTTAGGCCATAATTTCTAATTAAAAGAAAACACTCATATATATGTTTTATATATATATATAAAATATATATATATATATATGTTTATCTTAAATAAGTGACCTTAGATAGCTGTTTCAATTTATAATAATTAATCAATATTATAACTTTTGTTATTGATGTTTTAAATAATTATTGACAATATATATATATAATAAAATGTATGAGTAAAATGTATTTCGTTTTATTTAACAATTTAACTTAATGTATACTTAGATAATTCTGTACTTACTTTAAAGAACATGCATATTTTTATTTTTTTTGTAGAGTAATCCGAGAAGGCAACCTGTTGAGATGAATATCTAATACTCATGTTTGTGGTGGTGGTGTGGTTTCAAAAATCAAGCGCAGAGTAATATAAATATATAGGGTACCTATTTTTATTATATCTAGATTTATCTATTTTTATTATATCTAAGTTAGGTTTCACAAGTCAATACGTCATCTTCAATATCACATCAGCCATTAGGCGTCCACTGCTAGACGTCTAACGGCTGATATGCTGATAGGGCTTTTCCAAATGACTTCCAATAGGGCCGGTTTTATACAGCCTGCATCTATCGCGATGAACAGTTTTAGTCAAATCGTTTGTCCACTTTATGGGTGGACTAGGTCGTCCTGCGTCACTGCGCTTGCCGGTACGTGGTCTCGCTTCCAGAACTGTACGACTCCATCGTCCATCGCTTTTGCGTTCTGTTCATTGTAGTCTGTTTATTGTATTCACTGTTGTCAAGTAATCCTGTTCATTGTCACTTCAACTTTCTAATCCGGCGGGCTATGTCAGCAACCACGGTTCTTTTACGAATGTCCTCATTCCTGATTTGATCGCGCAACGAGACTCCGAGCATTGCCCCCATAGCTGGTTTGGAAAGTTTGAGTTGGCTAATTACGCCAATAGTAAGAGCCCATATTTCGTTGCAATAACCACATTGTTGGATATATTCTTGGAATAATGATTTCTATTATAAGCACGGAAATGATTTAACAGTAGAGAGAAAGAATAAAATATATTGCCTCTACTAATTTAATGTATATCTGTTCACGACTATTGTTAATTAACAACGTGTAATCATGCGGGTTTCATAATGTGAGAAATATATAGATTATTTTGCTAACTTTATAACTCTTTCTATACACGGAGTAAGGGGAGTGAAGTAATAGATAATAATCCACTGAGCAGGTACCAACCTGTTCAGAATCAGCTCAGTATAGAACTGGAACAGAATCGCAGCTACTGCGTCCAACTGTCGCCTGTGTACACGAGTGATCAAATCACTCGTGTACACTTTGCTGATACTTGGCGGACTTATATTATATTTGAACTACACTTTGAATTTGAATAACAAATATGATTTTTTTCAAATAATGATAAACTATTACTAACTGTTTAGAGAGTGATTAGTTATATTGCTAATTGCTATCTATTAACTGCGGACCGCATATCCAGAGCTGATTTTCGTTATGGGTTAGCTACCAGTGATTATTTTCAAATACTATATCAATAAAAGGCGGCAATTGCGGCAATATATATGTATATATATATAATCTATTTGAGTACCTTGCAACTGTAAAAGTAAATAGTTTGTTAAATTTAATGTTGTACTAGCTGACTCGCATGTCACCCCGCAATCTGTAGAGAATAGCGTAAATGCCTTCTACATAGAATAATCATATCCTTAACGCGTCATCGAGATCATATGAATAGACATCCTTATACAACAAATTATACATTATTAAAAATATGCTATGATACTATTTTCAATCTACTGAAACACTTGCTCCAAAAACGTACGGTTAATCGATACAACATCACTGAACCTTAAAATATTCATTCATCGTGTCGCATTGAAACACAGTA
Organism: Heortia vitessoides; assembly: GCA_020976665.1. NCBI lineage: Eukaryota > Metazoa > Arthropoda > Insecta > Lepidoptera > Crambidae > Heortia > Heortia vitessoides. Next base: position 8,530,264 of record JACJUM010003237.1, on the reverse strand, counting down.
CAAAATAAATTGTCCTCATTCGATCAAATTAGCAGGAGACTAGTGTCAGTAGTCATAAAGGGAATAACCAACGGGCGCGCAGCAGGCGGTAATCGCGCGCCTAAACACGGCAGCGGCGTGTCAACAGTGCGACGGAGTATTCGCAGCCACGGAGCGCATCTGTCGTGTGTCTGTGCCGCATAACACGTGTACACGCTTGCTTGCACTAAAACCTACTTAAACTTTAATAATACACCGCCACGCCTTTTCTTTCTTTTGCTTTGTGTTTTTATTATGACCGTGCTACACACTTGTGAAATAAACCTATGTTTTCCTAATACTGCTTTTAATCATATGCTTAACGACATTATAATACGGCTTTCTTCAGAAGTGGTCTCAGTTAAAATACGATGCAGGAACAAAATAACATTTGTAAGTAATTGAATTAAAGGTCATCCTCAGTTCCAACATCTCATAACTAATTACGCCCGCTAATTTATGATGTCCTCTGAAAATGACTTTATCGATAGTCCATTTAAGATATTCATACCCTTGAACTACGGTGGGAGAACAATTGGGTCCGGCTAACTGGGTTATGCCATGACTTCACTGGGTTATTTAAATGAACAAGGGGCCGATTAATTTTAAGCGGTCGTCTTTAGGTCAAATCTAAAGCCGAGTCGGTTACGGTCACAGTTTATTGAATTTAGGGTCAAAGAGCGTTCGATTTTACTGTTTTAAGTAGATTTTGTATGCGAAATTATTGAGACTATACTGAACAAGGTAATTTTATTTTTTAAAGTAAGTTATTAATTATTTTTTTAGAAGTTATGCTGAGAAGCAGTGTTTGCGATGAATAATTAACTTTTAACAACTTAAAAACCTTCGCACTCCGGGTAACAAATCTAAATCATAAGGAATGTCCAAAGAGACTACGTGCTCTATCTATTCGGGCACCTGATTCCCAGACATTATTACAGTGGCTTTACGCGTTTGTTTTCATTCCAGTGTCCGTGACTAGGGTTGCCAGGTGGGTTTATAAAGAATCATATGCTTATCCGTGCTTGATCTTACATCTTACAATACAAATAATTTAATAATAATTTTAATATTATTTGTATTACTCACTGATGCAAATAACTGTAAGCAATAAGGAATTTTATTTTAATTGAGTGCTTAAAGTTAATTTTTCGTTTTAATAATGTGTGTCTCTGTAGAACGGATGGGGTCACAATTTAAAGAAGAAACTGAACTTATAGAATGCGTGTTAAGTTTTGGCATTTAAATTGTGTGGTTGAGGTGGCAACCCTATAGTGACAGGTTTTGGAAGGAAGCGGCGCCGCGGGGCCGTCGTGTGCAGGTGATAAATCGCATGCTACTGTCACTTTTTACTAACGAGACACATGTCTTGTGCCTGCTTGCAAACGTATTCAAGCAACGATTGTTACGCCACGCGGTCTCCTGTGTTTTTGTTACTTTTTACACTTTGCACATTAGGTATTTGTTTGGTATATATTGCTTGTTTAAAAATCATTTAGGCGTATAAGATACCTATTTATTTAGATTATTAACCGTCAACATTCGTTAGAATACATATATTTCGAATTCTAAGCTAAGTGTTATTTGTGATATTAATTTCTAGTAAACATCAAATAAAAACAGTTTACACTATAACTTTGTTTGCCATAGTAGTATAAACTTAATTAAGTAATTAGGAAGCTCTTTTAAGGAATTATTATTTGTACTATTGTATTAATTATACTAGTACAACTATTTAGGTACTAAAATGCAAGTCAAGGGATAAAACACCACTTATAAAATATGACTTAAAATGTGTAAGAAGAACCAACATGGTACATGGTGTAACATCAAAACATTGTCCAAAGAAAAGACCTAATTTTGATAACAGATTCTTTGAGTTGTTACAATTTATAGTTGAGTTGATACTTATTCCAGAATGAAGCATAGACGTAGATCTTACCAATATATAAAGGTAGATGTAACACGGATTCATTCATTTAATGATAATTACGATATTTTATTTGATAATAATAGCTCAGACCATCAATTAAATATGGTTCAAACGTGACGTAGCTCGACAGCCATAAACCAAAACAGAAATCAAAGGCGCTCGCCTGTTGCAAGCCAGCAAATGTTTTTGCGCGACGGGGCCAACTTTTTTTCGGCAGAAGTTGACGCTCGGTCGGAGGACAGTCGGAATGTTTTCGTCCGATTTCGGGAATAGAGATTTTTGAGCGCGGTTCAGTAGGCGCCGCCGTGTCGTACTATTGCACCGATGACAATAAATATCGCAGGCGGCGAGCCGTGAAATCGAATAGGCTCCGTCTGTGAGCGCTTTACAATCAGCGGGCGCTGTCGCACGCAACCCCTCCCACGGTAACTTACTACTGTTTCAACGCATAAAAATTTGGACCAAGTCGTTACTGTAATTCTATACACGTAGTCAGCACAACTCTTTCCCCAAAAGGTAAACATTAAGGAAAAAAGCGACACGACGTAATTGGAAAACGCTATCGATTGATCAATTGAAACTTGTAAACTAACAGGAAACTCAAAAATAAACCAAATACGTATGACAGTGAAAAGCGATACTTTACTGGCAATTCATCAATCAATTGTAGAGAATGGATAATTAAAATCAACGAGCATTATTCGGGACACATTAAGAATGTATCCCAATAATACATTTTAAACATTCGCACGCAGAGTGCCGGAGTAATTTGCGGTTGTGACGCCCCCCCCCCATGACCCCCTCCAGCGTGTCCCCTGACGCGTGTTCGATTAGAGTACAAGTAATTCCGGAAAGGAAATTGAAATCTTAAAGCAATGCCCCACGGACTCTATGCTTGTACCCATGTTCTGTATGAAAAACAAACTTGGTCCCTAGAACGGATAAATGTAACGAGTTTTGCGCGCTGTTTCATATTGGAAAAATAAAACTTCTTAGGCTTATAAAATTATATAGCTCCAATGTTTTCGCCCAGCCTCTTCTATAAGTCTTCTTATAATAGTTTCAAAAGTTATGCATAGATTAAGTAAATAATATTAAAATTTCATGGGCATTCATTTGTAATTCTGCAAGTGCAAAACATAATTTATTGTTAGAAGAAACAAAGGTCATCAAGGTTTAAGACACACGAGACTTAGACGAGGTTTAGACTCATGAGAGTTCTCTGTAAGCAAGCCAGTATGATGTTAAACTGTCCGCCCAAAGTAATCTAAACTGTATCACCAGCTTTGTGCCTACCCCCTTAGCTGATTCCTTTGACTCTTCATCCTCATACTTCTCGCACAGTGAAGTACTACAGAAATTGCTCTGCACAAAAATGGCAAATTTAATCGAGCTTTAGTTAAACACTAATTATCACAGTTTCTAATTCCAGCGATAGCAGAGCACGCGATTGCTCATTCAGCGGTGATATTTTAGCTCTGCATTCACAAACGGCGTGGAGTAATCGGGTGTGGAGTAATGAACACAAGCCCGGGGCCCAGAGGTTTAATTTTCCTCTTCCGCGCTGTCCCGTCGGCCGCCGCCTCATTAATGGCGCGACAATACCTCTGCGCCATCATTTACGCCGCGCCGGTGGCACGGTCGCGCCATCCCGAGACGTCACATCGACGACTAAACAAAAGAGAAACTGCATTGTGTCTCCGCCTATACTAATAGCACGGCGATATTGCACTGATGGTACTTCTCCGTGGAGTAATTCAAACATTTTATGCATGGTAACAGATCCATTAATCTGTTACTGCAATCGTTAAGTTGGAAGATCTTTGGATCACCATTATTCACATTATGTGTATGTAAGTTTTAGAGAATTCTTTTGACAATTAAAATTTAATGCTGTTTGTGGTATTGCCAAATAATATTGAGCAAATTGAAAAATTTCAGAATTTTCTGAGATTGATTCATTTCTTAGATTTATTGTGTCCTCTAGGGCAATATATATAGTATATACTAGCCTTTGCCCGTGGCTTTGTTCGCCTTTAATTCAGGGTAACCCGATTAACAAATTTCCACCCTCTATTTAGGGCTGAGAGAAGATTCCCAAAAACAATAAGGCACATTTCGTTGGTCACAAAAATCTGTGTGATTTCAAATCGTAAAAACAACAAAAAATCTACGAGTATAGATTTGTTAATTTCAATCTTACACAAATGATCGATAACCCTGAACCAACCTTATTAGAGACATGTCAAATATTGGCTGGTTTTATAACAAATTTTATAGCAGGATCGTTACGCAAGCCACCAGAAAAGAACCTGCTAGAAAAACTGATGGTGATAGGGTTTCCAATAACACCTAGTGGCAGGTATTATTGGAATACATACTGGCGTCGACGCTAGCAAACTGTTGTCTTAATAGTAATAACCGTTTTTACACAATTCTTGAATTTTTTTAAGGCATATATGTAATTTTCAAGCTAGTAAGCTACAAATTGGTATGCGGACATCAATTTTAAGCCTTGAAAATTTCGGAATGCTCCATGCAAACTTCCACCCTTCATTTAAAGGAAGTTAAAAAGAGGAAGAGAAAGAGATAAAATGTCAATCTTCAACTATCTCCACTTAAAAAAATCACGACTATTCGTCGATATCTGTTGCCGTGAAAGACGGAAAAATAAACAGTCATACATATAATAACAAAAAATTTAATGTGTCATATAAGTGGAGTAACGAGAATAGCTCCTGGAGGTCACATCATGACCTTAAGTCGCATGCATAATCTTATCAAATACGAATATACGTTAGGCAACCAACTCATTGACCTTACAGACACTATGAAAGACCTGGTAGCGACATTTGACCCTTTACTTTCATTTAACGAACACATTTCCGCTCTCGCTCGTTGCTGTGTTAGTCGTTTAGGATTTGTATTACGGAACTCGCGTCATTTCTAGAATCTAAATGTCTCTAAGATCCTTTTTATATGTCTAGTGCAAAGTTCATTAGAATCTAGTGCATGCATTTGGAATCCAAACAAGGAGGAGTGGAACACACACAGGAGGCAAGTATAGACAAATGTTAGAAAAAGTTAAGAAAGCTTTTCTCCGCTGCTAATTGATGCTCGATGTAGAATATTTTATTTTTTGTTACAACTTCATAATTGTGTATTTGGGATAATTCGTATAATTTTGTTAATAATAAATAAATAATTTGAAAACCCATACTTAATTTTAAATAGTGTTTCCCTTAAGATTTAGAGAATTTGAAGATTTGCAAGTAAAACTAAATAGAAAATTGAGATTTTTTTAAGCAAAAAAAGGGACGAACGTTGCCCGAAGAAACAAACAAAATACATTTCAATTCAATGGGTAGGGGCCGCCATTGTTCCGGCGCGACCGTCTCCATGTCCATACAATAATGTCTAGTACCTCAATTGGACTCTAACGCAGTCTCATGAATGAATCATTGCAATCGTGTCCCGGGACCCGGCGGTCGTATTCGATTAGCACGAATAATTCCGAAAGGGAAATTGAAAAGCTAAGCGATGCCCTGAGGACTTGCTCTTTCTGTTATTTGTGGCGGCCGGCAGCTGCCGCAAGCGCGGGCTGAATACACAACTAGACGACACTAGTCACCTTTGAGATGTTATTGGTACGCTACTTTGATTGGCAAGCTTGATTTTCCTTTTTATTAGAATAGATATTGCAGAACAAATTGAGGAATGAAAAAATATAAGAACCACAATAAATAGATGATACAAACATTTGCCTTAATAAAGCTTTGATTGTAATAATGAAAGTATGAATTTGAAAGGGATTAGTCAATTCTACGTGTGAATGGATCCGCTAACCATAAGCCAATTACAATGAAACCGGCCCTCAAACACCTCAAAACCCTAATCCGCTCCCCGAACAGAACTATCCTTATTTAGCGTTAATGAAAGGCATTGGTCGGCGCATTATTTGCTCTGTCTTGGATCCGCTGTAAACAGTAAGTAGCGGTGGACGGGTCGGTTCGGTAATCCAGCGTTAATTAGCAGTTGGTTGAGCTTGCATCTGACATATAGCCGCGGCGGTTGGCTAACTGGCTTTTGGGAATGTTTTTGGCTGCACTAAGTTTAATATTGCTCATTTTACATTTCAGTAATCCGTTTACGGATTTTGACTGTCTTGGATTAGATCGCCCAAGTATTAATAAATTATTTTTTTGTTTTCCCATAAGTGTTTATTTGTTAATTAGTGTACATCAATTTTTGTAGCTATTCTTTGTTTATTTAAATACTAGTATATTCTGGTCTTTTTTATGAGTCCTCTTTATGTAACCTATCTTCATCATAATTATTGGAGCCGTCATCATAGGAACGTCATTTTTTACTTAAATTGCCGCGCTGGGCATCCGCGGTAGTAGGATGTAGCCTGCGATGGGAATGCCGCTGCTCTGTTGCGTTTGAGCTACGCTGCATGCAGATAAGATTGATATACCCTTTATCTGTCTGTTTTTGTACCTCGGTTGCCTTTTACGACACCTGGTACAGTACTACACTGCTCTGGCGGTATTATTACATTATTGTTACATTACTTGTAAGTTTATTGAGGCAATTGTGAATAATAAACATCTATATTTACTAGCCATTGTCAGCGGTTCTGCTCAAGTGAAATTTTGGAATGATTTCGGGGACTGCCAGTGCCCGTATGGTTTGCGAGTCGGTGGAAATGTATAGCCATTTTAAATTGAGTAGCATTTTTTTTTCACTTTAATTAAATCTCCAAAGCGCCATGCACGCATTGTCGCATGGTAAGGGTTGGAGATGGCCACAAAACGAGAGGTATTTAAAACAAGCCAATCACTATTACTGAACAATAATTTTGAAGACAGTCCTAATAACCGATACACGTTACAGGCAATGCTCGTTATACAAGTTATCCAACTGAAGAAATCAAATTTCATAATGTAATTCTGTCATATTAAGCAGTTGGTCGCGTTTATCACAATAAACAGATTGTGCGGTATAGAAAAATGCGTAATTATTTCATCAAAATAATTTATTTTTTTCGCTACTGCAGCTAATCCAATTGTTTAATCGGTTATTACGATGCCATTAGGTACAAGTAATTCCCTTGTTCTCTTCGATCATACTAAGTTGTCGAGCATGCTCAGCTACATTTCGGGCCCGTGCTCTCCCTCCTCCTAGCTGTAATGTAACGGGTTAACGTGTGCCGCATACAGCCGGCTTTTATCACGTTGTTACTGTCCACCGGCGACTGTACCGCGAATTCATAATTACCGGCAAATTATACGATGGACTTTTGCTATGGACTGGGATTTTCAGATAATAATAGACTCACGTTTGGAAATATTTTTCGTTTATTTATAAACTATTTACCAAAAATATAAATTGAGGGGAAATAAAACCATAATGCATTGACGACTATATTAAATGTACGATAATTTACACAGAAATACATATCAGTGCAAATGTATGTCTGCCTGTATGTTTATTCATCCACATCGTTATTATTAAAGTAATAAAGTTAAAGACTACATACTACCAGGGAAACAAGAACCATAAGTAATCAGACTCAAGTTTTTTTTATTTATAGAATTGCTTAGTATTTCTTCTTAGAAATAAAATTAATCACAATAAACCAAACATGGGAGGAGCCCTTTGTTACAGTTAATTTTGAGCTAGAAGCTTGAAATTAGTATTCCTTTTTCTCAAAGCATAAAAAAACCCTAATAAGCAACTATCTGTTTCATTTGCTCCCACACAGAAAATGTATATGTGTTTTCTTACAAATTTTGCTAATGTTTTTAGTAAAATTTTCGCAAAGATTCTGTTTACTTAATTTTTTCTAAACTCATACTCATTTTTTGTATACATCATTTATATTGTGTTGGTTTACAAGATGATTTAATTTAGTAACTATTATTTTCTTTAGAAATAAGGATTGGTAGCAGACTCATGACATCGGACTTAAGTTTCTTGTTGTTATTTTGGCAATAAATTGACTCCTCGCAAATGATGATTAAAAAGCCGGCGTAGTAATTATATAACAATATCTACTTATAATAGCACTAAAACCTACGCGGTCATATACGAGCAGCCAAAACTTTCCTAATCAGCATCAGCCTAACGCAGCCGGAATTAACGTTGAAATAATTAACAAGCAATCTCAAGAGTATATTACACTAGGATCTGCTTCGCCGGCCACTCGCTAATCCGACCCTAATTAGTGACTAGAAGACTATTGGACTTGAAACAGCAAAGCCAATGCAATTAAGACGACAACGGATTTATATACCTAACCTGCTGTCTTAAAAGGAGAACTGTTATGTAAAGATTACGTAATTTGATAATACACAAAAAAGAAATACAGATGATAACGGATACAAAGCTTTCTCATAAAAAATCTTCCACCATCTATAGATAAAGCCGAAGACAGACTTTTAAACGACACAATATAATCCGAGGTAAAGTCATCTTCGAGATGAAAGAAACACATCGAAATTCTTAAGGGGAAATATTACTTTGCAATCGTGAGATTCTTCTTAGAAACAACTCGCGGGAGGTAACGTTCATTTCGACAAAAGACGAGCAATATTCCCAGCACAAAGGGAAGCACCCGATATATTCAATGCAGTGACACAAGAAATGCCGGCGCAAAGCGGTAACAAAGTTCATATAAAGAGTTGTTACATCGTCGTACCGAAAGATGTCGACGAGATCGGTCCGAAGTATGTTTTGAAAATTTATCGCTTTTTTAAAATTATGCATAGTTGAGAGGAATGTTTGCTTGGAATTTTATTTCATTTTTTAATTTTGAATTCTTTGAATTTAATTATTCTTCTTTTATGCTTTATATCTTCTAAAGAAAAAATGTTCTATGAAAATTTTTGTTGTGCATTCATGCGTATATGTATTTCTAGTCTCGAAAGTCCTTGGTCTTCATTTTTTGAGATTTTCAATTACCGTTTACCATTTTAAAACATAGGTGCACACCTATTTTTTTAATAAAGTAACGTATTTGTATTGATATTTATTTTTCAAATATGTAGAAATGCATTTCTCTTGTGGCAACTCTCATAACTTTTACATAAGATGTTTTAGCACAGTAATTCAACTTTTACGTTAGAAGTATATATTTAAAACTTGGAATCCTCATATTTAGATTGCAAATATGTAGTGATATCGTTTTGTATGCATTTATAAAGGCTGATATCAATAACAGGACTGTACCTATTGAATAATAACGGAAACAAATGGTTTTGTTTGCTTTTCCAAATGCGTTAGGTCACCACGTTCTATGTTGTCGGCGCGTGATTTGCATGTTAATAAAACTAAATTATCGATACACGCCGACTATAATGACATAAAATCACGCTGTTTACTGAAAATATATTTTACCACAAATATTCTGCTTTTTATTATTTTTTTATATTCTTGAGAAATGTTTTCACGGAAATCAATATCATATCATTGAAGGCATAGGCAATATTTACATTTGGAATAAGCGTGTGTGTCAACACACACTTAATCCAAATCTTTGTCAAAAAATTTACGATATTTTGACCATATATTTCATTTAATAAAAAACTTTTTTTTTTGATTTTATTAGTAGCGTATTAATTGAATACCTTAAACTTTTTTTTAATAAACACAACCTTAACGTATTTAAATGAAACCTATTTTTATACATTGACATAAATCTTTTTATCGGTAAGGTAAGTTTTTTGTTCCAATAAATCCTAAGCGATAATCACTTCAACATCGTACTAGTTTAGGAGTTTGTGAAATTATTCAAGTGATGTACGCATGCGTCTATCGTACGCGCCACCCCTAAACCTTACGACCGCCTCCCTAAGGGAGAACATACCTGAAAATTGAACTCTCAGATCCTAAACATAGGGATCTTCACTTTAGAGATTCGTCATTTCGCGAAAATTTTGAGGTCTTCGTCATCCTCAGTTCTAAAGCCGTCATTATGCTCGCGTAGGAAGAATTAGATTTTCGTAACGTGCTCGCAGAATTCTCACTCCATCGTCAAAGCAGCGATTCAATGTCGGAGAACACAAAACACTACTCAAGGGTCCTCGTAATACGGTAGATATTGGAAGGTAGGTTTTGGTCGTACAGGATAATTGTGGAGCAAAGAGCAAAGCACTCAGTCGGCTACGAGCCCGGTTGGCGTGCAAACGTGCTCTCCCGCCCGCGGCCGCTACGCGTTTCAACTTATTTCGTAGTAACTCTCGTAGCGTAGTTGTCGCTTTCGTAGAAACTTCGTAGTGAAACTTAATCGTCTTAAGTTTGCGTATGAAATAAGGTTATATGTAGTCTGCTATTTGTATAAGTTTAATAAAAGTTAAAACAGGGAATATACGAGTTAAAGTTGTAATATATTTATAAATAGTTGGAGTTTCAACTATTCAAATCTAGTATACAATAACAAGTAAGTGGTGAAACTAGTTCCTCTATATTTAAAAAATAATAATTCAAGTGCCCAGCGCTTAATCGTTACGCCTCTGTCTTGTTGGCAAATGAAATTAAATTGTGTAACAGAATCTTGTAAATAAATAAGAGCGAATGTAAATCGTAGTTAGCGCGGGCGAGGTACAGGCGGGCGCGACGATCTCGGCATATTTGCCGTTTCGCCGACATTCCCCAGTTAATTAAAGCCCATTTGTACACTGTCTAGCAAAATATAATTTATGAAATGAACGTTTGCGAAATATTTGACTGAAGTAATTCAGGTTTGGTCGTAATTTGTTTATTTGAAATTCGTTGCCTGAGATTTTTCCTCGGTATTGTCAGTATTTATGCCACACATTTTTCGTTATGATATCATACTATGTTGTGATAATACAATGTAACTATGGGGGGGGGGGAGGTACGTATTGATAAACAAGTACCACCACTCCACCTCCTTGTCGATTCCAAATAAGCCCGCCTCGGGCCAGGCCCCGCCTCCCGAAGGTAAATATATTCTTATGTAAACACTCTTTATGTACTCGCTGGTATACAGACCATTTTCCCGTTCAGAGGAATACTTGAGAAATTATATATCTCCCAAAAAATGCCCAACAAGTTGTGTTATATAATAAAATGGCAGTGAGAGTCGTTGAAGTTGCAGTGAACTTGTACATATAGCAATACAATAGTATAATAATCGAATAGTCTTATTTGATTTTATAAATACACAGGGAATATCAATCTTCTAAAAAAATAACTATCTTGTGGTATAAATTTTCGCTTAAATAAAGCCATAAATATTCCCATAAAGCAATCGGCTCAACATGACTTAAATAATTTCAGATATATCAACCAACATCGTAAGTATAAAGGCCACCAATATTAAAAAGTACGAGTCGAATTAGAAGTAAGATCCAGATACCTTGGAACAATGTAACCAAACTTCGTAGCGAATTGACAAAAGGGTTTTTGGAAGCGGCTCTCTAACAGGACAATGTTAACAAACAAAATCAACAGAGCTTGCAAAACTTTTGCAGTGCTAAGAAGTCGAAACTGTGTGTACAGCGCCGGGCGCACTAACAAGCTGGCTATCTGAAGTTGTTGAAGGCAGCCCGTGAATTATTCTGCCGGTCACTTTGGAAAGCAGACAGTTTGATAGTGTGGTGGAAAATAGCAACAATTGTTACTCGAGACGTTCAAACAAACAAATTAAGCGAAATATTATTCAGAGAGTTAAGGAAATGTACAATAACGGAAATAATACAAGCAGTTATTAAGAAGATAACGGGTGGATGTGAAATTGCGTAGTATTTGCGTAACCTCCACCATGGATTCAGAATAGGAATCTATAGAATCGTCAACATAATGGACACTCAGTCCATAGGAGGGCCTCGGAAGACGCCGGCTGCGAGGAATCACATCGTTTACACAGATCACAAGGGAAGGAAGTAAGTACTTTTTTTCATAATTTTATACTGCAACTATTGACTCTTCACTTCAATAAAACTTTAGAAACAGTGAACAAATTATCCACACAAAACCAAAATGTAATTATGTATCATTACAATAATATAAATAGTTCGTTTCAGTTGTCTTTTAACTGTTAATTTTAATGAAGTAGATGTCGGTTGACAGTCAATTTGTACCTAGCAGATCTACGAGCGAAACAATGAGTTCGTTCGACGCTGTAACACTTCAAATGCAATTATTCCGCAAACGTTTTGATTGCAGAGAATTATATCCGACGGCCGAATTCAAAACCTTTAACCCAAACAAATGAGTGCTATTATTACTCTCAATTTAGTCTAACAAGCAACTTAGAGTCAAAGGTTCGACGGAGCGAGGAGCTCAATGGCCGTGAATTTTGTAATCTTCATTAATTTTCCACTGAAACTTTACTTAGGGTCGTCTCGGTGACTTTTATTTCAATTAATTTAGCTTGATGCTCTCCAAATAATAACAAATAAACTATTTATTTGAGCTGTGAGTTTAGACCTAGATCTAATTTAATAAAACCATATAAGATCACACAAAATTTATTTTCAATTGTTTTTTCATTTCATTATATAATGAGTACTTTTCTACCTATGACTTATACACCATAAGGTTTACCACAAAATATGTTCTGTTAAACTTTATTTTCCAAGCGCTATGAAGTCTGGTTTAGTTAATAAAGAATAAATCATTACACTATATCTATTATAAAACTTTTCTTAGCAGGCAGGCAATATGGTTTAACAAAATAGCGTGAAAGCATATGTGATGTTTAATATTTATAGTATTTTGCCATGAGACTGTAACGTTATCAAAGGAGCCCAGAGCCGGTTACATTCGACAGGCAAGTGTCATAAAAACTTAAAAGTTACATGTTTGAATCACAGCGAAAGAATTTTCATATAAATTAAGTGTAAGAAAGTTGTAACCACTGAAAGAGTGTTGAAACTTTGCAGCATTTAAATTTTGTTCTCTAGTAAATTGCGCTTATGACAATTTTATTCCAAGTATTATTTTATTATAGAAGATAGTATTCGTTGGATAAGAGACCAAAACTCACTTGTTTGTGGATAAGGTCTGGCTGAACGTTTTTCCAACTATGCTCTTTCCAAGAAAACAAAACATTTACGTATAATATATATATATAGAATAACTATTGACTTAAATAAAATAATGTTTAAATCAGTAGTTGCAGTTTTGATTCGGGCATTATCCATTTGGAAAATATATTTTATAAAAATTTATACAAATCGTAAATCAGTTAAAACGACCAACTTACTTAATTTTATGAATAATCTAATTCAAAAATAAACTTAAAACGCCTGATGCACGTGAGCTTAAATGACAAAACGTGGTCAAACTGTCCAATTTGTTACTTTTCTATAACTTATTATAAAAAATATATGTTACGTTTTGTATTTGTAATATAGCTAAGCTAATTCATGTTGCAAGTGAGACAGATTGAAAGTTGCTGGAACTTTAAGTGGCCGCATTTTACTGCCTTCTCTTCGACCAGACCATGCTCGATAAATTTGCATTCTTTGGTCTTGCGTGACTTTTTAGTATCCGCCCTAAATATGAAAATAAGTTAGACATTACCGTCTATTGATCTTTTGTTTATTTTTGTTCTAGAGATATTTTTGGTACTTTTGTCTTTTGTTAGTAATTTATTCTGTCAGTACCTGACACTACTAATGTACTTTTAATTTAAGTCATAACTCCCTTTTCAAATTATTTTGGAAGGTGGAAGTGAAATATGGCATCATTGATACTAGCATAATAATTGCGATAGTGTCTTTGTTTAATTTATTGCTTAAAAAGTTTAGATGGTGAATAATTCTATTAAATTTGCTATTTGTATAGCTTAAATCAAAAAAAGTTGATAAATATATAGGGTAATTTTATTTCGGACGAAATTTCCTCAAGATACGATATAACATCCACACGAGAAAGACGCGGGTGGAAAGCCAGTAACTATATATTGTAGCCAGTATATGTGTTGTAGATACTATTTTTTAGGGAATTGAGCGAATGAATGAACGTACCATTTTATACACTTGAAGGTAATGCGGAGAAGTAAACATTTCATATTTGCTCCATACAAAATGCGCTAGAAATACATTAAAATTGTTTTTGTCAAATGATAGAAGAGTTTTTTTTACAAAATATATGAATTACTAGTTTTTTCCTTGCCTAATTTGGAATTTCTGTGTATATATTCTCTCTCTATATTATACATGGGGGAAGATTCACAAAACAGTATGGCAGGCATATTTTGTTGGTAACAAAGAGTCTATATGCCGATTTTTGCCTTGCAAACTTTGAAAAGTCCCATACAAAATTTTACTACCTACCTTTCATTAGGGTTGGGAGCAGATTTCTAAAAAATTGTTCTTTTTTTTGGTGGTCTAAAATAGTCCACACACCAAATGATAGATTTTTACCTTGAAAACTGCACAATGCACCTTACAAACTTTTACTCCAAGTCAAAGTTTAGTCAAATATATCTTTATTTAAATAAGCCACTTACAAATCCTCAAAATGATATATGAGTATAGATTTGGTAATTACAATTTTACACAAATAACTGATAAATCTGATAAACAGTACTACAAAAGTCCTTTAAACAAATAGGTCATTGAGTGTCCTACTTTAATACTAGTCTGCAGGCACTAGGCGGGTCTTATAACTAACTTTTTAGCAGGTGATGCTGGTGACCAGAACCTGTTAGAAAAACTGATATTGATAAGGGTTCCAATGACACCTATTGTTATTATTGGAATTATTTAATGGTGGGGATTATTGGGATTATATTAATGATGAAATTTGTGGAAAATCAATCCAATGTCTTTAATTTATTAATATAATCTTTCAAGCAGTAATAAGCCTTAGCATTAAGATTACTTTTTACACAATTTTAGAATTTATTTAAAGACATATTTGAAACTACTTGGAATTTTATTATAAAATATTACACTATTTCCCCTGAACGAATTACTTTTTTTTCAAGCAGCAAAGGGCACTGCAAGTTTATACTTATTTCTAGTAATGATATTATATATATCACAATTTCTTTGAAAATTTGTTATATTTTTGTGAACATAAATAATATTTTATAAACATATGAATACAGTAATTATTTTGATTTCTTTGAATTTTTGTCTAAAAGATTGGTGCCAAGTCATTTTATAAATAAATCGCTTGAATAGCCCTTTACTGCAGATTAAAAATACCCTTTCGGTCAACAGCATTATTCCGTAGTAGAAAAAAATAAAATAACGTTATGAAAGTAGCTGAAATAAACTAGCCGTATCTATGTCTGTTAATTAGCCGATTTTATGTACTGCAAAAGCCTCATAAATAAGTCTACTTGAAAGATTTACTATATGAGTTCCTCATTGCAGTGTATCACCAAAAGTTTTAGCCAAGAATACAGAAGAATACAGTAGTTACAATTGTTTGAAAAGTTCTAATTCCTTATTCTTAATACTATTTTACATACATATTTTTTAGACAAATTTTCTGTCTTCTTTACATTTAAAAGTAAATTTTATTTACGTTATAATCTTTTGCTACATCTGAGACGGCATTGATTACATCATTATAAGTTCCTTGTTGTCTTTTAATTTAAAAAAAGAGTGATGTATTATCTCTAAGCAATATTTTATCACGATTATCAATTACATAAAAAAATACAAGATATGGTAAATCATTTGTGTAGACGAGGGACAGGAATGGTTCTAGAATAAAACCCTGTGGTACATCCATTGAAACTAGTGATCCCGGTGATCGTTTGTCGTCCACATTCAACCTTTGCACTCTGTTTTCTAAATATGACTAATAAATCTGAAGCAGAACCTGTAATCACACAGTATAGTTTGCGATTCCTCCCGAGCATTAAAAATACTACTAAGACCACTAGTGAAACAAATTGATTAGTGTGCATGAGATTATTATTATAAAAATGTTCCAACAATTACAATAACATTATTTTTGAAAAGATTTTTTTTTCTTATTTTATCTAATGTAGGTCTAAAATAACAGGTCAGAAGTATTACTAGATTTAAATAGTTACTGATCTAAATTTGCGAAAATCGAAATTGCGTAAACTTTTTTACCGTAATCTAATACAATTATTAAATATTACAGTCAGATCAGGGGCGACAAACTCTATTTAGAGATTCAGGAACATGAACGGAAATCACCCATAAATCCAGAATTTTTCATTAATTAATTTGAAAGACTTGATTTTTTCTTCTATATTACTTAAAATAAATTTTGAATTCGCTTCTATTTTTAGGCATATTACCATCAAGTAGGGTTTAGGCTGTCAAGGGTGATGAGTTTAAAGAACTAGCTGTAGATACTGGTATGTTAGTCAAAAAAGTTAAGAATTCAGCTGTAACTTTCGTATCAGTATCAACAGTTTTAGCGCCAATTTTTAGATTATAATCTATTTTACTTTGTTTAGAATGACCAGTTTTCTCACTTATTATTGTCCAAGTAAGTTTTTATAACAATACAACAGATTTTTTATTTTACGGCTCAAATACTTAATAAATTACGCTCTGCTGTATAGAAATCGTATTTAAATGTCTTGTAATATTCTTTGACATACTGTTTAAACTCCTCACTCGTGCCAAAGCACCGTTCCTCATAGAATTCATACAATAATAGCCTGCGTTTATGTAACTGTACAGTGGCACACTCTCTAAAACCGTGTGCATTTGCAACCACGACCGGTTTTGCAATGAATATTGAATTATAGTTTTCGATAAATTAATTAATAAATTACCACGACATCTCATACAATGACCTGATCCTGTGATATGTCGCTTAATGCATCATACAAATATTTGTTATGGGTAATGATCTAATCCACGACTTTTGGCGCACAAGACAGAATCACTACTATCTGCGTAATCGGACCCGTCAACTGAAATAATGGACTGAAAAAATAGTTGCACATATCATTTGGACTTACGTCTACGTATAGAAATGGTAGTTCATGTACAAAATTTGTTCTCATTTTTAGTAATCAACTCCATCAGATTTTACAGTCCGTATACCATATATTAGCTTTCTACCTTGAAAGTTGCGGAATGTTCTATAGCCTATACAACATTCTACCCCCTAGTTTAGGGAAGTGGGTAATTAGAAAGAGACAAAAAGAAGTCCATCCCTTTAACTATCTCCCCTTAACAATCACGTCAATTTGTCGCTCCTTTTTACCTTGAAAGATAGTAAAAACAGACACACAGATACACTTTCTCGTTAATAATATTAGAATGGTTAGTCAAATTTCAACCCGCGGGACCACAAGTTGTACATAACTCCACTAATTGCTTGAGCTTAATTTGAAAGTAACTTCATATTGATTATTACCAATAGCTGAATGTGTGAATTATGCAAAATACCCAATTATTATATTTATATGCACCATTACGACGATAATTATCTTACGCTCATCTGCATGCACTTTATGTAGTGTTGTTTATACCGTGTTTGTATTTATTTTTAAATGCCTTATAATTTTATTAAAATGTGAAAGAAATATATAATGAGTCATTATTCTTTAGGATTTATTATTCCGTGAGGTATCGGCTGAGTAAAATAGTACCTCCCACTGCACCAGGGGTACCAGGGGCACGGTTGTAAGAGGCGATTGAGGTACCAGAACCGACGAATGGCGGTATATCCTTCCAAAAAGTGCAAATCATATGTACAGGCCGGGAATGGGCAGCAGCATCCCCGTCGCGAAAGCTACACTCTGCGATTACCAACACACTTGCCCAGCACGGTAATTATGTGCATAAACATCCTTTCTTGGAGAGGCCTGTGTCCAGCAGTGGACTTCTAATGGCTGATATACTCTTATGATCTTTAAATTCTTGCATATAAGTTTAATCTCACTTATATTGTCTGCTGCAATACATTATAAAAGTGTACATATCTATATTATCTTAATATAAAATTTCGTGTCACGGTGTTTGTCTACATAAACTTCTAAAATGTAGAATCGACTTTCATACTTTTTTACTTACTGTTGATCCGACTTAAGAGATAAGATAAGGTAATGATACTATATTAATATTCTTTTTATGATAAGCACAAGTATATACCTAAGACTGTCTAGCCAGTATACATATACTTATATCTTATTTAGACCCGTATAAAATTTCTTCATGGGATCAGTGATCTAAAAAATTACCTTAATATTAGAAAATACTTTTTGTTATTATTTATTTTTATGTACGTCTTTAAATATATTAACTAAAGAGTTAATAAAACTTACGACTACGAAAACAATTCTATAGAAACCCAACGGATTCCAAATGTATACATAGAAAATGTGACAAAACTTACAAATACACTCACCTACATTGTAAAAGAAAAGTAAGCGGACAGTTATAATAAAGAAATTTGAATAGAAATGGTCCCTCGGTCCTACCAGTGGGGAGCCGAGAGTGGACGCGCGCGGAAGGCCGACCGAGTTACTTGTACAGTTTCCGTTAGTCACATTTTCGCAACAAGGTATTCACATTTCGAGGACTGGAAAGTTGGCGTTATCGCGTTTAAAATAGAACGACAAACACATCTAGCTTTGTGATGCAAAATGGACATGGAGACCCGGACAAACTGTTTCGTCCACTCATTTTATTTTCGGACGTCGTAGAGAGTAACATAGTTAAGTGTTTCCAAGGACATTTGACACAGACATAATTTGTTGTTTGAATTTCGCTGAGAGCGAAATGACATTTTTCACGCAACGCTAATTTGGGTTCACCAATTTGGGGTCATCTAATTTAGACGACTGTGCGGATTTAACTTGCGATTAACAACTTTTATTTTGATTCATATTTTTTGTCCGTGCATTGTTAACCAAATAATTTCTTTGTTAACATGTGGTTTTTGTAGGTTCACATTGCAAGTACAAATCTTTACTTTTAAATCTTAACACAACATATTTTGTCAAACTTAAGAACGGTAGCCGCAATGTAACCAAAACAAAAATGTAAAAACCACTTTAATTTAGTTTATTTAACAAACCGTGTTTTATTGTCGTTAAAAATGAATTTTATTTTGAATTTACAATTTATTATTTGCTAGCATTCCGCCCGCGGTTTTTCTGCGTGGATTTGACGTTATAGAGTCCCACAAAATTATTTCGGTATAAAAAAGAATTTCAGTGAATTGATCACTAGTTTAGCCGTGAACACGTAATACATTTTTCTGGATTAATAAAACTAACTTCTCGCCCTCGACTTTGCTCCTCGTGGAGTTTAATTGCGTTCTAAGAATCTTTACCGCAATCCATAGTAGCTCTCCGAGAGTCAAAGGTATCCAGCAGCTAAAATTAATCTAAATTGTTGCATCTGTTAACCGTCTAAGATTAACTGATAGAGTTATGTTCTAAACTATTATGATCACGAGTACATAACCACTTTTTTACTATATTTTTGTGTACTTAATAATACTAATATAATTCTTATTTTTATAAGATAATAAAGTTAACATTTAATACGAATTGACTGTAGTAAACATAGGATTCATGTAAACTCATGAAACTCCTGGATACTTCGTTACATTTCATATTCGTCTCGACACGCGCCAAACAGTGTTAGGAACGAACATTATAAGTACGGGTAAATGTACAAATTGATTTATTGAAGTTGAGCGGGACCCAGCGCTGCGTCTGAGTATTTGCAGTCCTTTGCGTTACACAGATAAAGTGGAAATAAAAAAGAAACTTCACAAACAGAAATCCCCTTGTCGCGAGATTTACGACCCGACGCACCTACTACGGCGCAAATAAGTTATATGTAAATTTTATGTTCTGCCGAGATACAGCCTTAATGCAATGTATAAACTTGTTCAACTTACTTGATTATCTGAATACAACCATGTACAACACATTAGTACACACAAAAATAGGTTAATGATGAAAAAGTTTGAACTACATTAGCGATCAATTTTGAACTAATACAAATTGAATGAAACTTTTAGTTAAACTAACAATTTGCTTTATGAAATCTGAATGAATAAAATCCGAGTGAAGGTGAGCTTTTCCCTGATAATTACGATGAGTCACGCGAACAGTGTTTTAGGCATTTTTAGTTAAAGGTACATTTTGAGTATTATATTGATCATCGAATGCTTCCACTAAACAGCAATAAATGCTGGAGCAGTTGACTTATAGAATAATATCATTTTACTAGCAGTGCAGTGCGGTTTCACCTGGGTTAAATTGTAAAACTTTTATACTAACTTTGCAGCTTCCTTTTACCCTCTTAATGGGTAGTTTTCGAAAATATATTTTACACGTGCTTCATAACTTAAAGATAAACCTTCATACAGAATTAACTCCGAATAACTTATAAAACGCCAAAGTTTTATACTAACTTTGCATCCCTGTTTTACCCTTCAGGGGGAGATTTTTCAACAATTCTTTCTTGGTGCTTCCCTACACTTCATGGGTCCCCATGTTTCTAACCATTACAATTTAGGGTCTGTGTCGGTATGTCAATTAGTCAGTCAGTCAGCTTCTCCTTTTACATATAATAATAATAATAAATTCCCACAATATCTCCTACATTGACTTGACTCCGTGTTAATTCGGTAAAAGCACGTGTTACGGACGCCAGACAACAGAAGAATCATAAATATACTTTTTAAATACATATATTTAACAGAAAAACATAGAACAAACACATATATCATCATAAATATTTGTTTTGGGTGGGAATCGAACCTACAACTCTTGGCGCACAAGATAGGATCACTACAATTTGCGCTAGATGCGACATAGATTAAAAATCATTAACTGTCAAATTTAGTACTTTACAGTAACATGATATATCCGTCTAGGTTGAGAAGGGCAGTGAAATTACTAGGTACTGTGACATAATAACCATAGCGGTTGGCGACACGCTAATGATATCCTTGCATTAATTAGTAACTTTTTTAATATCTTTATTTTTAAAAATTATGTGTCTCGGTGTTTTTCCGGAATGAACTTCGAAACTACTGCATTGATTTGTATATCATTTTGCTTACCGTGCAAAGTTTGGTCCGGCTTTAGAGAAGGGTAGAGAGATTTAAGACAGGTCAACATCGATCGGGTCAGCTAGTATACTTGTATATCACAAGAATTATTATGCAAATTTTATTTTAACTAATATGTAACATAATTTATTAACTTTTAACTCTACAAAAATATTTTTCTACCTCAATAGTCGCAATATTGACTTAAATCGCTCAATCAACAGAACGATATTTGGAAAATAAATATTTTATAAATAACGTTCTGCATGTGTTTCGGCAACCATCGAAAAATTCTACAATCGACCTTGTTCTCTTTTTGCTTTTAATTACCCAGCTGTCATTAAAAGTTTTCTCTTCCATTTAATTATTCGAATGCATACACACAACAACATTTTCAGTCCGCCGAAAGATATTCGGTGTACATTGGCACAAGTTTATGCACGGATATAAGTAGTAAATGGATTCTGATGTTGCTCCGACGTCATATTTATTCATTGAATTAACATCCCGCAAATGCAAGCACAATTTAAGCGCTATTTTCCGCCCAAAATTTCTGTTTGTCAATTAAAATATTTTGAATCACCGAAATGATTTCAGTGGCGGTTAATTTGATTACTCAGGGAGCGGTACAAAAGATAGCGAAATATTGCAACAATGCGCAGCTCTGTTTGTGTACGTAGATGAGGATTTCTTCTGTGTGTTGATTGAAACGTTTAATTCGTTTTTATTTAAACTGTTTCGTTTATGTTTTTATTTTCTAGTTTAGAAGGTTGACTTGTGGAGTTGGGAAAATATATAAATTATTCATTATTTTAATTTTTGTCCGTTCGACAGATATTCTCAAAATGTACATTTTATATATTATGTAACCGGTTAATATTATATAAGATGTGGGATATCGGCAGAGTAAAAACGTACCTCCACCTGTACCAGGTCTTTTAAAAGGCGACAAAAATACCAGAACCGATATGGAGGTATATTCAAGTGAAACAGTGTAGCTCAAATGCAACAGGGTGACGATGGGCAGCAGCATTCTCGTGCATGGTGGCTTCCCAGCGCGGCAATTTCATAATTGGCCCTTGGGGAGGAATATAAACAGCAGTAGATGTTCTATGGATGCTAAGACGAATTATCATTAGGTACAGGTATGTTTTACTCTTCCGGTACCCCACGTCTTATATAATATCAACCGGCTTTATAATACATAAAATGTACATTTTCAGAATATTTATCGAACGGACAAAAAACGCCAGTTAGAAAAAAATATACTTTCGAACTAGACATTTCAGAGCGTTTGGCCTACAACAAACGGCCTGCACTAGACTGCAGCCTCAATATAATATTTCAATTTAATATTATCAATATAATATTTTGTGTAAACAAGCTATTTATATAAAGCCCACCATAACTGAAAGTTACAAAGAGAAGATAATAACGTTGGTACGATGTTAGATATGATTAATTGTTAAGATTATGATGATTTGTATTAAAAGGTAGGTATATTAATGGTCAAGTTCTTGTCTGAAAAATGATATTGAAGTGCGATGCTCGGCCGACATTGTTGGTCCCGTCACGTCTCCGGCGCTTGTTTGCCCTGCCGCAGTGCTAACATTCCGCAGATTATTTTCGCTTTTCCGAGCTCACACACGTTTTATTATCGACGAGGTAGCGTCAAACTTTTGTTAATACTTTTGCAGAAATTTGAATAAAACATTCGAATGTTCCCACAAAATATCAATTATGCAATAATTTAGACATTCATTAAATACAATCTAAATTTGAATCAATACATTTAGATTGTGTGAATATTAGGCATTTTAAGTTTGAATTATCATTCGATGAACAATATACAATGCCTTTACCAACATTTTGGGCATAAATCAACTAAAGTAAAATATAAACTGATAGTTCTCGATAGAAATAAATCTCTTAATATAACTTTCGTCCACTTTTAACAACTTATCATTATTTACGATTTCTTATTACTTGTATTGGAAATACGATCTCGTAAATTAATTAATTAAATCATTTACGAAAATTAAGTTTAGGTTAAGTTAGCGAGATTAAAGTTTAAGTCATTCTGATATTTTTTTACAAGAAGTAAGATATATCAATTGATAGGTCAACTGAAAGGGAGATTTAATATCAAATATATTTAGTTCTCATATGTATATGCATACAAACTTCAATATAAGTAAATAGTACACGGGCACTATAAAAACATTAATTTTACATACCTTCTAGAATATTAATGCAAACACCTATTCATCTCACAAATACACATCGCTTGAGAGGCGTCGACTTATCGTGCGCAATCACAGATCAGATGTTGGTATTCCTGCCAAAGCCCCAGAGAGCACGCTACGTATCGACTGAATTATTTACATGCACGTTACTCGTCTACAGATGCCAGCGTCTCCACAGAAAGCGTGTCGGAAAACATAATTCTTATTTCTTTCAACGGCAACCTTTGAAGGGACGATGGAATTGAAATATTTTATTGCGTTGTATTCGAGCGGCGAATAAGCAATGGAGCGTTTATTCGGAGTGTTTATCTCGCGTACTTCTTATGTCAGGTGTTGTTAGTGAACACGCTTGTTTCGCTGCGACGTTTCTGAACGAGTACTGAACGTACACAAAGCAACAGATCAACCTACCCAAATGTGTCAAAACATAGCAATCGATATTGATCTATAAAAGCGAGCATTTGAGTTCAAAGTTGATTGTAATTATTTGACATATTTGGGTAGGTTCATCTGTTGCTTTATGTGCGTGTTCAGTATATGTTCAAATCCTCGCAGCGGAACAAGCGACAGCTTACCGTACGTACACTTAACGGTCTAAGCGCTGAATTGTAGAGTTCTAAGTAGTTTCAAATGTATTAAAATCGGTTACCGTATCCGTATGCTTTTTACTACAAAATTCTCTCATCTATTCCCACATGGGTATACATACAACGATATTGCAAATTATATATTAGTAGAAGGAATAAGTAAATACGAGAATTAATGTAGATACGCTAACATATTTAAGTCACTCCGCAGCTAAAGATTAGAGTGAGCAAAAGCTAAGTTGTCGCTGTCGTATGAGTGGTCCGACGAACAAGTTTGGACAAACTAAGTCGAGCAGAGGCTCGGCGTCTGCGGCGACTCGCCTACGCGAATTACTTCCAAGCGATTTCGCGATCTCTGAATGATCAGTTAAACTTGCACATCTGCGTCTTAAAACACTTTTCCGTACCAAACACTCAAAGAAACTAGTAATTTATTTTTTAAATGAATTTTTTAGTTAGTACAGATGTTTGAAATTTTATTATATACATGTAAAATATGCTTTTCCCAAATATACTTTCATATGCATTTAACAACAAATTGTACTTTCATATTGTGCAGAAAATCTTTTTAGAGCCACGGGGTTGGACGGCGTAAATACAGGACGCATACTACCAGGGACGTCCTAAGACTAGTGGTAAATTTTGATAACCATAATAGTTTTCATTTCATAAATAGAAAATAAATTTGTTGAGATTGCAGTAATTTTATATTTATCAGAAAATTTTAAAGCTAATATTATTTTTATGATCTGCGGTGCTGGAATGTTGTTGGGGATTATTAAACTAATAAGTGCGGGGATGTTTTTATATCTACAAAATCATATGGAATTAATACTTACAGCCTCTTGAGCTCGCTCGAGCATATGAAGAGGTTTGCATGTTTTCAATACTCGCGAATGGAATCAGTTTGATTCAATGCAAATATATTTATGACTAGCGGCGCGCCCCGACTTACCCCCGACGTACATTGTATTCTTGAATGTCACTTGTTCCTCTTTAATAAAATAATTGTGCTAATAAAACTTTTTCTGTTTTAACTTTCAAGTCTTGTATATTCCATAACCTGAAGTAGACCTCATACAAATAAATGGTCGTCTGTATTGGTACCTAACTCTCACCTGTTTCTACCGCTAATAGAAGTGTTTGCATCGCTGTGTTCCGGTTTGAAGTATGAGAGAGAAGCAGTGAAATTATAAATTAATGTGAAATAATATCTTCAAGTCACAAGGTTAGCAACGCTGATATTCATGTGATATTACTAGCGTGTAAGCGGATTGAAGGGTTGTTTGTCGACATGGTCTAATCAAATAAAAAAACTTCACTTTGACAACCACGTCAAAAATATATCAAATTAGCTGCAGTCGTTTTATAGATTTTTTTTGTAGATCATATTTGACTTTTATTGATTAATAAATTGTTAATAACTGGAAAACATAACAGTTATAATAATAATAGTAGTGAGAACAAATGAAAAACGTAAAGATATTAAGCTTTTTGTATATTATTTCGAGACTACTAATATGTGGCATAACAAAGCAATAAAGCGAAAATCTTGCTAGTTATGATAATAAACATTTAGTTAAATCTGAAATTAATTTAACATGTGAAAGCACCGGTTTCACGGATAAGAGAACTTAGTTTACAGAAAGAGCATAGGCTATATTCGACCCAAAATTTTTCCTGCTCAAAGCGATTTGAGGTGAATTCCATGCAGACAAAATCGCTGACGGTATATCCAGTGTAGGATAATGTTAAGTTGTGTGTAACTCAAGCGAATAGAATAAAATCATATTTAACTAGCTTGATTACAATAATTGATTACAACTCATTAGTATTGTGGATTTTTTGCTACTAGTACACGGTCGACGAGTGCGACAGAATCGCGCCAGATTTAAGCGATAAAATTCAATTAATTCGAAAATTGGCACAGATTGTTGAGATTTTGAATCACGCCCGAGCGATACCGTTGGCCCACTCGCTCGCTGCCGTAGTAAATATTGCAATAATTTATGTCAGGTGGAATATCGAACATAGTTTTACGATTAAGTGCGCGCAAAGTATGGGGAAAATTCTGGATATATTTATTCTGCATCATTCATTGCTTTTGTATGTCGTAAAAAGCTGCCATAACCAAGTTTATTTTCATGTAAGTATATGTTTATAAAATAGCTTTCAATGTTTGTTTATCATACTACTTTATCAAAACAGACTGTTTGAATTAACACGTTGGTTGAAAACAACAAATAAGGTTAAGTCCAAGTCCTGGTCATAATACATTTTCCAAATGACAAATCAGAAGGTACCGTGTGGTAATAGTAGAATAGAACCATCGGTGAGGTTCGGAACCGACAGATGATAGCTTCAATGAACTAGGGCGGTTAATTCAGTGTGTAATTAATAAGTCAGTGACTTTTTAAATTTCCCGCGTAGTCATTCCAATTGCAACAGTTCTGCTGTCCACTGTAATCTATTAGTGGGCAACTGTCAAATTTTGAGCAAGCTACGTCATGCAGTTGGTGTTTGATAGCCATTCAAAGCAGACAACCTCGAGAATTTTTACGAAAATGAAAAAAAAAGAATTTCGTCTGCTAAGCATTACTTTTTACGTAAAAAAACCATCACTGTAATTAAGAAATAGCTTAAATACTACGGGGACTCGGCACCATGAATTTCAATGGTAAAGAAGTGGTTTACAGAGTTCCGTTGTGGTCTTACTAGCACTAGTGACGCCAAACGCTTAGGTCGCCCAAAAGAAGTGATCACACTGGAAATCGTCAATAAAATCTATGTAAATAAATAAAATAAAATATTGGATGATAGGAGATTGAAAGTGCATGAGTTGGCGCATGCTGTAGGTATCTTAACTGAACGGGTACATCATACTTTACATGAATATTTGGACATGAGAAAACCGCAAGATGGGTGCCGCGATTGCTCACACTCGACCATAAGTAAAATCATGTGATAACTTCAAAAAAGTGTTTAGCGATGTTCAGCCGTAATCCCGATCAATTTTTTCGCCGTTTTATTACTTTGGACGAAACAT
Organism: Heortia vitessoides; assembly: GCA_020976665.1. NCBI lineage: Eukaryota > Metazoa > Arthropoda > Insecta > Lepidoptera > Crambidae > Heortia > Heortia vitessoides. The sequence continues at coordinate 8,503,432 of JACJUM010003237.1, read as the reverse complement.
GGATCCATCACAACACGCCAGAGACCAAGGAATAATAAACAGTGGGTTGCTCGGGGTGAACGTGGACCAAAGAAGGCCAAACAGAGTCTGTCAGCTAACAAGGTCATGACCACAGTTTTTTGGGTTGCACGCGTTGTCATTCACATTGATTACCTCGAGAAAGGTAAAATAATCACCGGCGAATATTATACAAAAGGACAGATTCGACGTTGACTTGAAGAAAAAACGGCCGCATTTGGCGAAGAAGAAAGTGCTGTTCCAACAAGACAATGCACGTGTGCATACTTGTTTAGTCACGATGGCCAAAATCCAGGAATTATGATACGGACTGCTACCCCATCCAGCATATTCTCCAGATTTAGCCTCCTGCGACTATTATCTGTTTCTAAACCTAAGGAATGGCTGGTTGGTATGAGATTTTAGTCTAATGAAGAAGTCATTACCGAAACAAACGCGTATTTTGAGAGCTTTGAGAAAACCTATTATTTGGAGGGAATAAAAAAAAATTGGAAATCGCTGGACTAAATGTATCAAGCTAAAAGGTGATTGTGTAGAAAAATAAAATATTTATTAGCCGCAAAAAAATGTTTTATTCAAAATGTCAGGGACTTATCAAACCGGGCGGCGTCGTAATTGGATTAAAATGGGCAGCAGCAGCATTCCCGTCGCGAAGGATGCTCTGCAATTGCCACCACACTTGCCCAGCGAAACAATTATGGGCAAGTTCCCCCTTTTATGGGGAAGCCTAAGTCCAGCAGTGGACGTTTTACGGCTGCTATAATGATAATGATCAAACTAAAAGTGTAATGAAATTGTAAGTGTGATTTATTTTAGCTAAGCTTGAAAGAGGAATGTTTAGATAATTTAGGCCGGTTAAATAATTATTGAGAAACCTAGGTCTAATAGAGCGAATGGTGAAAGTAGACCTCGCAAGCAGGATCAATTCATTCATGTTGATGAAGTAAGAAAATGAAAATGAATAGACTCTTCCTATCTCATTGGAAACTAGACTTTAATGATAAAAAGTATTTGAAGCGAGTTTGACTATGATCAAACTCGCTTCAAATACTAAGGTAATAAGAAATTAATATTTGCTTTATGTTTTATACATAAATTCACGTGTTCTGTTGCTTAGTACGCGCTATGAAAAGAAATGACCAGATTCTTCTTCCTTATAAAATACGGTGACCGCTTACCGTCACCCATGCAGGTTTATCAACATAAAAGTAATAAAAAAGGGTTTTAATGAATCTGATTTTGTGTTAAAATACTTATTTTAAGACGTAGAGCGTATTTTTTGAGATACAATTCTATATTTTTAAGGTTAATATTTCGAGAATAGACCGATCAATAGATTTAAGCACATGGAGTACGGCTCAGTATGTGTAAATAACATTCCAAGCACATGAACTAGTTCCGAAATAGGTAGTCATAACATTGCAAATAAATGGATCACGAGTATTATGATTTTGTGCATATAATTCGCTGATTGCTCAAATGGATATGGGCCTGCTCAAGTAATTCCATTAGGATCGGTTGCATGCGACCTGCGTCCAGTGCAATCTTGCGATTCTAGTTATACCATCTGTTTAATTCGTGGGTGGTCGCCCTACGCTGTGTTGCCAGTGGACTTTATTTCTGAACCTAATAGTCCCATCGAATAACTAGTAGGTCTTCACTCTACTCGAAACATGTTTGTTTTATTCCGAGCGATTTACATTACGTTAAATCATTTATAGAAACCACATTGCAATCGAGTTCAATTTAATGATCAACTCTAGTAGTTATTACAGATAGTCATTAGCTAGTCAAAAGCAATCAAAGTGTAAATAAAATCTGTCAGAGTATCAATTACAGTTAAGCAGTCACGGCTAATACGCGTCATTGTCTAAATTGAAAGAGCGGGGCGCGAGACATCGCTGTATCCCGGCGTTGTAAGCGTTGTTTTATGGTCGTCGTGCCGCCAACAAACTTCGCAACTGCTTTATGATCCTAATTTATAAGTGAGCGGCGTCGGGACTATTTACGACTCTTTCTGGAGTCTCCCGCGAGTGCGTTCAGCGCTTACAAGCTCACTAAAGCTGAATATTATGCTGTCGTTTGCGTGCGAGGTTTGCTGCATGGGTTAACCCACCATTCCTGTAATCATTGAGTGTTAGATTTTGAAGATTCGTTTTTTAGCGCAGTGCTAACAAAGGCTGAAATACATGGAAACGTTTAGTGTATTCTGCGATGTCCAAGAATATTTTATTATAAGCCTGAGTGGTTCTGGTACCTGCGTAGTTTTTGATTTCTACAATTCAAGGGTTTGGAATCGGAACTGTAAAAATATAAATAAATGTATGTAAGGTTTTAATTCTCTTAGCCTCTTTCTTCTTATCCTAAAGGAAAAGTAAAAGTTTGTAAGTGTTTATGACCATATTACCATTAGAAAGCTTAATTTTAATCAAGTAACAGATAATATAAAAAACTACTAGACTGATTGTTTAATTAGTTAAGAGATAATTACATTATCAGAAAGTAACATAAGCTATTATTATATAAAGTAACTATTTTACCTCCGTATTCTGACGGAAATGACTGCGCGGGTTAAACTGCGGGGCGTTGCTATAACTTCAAAAGATCGCAGACAATGTCACGGTCGGCCGCTCAGATTAAAATAAGTTACCTCTTGTAATAAAATAAATACGCAAAGCTATTTTACTACAATAAGTCTCTCTTTACTATAATAAATGCATTATTGAATAACTCCCAAATAATTATTCCAGATATTATCAATAGATAAAACTTTGCGCTTATTATTCGTGTAAGTTGCTGCCCATTGTGACTATACTTCGTTATACTGCAGTTATACCATTCTGTGGCTGCGAAGAGTCTCGTGTGAGCGATTTGCAATCTCTGAAAGCTCTGTGTATGAAATTTAGGAGCATAAATTAATTTTCAATTTCCCTTTGACATTTCGCTGAGCCGGCCGGCATGTCTCTCAGGCAAGGTATTAACCCGAACATGACACCCCTCTGCCTATTCGATACAACCTAGCTCATGTAGGCCGTTTCATACGGGCACAGATCTTTGACAACGGTTCTGAGAGAATGAGATAACTTCTTAGTTTTTTGGCGAATCTCAGGTTTGAATAAAGAAGTTTATATTTTCATATAAAATAACAATTAAAATAAAAGTAAAAGTACTCATTTACGCAATAAATACTGAATGCATTGAAATATAACTCTAATTTATAAAGACACCAGCAGCCATCCTTGATATCATTTACGGCTACGACAAGGGCTGAAAATTAGACTTATTTAAATATTGACCGTATGGTACCGGCAGGTTAGAATAGTAACTCCCGCTGTACCAGGTGTTTTATAACGTGGCTGAGGTTTCAGAATCGAACCATCAGTATACAGTGTAGCTCTATTGCACAGGGCGGGAATGGGCAGCAACATCCCCGTCGCGAAGCTACGCTCTGCGATTACCAACACAATTGCCCAGCGCGGCATAATTGGCCCAATCGCAGATATGATGATGATGATGATAACCACCGCAATAGAATGATTATATATGACATATTTTCCAATATCAATACAGTAGACAATATCATGGAAAAAATATAAAACACATTCCTAATATCAGTCAATGTTTTTGTATATAAACTTATACGAAATTTGGTGAAAATAAAACTTTCTCATTGTCATGCAAGTAAAAATTACGTATATTCCGCAAAGTCAGAAGTTATTGCAGTTTATGTCTAAGAATCTACATTCAGGACTTATGATGAATTCATGAAGATAGAAATATTGAGTACGACATAAGTTTGAATGCTTTAGAAGTACAGAATGCAACATGCAAAAGCCATTGACTAACATTGAGTGAATGGATGTACCTCGAACCTCGGCGCTCGACTGCCATTGTGCGAACATGAACATGAATATGACATCGTCTCTACTCAGTACACCGCATATACTATACGTGTGCCGTGTAATAAGGCGAACAGGCCCATTGCTAGCACATTTATATCGATTATATATAATTCAATTATATCGTTTTTTTTACGATTTAATCGTTTACATTTTAATTTACCCCTTTTAATGTTAAAGGTAAAGCTACTTTTTAAAACATTTTTGCTAAACAGCAAATCCTTTCGAAATGTATATTTATGAAAAAATAAATCTGAAGTACCTACTAATAAAATTGAAAAAACACACTATTCTAATCTAATAATTTCTGAAGTGGTTTGGCTAATTTTGATGAAATGTTTCTGATCTTTTAAGAAATGATTTAGCTTGCTAGCACTAGCTACGTATTTACAAACTTTAATATGTCATATAAGCAAAGGTGATTCAACAAATCCCGGTTGTATATTTCTTGCAGCCACCCAGTTTTTGTCAGGTCTGCTTAACTCGTTTTGCGTCCTGTGTGTCCTTCACTTTTCTAATTGGTTGCGCCATTCTTTTATGGATCTCCTCATTACTTAGTAAAACCTATTTCGACCTGTCTATTTATTTGGTAACTATTGTTTTATTAACAAAATGCTAAATGTCATTTAATCTACATTAACATAACTATGTTACGAAGTATTACACGATATTTCCCCCCTGCAACGTTTGCATGTCGTAATATGTTTAGGTTTTCCGTAAACGGAGCGATCTTTGTTGCTCACTAGAGACTCGGTCCCATTAGGTGGCTCGTAAATCAAGAGTATTGAAACGGTCTTCCTCGTTTGTGCCGGTGGCACATCTTAGCAGCACTCTGTACTTGCTAGAAGGGAAATGCAACGTCACATTTAGTCAAATTTACCTATGTTATTAATAGTGAATTAGTTACTCCATGTAGCAGTAATGTATAAAATATTAATTATTAGTTGGTCGTCAACAATAGTTAGAGTAATTTTCTAAAAATCTGAGCTTATAATATTTAATTTAAATTGGCCAAAATATGAAAATAAATAAAAGCAAGTCAATCTATATATAAAAAGAGAAGCAGACTGATAGATCAACTCAGGGCCAAACTTTTAGGGTAAGAAACTTGAGCACTGAGTAAGTATTTTTGAAAATTCACCGCCTAAAGGGGTAAAACCGGGCTGCAATGTTAGTTTGAAACTTGACTGTTACAAGTTATTCGAATGAAATTCAGTATAAAGGATCTTTATTCAAAGTCATGTAACATGCATAAAATATTTTTTCAATTATCATCCCTTAAGGAGGTAAAAGTGGGGGTGCAAAGTTAGTGTTAAAGTTTCACAACTGAACGTGGGTGAAACCGCGGGGTGCTGATAGTAATTTATATAATACTACCAAGTCAATAAATTTAACTTCTGGTAACTATAAGTTTATTTTCAAAGTTTCTCTTGGGAAAATTCCCTTCCGCATTGCTGCACCTATATTTGTTAACAATGACACAATGATCGAATAGCGAACAGTCCGTATCCCTAGAGAGTTACTTGCACAGAGTTAAGCGTAATACCTACATGTCTTGTACGGGGGATAAGCATTGTAATTGCTTTTACTATGTGTACTTCTATTTTATGAACCGTAAGAGGTCATAGATTAATTTTAAATTTATTTATATGATTTATTAGAGTATCATCAGGAGAAACTTGATAATGGCAGCTTAACTACAACTTTTCTAGTAGTTTGTAAACTATGTTTTACCTGTACTTGATAAGTCAATTCCGTAAGATAAAGTTATGTGATAAATACTCTGTCCTTTGAATATAACTATATATAGCCTTGTATATATAGGATTTGTATGACAGCTGTCAAATATACGTGGTTTTTTTGATTGAATTTGTATACTATACTTTATATTTGAAACCTTTGTAATGTAAACAATATCAATAATAAAATTATGATGCCAAATTGAATGCACATATAAATAACTCGTGCAGAGCTTCTCTATTGAAATCTGTAATTCTAAATCAAGCTACATAGTCTGTCACTTTTTTTATAACGCGTCCTACGCGTATTCGAGATTAAATATTTCCTTTCTCCTTTTCTAGAGTTTAAATTTTATCAAGTTTATTTCACAAGTGAAGTTGTGAAAGTATGTAACTAATGGACAGATCAATACACTTTCGCATTTATAATTTTAGCATTTGTGTCTTTCCCTAAGTCATAATAGAGATCCGTCATTGAAGCAGCAGTAGGTAACTTCAAATGACATACTGTGATCTACGAGTATTTGTTTTTCAAGACGGCATTAACTACTTATTTTTTATTTCCTTTATCTTGTTTATTAGCATTTGAACTTCCATAATTTCGTTGTCTCTGAAACAAATGTATTCATGCCAGTTTTAGTTGGCCTGCCTGCATGCAGCGAGCGTGACGCAGCGCTCTATTACGGGGCTCGTAAATCAGGCGCATTGAAATCTCCTTCCTTCGCGCAGTGAAGCGTCGCCTGCCGTCGCTCACGTATATTTGTGCAATCAGATACGACAACCGATCAGCGTACTTATTGTCTACTGAAGCTAGGGTACCATTAATAAAGATTTAAGCTTGGCAACTCAAATTTAGCCTTTTTCAATTTTTTTGTTGTACTCTCACCTCAAAGCTTTTCTAATATCGTTGTTTTAAAAACAAAGGTGTACATTCTATTTTTTAATTTCTTATATAAATATTCAATTCCATTAGCTGCTTGATTGCAGCGAGTGCATCGCAGCGCTCTATTATGTGGTTCGTAAATCAGGCGCATTGAAATCTCCTTCCTTCGCCAGTTAGGCGTCCGATGAACACGGATTTTTATAAAGTCAGACACGACAATCGATCAGCGTGTTTGTTGCTGCTTTTTGATGAATCTACCAAACCACAAACACAGGTCGAATAGATAAAAAACCAGTGTGGGATATAAAATTTATATTTATGTTTTATTTCTAAAAGAGAACTAATAGATTATAATAATTGAGCAGTAAGGCCGCCTCTTCTACCTACTATTCCATGTTTTTGTGATGTTCTTGTATTGTTTTTATTGTTATACAATAAAGAGTATATTAATTTTATTATTATTATTATGAATGACATAAAGTAGTTTTTGTATCAAAGTGTAACATACAACTCTACTAAACAACAATAAATATATATATGTTAGTTTATATTCTGTCTAATATAATAATAAAGTATGATCTTCATAACTGTAATTTTAAAAAATATTGTCAATATGGTCCCATGTACGAACATTGATTGATAAATGAATACTAACTAATTAACGTAATTAATGAAGTTACGGCCAGAAAAATATTCATGAAATGTCCAGCATGGAATATTTCGTTTTGGTAAAGAAAGAAAATTAACCAGTTCGCAACGTACAACAGCACAAATTAAATTCACTTGCTTTCCGATTGACTGCCCACTGATTGATCTCGTAGTGTGATTAATTCTTCAGAAATTCCAACATTTAATGGTTTTATTGTCTTTTTTTAAGATGTGGGCCTGAATACACTGATAATATAATATGTGTTTATATGTTAACTATTCATAATAATTGGCCTAAAATGTTCTTGTTTTTGTAAAATTTTATACTTTTTATCGATTTCACCAATAAAATTTGAAGATATTTTTGAATAAATGAAATAAATTTTATCATATAGAAACACATGCTTATAATTTTATTTGATAATACACTTTTTTTTTTATTAAATTTTAATGTAAAGAATAGGAATTCTATAAACGTTGAGTATATAATGCTATATATATATATATATATATATGTAAAGAACTAGAATTCTTTATGCTGTGTGTACGAATAAAGCAGTTCAGGTTAACTCTTACTCTATATCCTCTATGAAAAGTGTCTTACATGACGGTATGTGGGGAGAGTAGTAGAGTGTCGAATATAGTGACAGTGAGACTAAATAAGTAAATAATAAAAAAAATCGTTAAAGGAATTGACAATAATAAACTTTAAATGTCGTTTCTTTGATTTTTTTAGGTAGGATTGTATCCCTGGATTGTAATGTTTTTGTTGTTGCTACAATGTTAATTTTTGTTAAATAAAATCTTTTTTTTTTCAGAGCAACACAATACTTTTATTATTACTCCTAATATCTAATTTTGTCGTTTTAAAATATTGCGCCTAGCGTAGTCTTAGCGCACGTCATTGGCAAATTGAAAACTTAATTTATGGCGCGATGTCGCGTGAGCCCGCGGCTTTAGTACGGACGCAGAAATACTAGAGGGATCTTCTTATTTATACCCCTTCACTACCAATTTAACTTTCTTTGCTGAGAAATGTTAATTGATGACGGTTGTTGTCATCTATACATATATATATATACGTGCTGCTGGTTATTTGAAAATTGGTTGGCTGGTTTTTATCTTACACGGTACGTAAAATGAAAAACAAATCTTTTCAGCCAGTCTATTACAATTGGAATACTATTAATAAATAATCTTTTCGTTTGTATCACGGAATAACAGTTATCACAGAAATTTACTTCAGCTATTTTCTAGTAAAGATCTTTATACAGCACTAGCAGCGCCTTGCAGTTTCACCCACATTAAGTTGAAAACTTTCATACAGTCTTTGCACCCCCTTTTTAGCCCCTTATGAGATGATATTAAAAAAAATATTACGTGTGTTTTACGGAATTTAATAAAGAACTAAAGGTTCTTAGAATTTCATTCGAAAACATTAAAAAAATTGGTCGTGTGATACCGGCAGAGTAGAGAAGTACTTCCCTCTATTCCATCAATCGTATATATACAAAATAGATAAACGAAATCGTATATATACATATTTGTATAAATAAGCGCAATAAATGCATATGATATAAAAAATATGATGTATATGTATATGATAATATGACGGAGACAGCATTTCAGTTTCATTTTAAATTTGTTTAGGGATTGCTTAATAATCAACGGAAGCTCGTTCCAGAGCCGTATAGCTGTCGCTGTAAAAGAGTTTGTCAAAAAACTAGAGTGATGAGAAGAAGTTGTGAGCGAGAGAGTATTAGAAGAACGGAGATTACGTTCGTGAGAGGAAGATAGGAATTGGAATTTGTCCTTTAAGTAAATTGGTGCGTACGAATCAAAAAGTATTGAAAATAGTATGGTTAGAATTCGAATTTTGCGACGTTCACAAATAGGAAGCCAGCCGAGAAGAGAACGGTAATGTTATATAATATATTTAAACGGTAATTTTATATATAGATTTCCCTGGATTCCAATATAATCCTTTATAAAATATATTATAATACTGCACCTTAAAATACTAACTAATCTTTTATATATAACTGTCACTTCTTTTTCATAACGACGTAACATCTATAATATATATTTGCTTCCAGTTTTTTCTTATAACGCGAGCTTTATAAGCCTATTTAAATCAGCCCAAGGGATTATGGAAAGAGCAATGCTCAGAGTAATGACTGCTTTAGATGCACACCAGCCATCAGCCACCACTAACACCTAGTCACATGCAGATTTTTCTTGGGTACGGCTGATATCATGATAATGATAAACTGTAAAACAAAATTTCACTTGGAATCTTCCGGTTCTATAGAATCCATGCATTGTACATAAATCCATACAGTGCACATATATAGTATGCAGAGAAGATATTTCCGGAGATACTTGATACAATAAATAGTATCTCAAAAAACGATTCAGCGATCGAAGTGAGCGTGATAACTTTGACGTGTATATACGCTCGTTTTTTTTTAAAAATAAGCTGCTTATGAATCATGTGTCAGTAGGAATGTACCGTATTCCGAGCGCAAAGTGCTACGTTATTCAACTTAATAGCCATTAGTTTGGTTCGTTAGTGGAATATTGCTAACGAATGTGCGGCGGCGTGCATTCCAGCCGGCGTGCGGTGAAACGCTCAATTAGCACACACATTGGAACCACCTATCCTACCATTTCATATAAAATGCAAGTAATTCAACACTTACATGAATAAAGTATATGCCACGTATCTCTACGCTGCGTTATTTGTAACTACGCGTGCTGTCCAGGCGCGAAGTTGCAGTACAATGCTTTTTTGACCTATTACAAATAAAATTAAAAATAAAATCACACGGCACGCCTCGTTTCTATCTGTTTATGATGTGTTCACAGTTTACCTGGTTAACCGATTTTGTTGAAATTTTGAACGTACATAGCCGGATTCTAGGGAGAAACACAGGCAAAAGTTGTTCCTAAAAGCCCTCGTCGTACACTATATAAAGAGAAGTCTACGTAGAAGAAGTTGCCGACCGAAAGCACCTTCTTCTTTGTAGACTGCTTTATACCTGGATGGCATCACTTTTGTCAAACGGATAGCTTTTACAAAGATATAGATATCCATAAACTATAATGGATATATGTAAATAACGGGCCCGACGGCGCTGATGGTAGTGATCCAATCTTGTGCATCAAAGATCGTACGTTTGACCCCCACCTTGAGCAAATGTTTATATTTTGTCTGTATCAAGATATTATTTATATGTATTTGAGCATTATACTTTTAAACTCTCTGTTGTCTAATATCCGTAGCACAAGTCCTTTTTGCTTACTCCGAGAGCGGAGTCATGTCAACGTATAAGGTGTCTTGTAAATTTATTATTTATCAGTTTGACAACTATATTTTCACATCATTATTGGACCTATTTAGACACTTTAGTGTTTCGTATATAATAGGAATGCAACACAATTTTTTGCGATAAGATAATATAGATGCAAAGTTACACTATCACACCACCAAGAACAAGAACTGCCGATTGTGTCGGCGATAAATTAAAAGCTAAAATTTTTAGCATTTTAAGTTCTGACTAAACAAAAATGCAAACAAAAACAAAACAAAACATATGATTAAATAAGTTGTAGAATTTAATGTAGATTATTCGATGATAATGTAAATTATTGGTAAATATAAAAATCTGTTTTCGAATCAGTGGAAATAAGGCAAGGCTGTATAAGGATGAATCTGGAGGCAGAGGAAGCTCAGAAGTCCGTTCCATGATGGAGATGATTAATATGGCTCATTTGTGGGCGCCCATTCTTGCGCAGGAAACCTCACACAGTTTAGGAGCTATCGTTCTGATAGATTACGTTATCTATACATATAGATAAAATAAAAGATATGTTTGTAATTCCAAATTAACAGGCTATCGACAAAGCAAATATGATATTTACATTCTGAAAGTAAATATGATATTTACATTCTGAGAGTAAATATGATATTTACATTCTAAAACATTTCTAACTTATTTGGTTGTATATTTGTCCCGTCTAATCTCTAAAACGGTTCAAGTGACTTCAACGGGATTGTCATGGGCAAATAGGTGATGTTATAAAGAGAAACATAGGATTCTTTTATTATTTGATATTCTCACAAATTGTGCCCTTTTAAACATAGACGTGGACGATGGTATTTTTGAAATTAACAGCATTAAAAAAACAATAAGAATTATATTTGACTTCGCAGAAATTTTTATAACATTCACAATGTTATATATAAAGTTTTGTTTTACCCTTCCTCCCTTCCCTTTCACAAAAATCGGTTTGTTTCTTAACTGTCAAATCAAGAAAATCACTGAACCCATTGGAGACTTTGATGCTTAAAATGCATATGCATTCCACATCTTTAAATGGACGGCATGTCCAAAAAAATATGTGGAAACTCAATTAAAAACAGGCCTTTATAGTTCAGGCTGCTTGATTGTGGAATGCACTTCCCTGGAAAATCAGATGTGTGCAATTCCTGTACTCATATAAAAGTTGTTGAAGGAGCATTACCTATCATTATTAAATCATAAGTTATATTTAATTTTTATTTAATTTTATATGTATAATATTTATACTTTAACAAAGTTTTTTTATGTATTATTACTTTCACACAGGGACACCCTTAGGGAAGAGATCTTTCTATGCAATAAGGCCGCCCATTTTACTTTATTTTTTTAACTTGTATTTAATTTTTGTGTCTGTTTGACTGGTATACAATAAAAAGTATTATTATTATTACTGTTTTTAAATATAAAGTTAGTTACAGACTGCAAAATGCAGTGTATTTATTTTTTGCTTAAATTTTACGATCAGCTTACAAATTAATTAAATAAAAGAGGTCATTAAAACTATTCTTGTTTCTTGCGTTTGCTTATAACATACTTATTTAACTTCATAATGCGCAGTGGTTACGAGTGTCGATTGAAGCAGAATAGTTGCTGTCTCAATACCAGCACCAAATAAAAAAAGCTGTGTTCTATATGATTATTTATGGTATCTTTGAAATGAATGCGTATTCTCAAATGCATATCAATCACAATTGATGAGGTCAATGGCGCAAATTGTAATGATCATCTTTTGTGCGTTAAGAGTGATCTGAGAGCCGTCGGTTCTGTATGTGGGTAGGAAATATATATTTATGTATTACATTTGCGATTCCTCTGTTGTCAGATAACCGTAACACAATTGTATTCATTGACTTATTTCTAAGTTAGGTCAAGAAGTATAAGATGTTGTGTGAATTCATTATTATTACTTATAATATAAGACGGACCTATATTTATCTGTTGTTTAATCCTTCATCATCATTATAGTGGCCGCAAAACGTTCACTACTGGACATGGACAGGCGTCCCCAAAAAAGGGGGCATTTGCCCGTAATTGCCGCGCTGAGTAAGCATGGTGGTCTAAACCCGCCCTGTTGCATTCGCGCTAGGTACTATTCTACTCTGTCGGTACCACACGGCTTACAAATTCTTGAATAGTTATAATTATAAAATCATGCAGCCGGCCCCGAGTAGCCGCGTACCTCGAGGTTGGTACTACGTGCCGTCCCCGTATACATCGTTTACGCTTCCGCGTCCAGAATTTATTAGATTTCTCCCCATTTATACCTTTTATCACCCACTGTTTAATATAATAACACAATTTCTTACGTCTTTAGTATACATTTGTTATTGTATCATGATACTTACCTTCTCTTAAGGATTGCATTACATTAAAGAAGTCATTTTAGGGTTCCGTTATTTAAGTAAAAAATACCAGACACAGGATCATTTGGCTGTTTCTGTCTGTTTGTCTATATACTTTATGTCGAGAATGTCTACACGTTTACGATACCTGAAATTAAAATCTAGTCTATTCAAATATAAACTGTCTTTAAGCTGTGAAAAAAACAATATTTTTAGTTACGAGTAACTTAAAAAAAAATACAACCATTAATGCCGCAAAAATGGTATGTTTCGACGTTCTCAAAGGAGATCTAGTATAATGAAGTATTTATGAAATACATTTTAATAATCACCATACCCAGCAATTTGAAGTCTACTGCTGGACATAAGCTTCTCCAAGAAAGAAGGCTTTTTTGCCCGTAATGGAAGCGCGTGGCAATCGCAGAGCGGAACTATCGTGACGGGGATGCTGCTGCCGGTCCAGATACCAGAACCGCCATCTGTCGGTTCTGGTACCTTAGTCGCCTCTTACGACACCTGGTGCAGTGGGAGGTACTATTCTACTCTTCCGGTACCTCACGGCATTTTTAATAATAAATAATGTTTATTATTTATTAAAAAAATAAATTTTAGCAAGCGCAGCGTAGGACGTCCGCCCACAAGATGGACAGACGATATGACTAAAACCACAGGATCGCGCAGGCCACATACGATCGGTTCCATTGTAAATCACTTAAAGAGGCCAAAAGGCCAGAGCAGTGGACGTCTTGCGACTGATATGATGACGGTGATTACAAGAAAAATTATAAAGTGTGCGTGTTAAAACCGTTTAAAAAAGTTTAGTTTCATAATGAGGTGTGAACGCGAAAACGTTAGATATTACTTTTATTTAATATGCTCTTACATATCTATGGCAACCTCTGTGGACGACTCCACGTAGCACTTTGTGTTTTTTTATTCATATATACCATTTTGTTCTGGAATAGATTTTTTAAATATCATCGTTATATTTGATTCAAAATATCAATTAATTAAATTAAATTACTCAGTAATCATTCAGTCTATTGACAAAAACAGTTTTAAAATCCATTTTGGTATTGAGGTCATTAAGCTCAATCAGACAGCCTTAGCAACGAGACCTTGATTTTATAATGATGTGATGAAAGCACCGACTGATTGATGAAGTCGTGCAAAGCTTTAACTAGGATTTAGTGTTCGAATAGCAAATATATCTTATTAGTTTATTCAAATGGCTTTAGATCTTGCGGCAACATAGCGATCTCATAAAGGGTATTACAAAGATAACACTATTGATACTTATTCAGAAGTGTAAGATATAACACATTTTACTGCTTCTCTTACACTTCAAACCAAAACACTAAGTCTATTGAAATTCTCCAACCATATGTAGTCCACAATCCAATACCCATACGAAGGTATACATTTTCGCCGTTTGTCGATTTATCTAAAAGAGAGGAGGGCCGCGGGCGCCAAGTATTACCACTGTAATTGGTTTCTAATGCCGCGTAAAACCCCCAAACGTGTTGTGAGAGTGGACCGAGAGATAAAGTGCACGAAGCCCGAACAGATTTGCTCAATTTTATTTTTTACACCACCTTTTTAAACTTAGTATGCGTGCCATTATTATTAGAGTTGTTTTTTCGGCATCGTTTATTTAGAGGAAAATAACATTTCACAAGTTATTTAAGAAACTTATTTCGCATTATTTTGTTATGCATTGTAGTGGTATTTCTGAAAATATTGCTTTCAGGAATACAATTGCAATGCCTAACCAAGTATCCACTTAACTTTTAATGATTTTTTTAAGACTAAGATACAAATATGTATGTCACAGGATAGTAAGCGTCACCGCAGCCTATAGACGCTCGTAATATTACTAGCGAAAGCCAACCTTGTGACTTGAAGATATTATGTCATATTGCCATGTGATTTTACTGCCTCTCACACATTTCAAACCGGAACACAGCAATGTGAACATTGCTATTTGGCGGTAGAAATAGGTGAGAGTGAGTTACTAATGCAGACGACCTTTTGTATAAGCTCCACCAACTCCATTAGCTTACATTTTTGTCCAATCACAAAGCAATGATGGCGCAAAGTAAGCCTAATCCAAAATCTTTTTACGAGTTTGTTAAAATAATATTTTAAATGTGAATATCCATCCATCCATAAGTCTATTCATTAAATACGTAAGCAATCTAGACATCTTTCAATTTTCCCTGGTACAACAGAGTTTTCATAGGCAGTCAGTTATAAGTAATTTGTTTGCTCCATAAACACGATCCAGTTAGGAAGAGGGTTAAGAGTGAGTAGAATTGGGCGGTTGGGCTCCCCTCTTATTGTATCAGGATTAGGCTAAAGCCTGCGTGAGACACTCGCCCCGGCGCGCGACTCTCTCTGTGTTTGCATTTTAAGCGGCTCTTCGGTTGGAAAAGAAAATCTGAACAGACAGCCCTGACACTTTTATCCCTGAAGTTCCTTCGAATTATAATACGAAAGGTGAAATCGATATTGGATTGAATTAGTGATTGAATTAAATGTCTAATCAAACCGCTTTGCCTTGTATTATAGGTTTTTTTATTTTCTTATCAATTTCAGCTTATTTAATTTTGCGTACTATGTTGACTTAATTGTATACGGTTTACCTTAGGCACATAAATTTTGAGACACTTTTAATTGGCTGTCAAATCTGAGTATTGGATCGCAATCGAAATTATTTGTAACTAAATTATATTTGAATATTATTCAAACAAAGATTCAGAATTATGTCTACCATAACACATAGCGTAGATAACTTAATGCACACGAGTATACAGTGGAACTTGATAATGTATGATGATGTATGTCTTTCTAGACCAAGTAAAATGCAAGTGCGGCGGGCGTATCCCTAACACGGAGGCAAGGATGGCCACTGGAATTTTTCAGTGTGCAATGCCCTGTCGCGCACGGATCCTTCTAAATTTATAGCCACCGCTGACGGTGGCCGGTTTCGCGAATACAGGATGGAGTGCTTTTGTACATGTCTCCGCGAAAGATGAGCGTGGGAGCATGTAGGGATTTGCTTCGGATCTACTGTCTCAAACTTTTGTTATTGTGCTGTATAAATTATTGCCTTATAATTTAAAATGCACAAACATATGCATACCTTTTTTCACAATTCATTATTAAATAAGGAAAGCAATTTCTTACACTAACATTACACCTTAATAAGATCGCTGGAAATGTATTCGGACGTAAGTTAAAACCCTAATTTAAATTTCTGAGTACTATAAAAACTATTAAGATTTTACGGTCATCAAAAGACTAGTGGAATAATTTCGTAGCTATTAAAACTATATCAGTAAAGCAGTAAAATGACTTTCCGTTTTAAAAGTATAATATGGAATATTGTACACGCTTGAGGTAAAAATGCTGGTTTCACGGACGACCACAATATGTACACGAATTCTGTAGTTCACAAATTGTGCACCACGGAAGTTTGTAAAGACCGACCTTATTTATGCACCGCGTATCAGTTTGCCGCGATTGCGTGCAAAAAGGGACGTTTATATTTTTATTTTGGTTTTACTTCGATTAAAGTGTTCGAAAGAAGCGCACTTATTGCGTGTTTGTTACCAAGAACTGCCTCTCGATTTCTTATTTGTTCTTTACCTTTGAGTGCATGTATTAAAGAACTACGTTAGTAGAACCTTTTTTATTACTATTTGCTCATGTCATATTTGGATAGTTTAAGCCACACAGGCTCAAGACAATTTTTTCGATAGATACGACGTTTAAGAATCTAAATTATTACTTTTAAATAGTTGGAACTCATAAATATCATAAACTAAATTCGAAACATAACGTGGAACAAAGAGAACTAGTGATCAAGTTTGGTTTTGTTTTAAATGTCCAAATTTACGTGTGACTAAAATTAAACTTACTAAATCTAAAACTACACATTCAATTAACATCTTAACTAAATATGTATAATCAAATAATATTACACACTAAATTACATTAATTTTATTTTCTAATTTTCAACTTATTCTTATGAAATTTCAGTAGCTAAAGACATTAAAACATTAAAAAAGGGTTCTCCTTATAGTTCCAAACATAATACAAGGGCGTCACCTTTCCCTGTCTAACCTGGAACGGTAAGCGATAAGTTGGATTGAAAGCACGGATTTAAGTTTAAAGGAACTGCTCCCCCGATCCCAGCCGTGCTGTTCGCGGGCGATTTGCGGGCGCGCGATCACGTGAAGGAAATAAAGTTATGATTTATGCAACTGAGATGTGTTTCAGAACACATTTCGAGCAGGTTTTGTTTACGTCAGAAATTACAGGAATCCCCCTAACGTATTATTTTAAACCGTGAATGTTATATACTACTACTCATTAGTTATCTGTAACTTAAAATTTCTCACTATAACTTATGCAGGACCTGACTTCAAGATAAGTCGCTTCAAACAGTATTGTTACGGATATCAGATAACAGACGGATCACAAATATAACACTTAAATACATATTTAACACCCAGATACAGCACAAACATCATTTATCATTTAAATACACATAACGCACATGATAGAGACATTCCGTCAGACCTATGAATTATCTATCAGTCAGGTGGACTAAATGTAATCTTGCTATTTTACTCGTGCGCTTGACGTTGTGTAGCGGTGACGTCACTATCTATATCTCATGTACTTTTTTAATTTGATAATCATATCTTATACCAGAGCCTTCTTAACTTCACTAGAAAGTTGGCCAATTTTCTAGTGAAGTTCTCTCTTTTTCATGCTTTGGATATACTTATTGCATATATAAAATAAGTCATAAAATATATCAAACCAGTATCCTACGTACAGCACCAAATCTGATACGGTTTGTGATCAATTAAATAGTACAATAAAGCACCATTGAGTTAAAATTTTTATGAATATTAACAATACAGTACAAAAAGTAACCATTATAGTATTTTATTATTGTATAAAGTTACCATTTTTATAAGCGGAGAATATTGACCCACACAATATGACAACTGAAATGTGAGAGTAAAATTATTATTTGCTTTATTACTAGCGGCCCGCTGCGACTCCTGCTGCCACATATACAAGTACGGGATGCACCCGTGGGACTTTTAATCCCGATCTTTGGTCTTGAGTCTGCCTACTTACATACAAACATTAGTAACCTAAATAAAAAAAACTGAACTTTATCAGTAAGTAGATATATAAATACTTTATTGCTTACAGTATAAAAAGCAGATATTAAAACCGAATGACAGTAAAATATGTAAAATGGAAATAATAAATATCAGAGATGGTGAACTAGGACTGATTGTTATTATTTACTTAATCTGTTGCATTTAGTTCATGCAATTTATTTTTCTATATGCCGTTTCTGTACTGAGAGTTTGCTGCAAGTCGTCGTCAAGCAATTATACTGTTGTATCGTAATTAGATTGTATTAAGAGAAACACGAAACTCAAGTTGACAACGAAGTGAAGACTCAAGAAGACGACTCAAAATACGTGTATGTTTCAGGCGACACGCAGACGAGAAGAGCTGCAGGAAATCAAGTTATGATTTATGCGACTCGATAGTGGAAAGACTTGTTAAACCCTAGAAATATATTCTTCACTATTGTGCACGACATAATATTTTTTTAGCAAGTCATTATTTATACTTCTAACATACTTAACGTTAGAACAATTATAGATTTATAGATTCTATTTGGCAAGCAATACATATTTTTGATTTGTAAGGTTTTATTTCCAAAGATACGCCACCGGAACCGCCATAAAAACACTATATTGCCTTCTTTACAAAACTTTGAATAACAGATTAAACTGCCCGGAGCCTATTGGCATTGTTTCAAACAAGTATATTTCTTCCAGGATACCATACGCAGACAAGATCACCCCGGAGCCAATCCTAAACAACAATGCAAGCCGAGACACAAAGGCCGACTCGATCAGAAACAGTTATAATAGCCAATTCAAAGTTGGCATCTACGGTTGGCGGAAGAAATGCCTTTACATTCTTGTCATGGCCCTGATGTTTATGATGATCATTAATCTCGCCCTCACGCTGTGGGTATTGAAAGTCTTGGATTTCAATTCAGTGAGTTGGTTTATAATGTTTGTCGTAGTTTGATAGATATCAAGGAACGATTTGATATCGTTTGTTAGTTATTTGCTAGGTGTGCGGTATTTTTATTACTACAAATAATATCTAACATACATAGTTTTGTTGTGCTGTTGTTCTATGTAGTTTAGTGTATTTATTTATAGTTCTGACTGACTGACTTTAACTTAATAATAATTAATGTGATAAATCGTCATATCAGCTATCGGAAGTCCACTCCTGGACATAGGCCTCTACAAGAAAGGTAGTTTTAGCCTAAAATTGCCGCGCTGGGCAAGCACGTTGGTATTCGCAGAGCGCAGCTTTCACGATGGGGATGCTGCTCCCCACTCCCGGCGCGTACATTTGAGCTGCTCTGTTTCAGATGGATATACCGCCATCTGTCGGTTCTAGTACCTTAATCGCCTCTTACGACACCTGCTGCAGTGGGAAGTACAATTCTACTCTGTTGGTAGATGTATTTCTATATTTTAGGTCACTAATGTATATGTCGATGTATTTTTTAAACTAGTTTATATGAATATATAGGAAGGCATGGGCCAGTTACGAATAGTACCAGGTGGGCTGCAGCTAATTGGCCAAGCCTTAGTGCTGGATTCATTGTTCACCTCGAGTATTAAGTCGCGACGAGGACAACCCATCACCGTTGAGTCATCGAGGAACTTCAGCGTTTCCACCCGAGACTCCCATGGGCTGCTGCAGAGCAGGCTATTTTTAAGTAAGTTTAATAAGACATAGAAGTACCAAAATCTTATTTGGAAATGTTTATTTATGCCCAATTTGCTGAATCTTCGAGACTTATTTGCGAGAAACGTAAGTTATGTAACGTAACGTAAATAATAAAAAGCTTACCAGCTCAGTTTAAAATAGTTCGCACAATTGCTTTCTTTTTCGTAATAAAAATATTTGTTATAGTTTAATATAACTTTTATTCAATTAGGTCACGACCGCCTGGAAATGAATGTTGCTCGCCTAGACGTGCGAGATACCAGGGGAGTCCTGGTGCTGGGCGCAGGGCAAGACTCAGTGACCGTAGGCGCGGACACACTCACTGTAACCAGCCCCGCCGGTGTTAACCTTCAGACCGCGGTGCAGACGCCGCTCGTGAGAGCTCCACCCTCTAAACAATTGACGTGAGTGTAACCGTAACTTATAAGCTTGAGCGATGGATGGCGATCGCCTACTTCCAGTTCAGGATAGGGTTTTATGTAGGTAGGTAGGTATGCTAAATGCAATCACTCTAATCGTGAACAAAAAACTGGATCGCGCTACAAACGGGTCCTAAGTAAAATCCCTTTATAATTACTGAAAATGTCTCTAGACACAAATTTATTTTTATTATAATTTTTTTTACTACAGCTGCATATACCTACTTAATATATATTGAGAGTAAGATGTTTAAAGTGAAAACTATTTTAAGCGCGTCAGAATTTTCACAATGGGAAAAAACATTGAATTCCTGGCACTGTATAATCGTTTTTTTGTGTCACAGCTTGGAATCTCCAACACGATCGTTGGAGATGCATGCAGCCCAGAACATTGCTCTAGAGTCGAGGGCCGGCGATATTAGCGCCAGTTGTCTTACCACCTTTCGATTGAGATCAGTCGCCGGATCGGTCAGTATACCATTAAGAATATGAGAAATATATAATAACTTTGTTATTAAGCTAAACAAGCTTATATCTGTAACTTTCATAATACCTATTTTACTTTTTTCTAGATTCGACTGGACGCACCCAGTATATACATGCCTAAGCTAAAATCAGCTCTGCCTTTACCAGCATCAGCTCCCCACACCCACGATCCTCACCATCAAAACATATACCAGCTGTGCGCATGCGCAAATGGTAAGCTGTTTTTAGCGCCACCGCACGGCGCCTGCGCAGCTCGTGAAGAAAGTCTTATCTGTCGATGATACATTTCACGATAACAAAACTACAAAGCATTCTTTTAAATCAAAGATTTTATAGCATACACTGTATTGTAAGTGGTTTCTAAAGACTTTTACATATTAAATTGGAATTATGGTAATGCCATTATGCTAAAGTCTGAAAAAGGGTACCCGCCGCATGATAGTATTAAAAATGCTAGTTCAGTTTGATTTCGCACATCAAATACATATAAATAAACGAAGGTTATGCATAAAAACTTAATATATGTGCTGTATAAAGTAAAGTTAAATATTCGATGAATTATAAGTCTAAAAGAGTTATAACACAGAATATTTATTACAATGGGGTATCTAGATTAAAGTATTTTTTATTCAAATAAAAGCGATGATAAGACCTTATTTAAATTATTTAGAGCATGAATTTATCTCTTTAAAAAACATAGTAGTTTATAAAAATTCGGGGTTATTACCCTACGTTATTATGTGTATGGCTAACACTAAAATGTATGCAGTTATTTATTTAGCCGTTAAATAATTATATTACGTTATTCCAATGTATTTGTAAATAGATTAACTGAAAATTGTGTAAGTTGTAGTCAAACGACGCACAATCAGATGGTCTGCTGTTCGATTTAAAATTAATTTCGACGGGTTCTTTTAATATCCTACTACATATTCCTATCTTACTCTTGAATACTCTATTGTGTCCTCTAAAATGATTCAAACGAACTTGTGTGCAATATGTGTTTTAATATATTGTTTATTTTATTTTATTAAGCGAAATAATTGTAAATGACAAACAACGATTTTATCGAAAACGTATCATGTATATTACATTAAAATAAAGATCAGTGCCTTTTGGTATCGCATTAGGTTAACGATTGGCGGATAAATTAAAAACAAGGTTTCGTACGAATCGAAATTTATTGATTTATATGTTAGCATCTTTTCCAAACCATGAAAATACACATTTATAAATGGCGTCAATTTCTATTCTTATTCTATTCGGTTTGTTTTTTTTTATTATGATAAAATTATGACTATTGTCACAAAAGTGTTCATGTGAATATATATAGTAATGGCGATGTTAATATTATAGTAAATTTAAATTACTGGGATATATACCAGGCATGTTTAATCGTATTTCCAAGTGTGAACAATGACTTATATACGAGAGGTGTGTTCCAAACGTAAGATGACTTTTGAAATTTTATGTAAATTCGATTTATTTTGTTTTTGCACACAAGCAATATATATTATATGCTCGCTGTAAATAAATGGAAAATAAATAAGCAGAATTTTTTATGTATAATTTTTAACATAAATATTGATGAATAAATAAATTTCTATTGATCAAAATATAAAGTCACCTTACTTTTTGTATATACCTCGTGCATCGGACGTATTTAAAAATAGGTAAATATTTTGAATAAATATTAATAATCTTTTACTTATTCAATAGTTCTGTTTCACTTAATGCTTTATTTATTTTTTATTATAAAGCTAGGCGTCCGCTAGAAGCCGCACCGCTATACATCATGCATTATTATTGTAAATAATGTTTATTTCGTTACAGTTACTAAAGTACTTTAGGCACTGTCAGATTAACATAATGAAGTCTGTGTCCACGACGTACATAAAAATAATAAATTATCTGAAGAGGATTCACAAAAGATGAATATACTATCAATATAAAGGATTATTAGTTTAAAAAAAAATTGAAACAAAATATTTAGTTTTAATAGTAAAATAAAACTAGGGAATGTGATAAATACCATTTCTTAGTACTTAATAGTACACTTTTCTTTATTAAACAAAGAAATTATCAAAGTAAGGAACGAAGTATAAAAAACTTTGAAAAAGTTATGCATAGAAATTAATAATAATATTTTCAGTGTGCTCTTGCGCTCTTAATATAAATGATGATATGAAAAATAAAAAAGAAAGTGACTTGAATACTTACAGGAATACTTTCGCTATATTTTTCTCATATAATATGATATTAACTGAGTCTTAAATAGTTAAAACATTTGAACTTGCTAACATACAGCAAGTGACTACTAATATAACCCGAGTTTAGAGGACGTCTAGCTTTATAGAGCAATTATAAAAAACAAATTCTAATCTTTTATAAATGTTGATAGGGAACATTGTCTTAGAATGAATGTCTGCAATACTTACTGTACTTTAGATACTTCGTATAGAGTTTTCTAGAGAGTGTATGTAAAGTATCCTTAATGTTACCAAACATGTTAGATAAATGAATGTATATTAGTTATCATACATATTAATTGTTGTTATTGTAAATATATTGTTTAGAAAACGTTGTAAGTAAATTACTTGAATAATTATGCATATTATTATTTAAACGTTTTTTATTGTTAGATTTAAGATAAATGTTATTGTGGTACTTTTTGGTTTTTAACCTTCTTATTGATCTTTAAGAATAATATGTATGGAATACTAGCCTTCCGCTCTCGAGTTCGCGTGGTTTTCACTATCCACGTATATCGCGTCACACAGGTAGTTCTCCGAGATCAAACGTAGCCTATTTATTATTATGTTTTTTGAAACAACAATTTAGCCGTAATGCTGTGAAATAGTAACAGTTAGACAGATTTACTTGCGTATTAGTAATTTATATCTTGTTTTTGTTATTACAGGGGCGGTGAAAAGTATTTACATGTATATGCAGTAAAATTTAAACCAGTTACTGAATATGTGGATACAGGTGGGCGAGTAATAATAGGCGGGCCCGATGGCGCAGATCGCGAGAGATCTTATCTTGGGCGCCAAGGATCGCGGGTTCGATTCCCACCTAGAGCAAATATTTATACGATGATATTTGTATTTGTTTTTTGTCAGGCTATAAAAAATATGTTTCTAAGTATTATATTTGTGATTCCTCTGTTTAACACAAGTGCTTTAAGCGAATTACCACGGAGTCAGGTCAATGTATGAGATGAGTGGGTATTAATTCTCATTCATCTCATACATTGACCTGATACACATTTTATGGACACAATCCTTATACAGAATAATGTAGCCCTAGCTCACCAAAAGATAGAATCTATATGACTGGATCTAGTGCAATTATAATACATATGTACCTATAATGAAACCATTATGTATTATATAAATGATAGTTAGTATTCACCTCGCAAACTAACTAATATTACTTACGCAACTACACTAAACTATCTCAGAATATGAATAGTCATTCCTCTTGAAGCAAAGGTATAAAACATTCGAGAACTTTTTAATTGAATTCTACCGGCAAACTGACACAAGTACTTAATTTTGTTATAAACGAACTCGGAATAACTTTCAAACTTTTATCATTTAATTTCGCTTTAAAGTGTGTTTCCGCAAACAAAATGAATCATGTAACTGGCGAGTGGCTTTTGCATGGCAATAGTGTCTATGACCCATTACACGGTCATGGGATGGGTACAAATCTTGTGTGTGTCCTTGTACCGAATCAAGCGCATAGCGCCCTTTCGAGATGTTATGAACCACTTTTAACGCATATTACCTATTTTCAACACAAGTAAATTACAGAAATACTATTTGTTTTGGTTCCACCCTCAAGTTGAACAGACAATTTGATTATAACCTCAAAATCCCGTACGATGAAAGCATACGGTCGTTGTGTATTTGTGGCATACATTCGTAGTGGTTATCGTTTCTGGAGCTCCGTGCCTTACGGCATGAGGTATCATAGCGGCAGAGTAGAATAGTTACTCTTTGTACCAGGTGTCGTACACTACTCGTAAGAGTAGAATAAGTTACCAGAACCAACAGATGGCGGTATATCTATCCGGAACTGTGTAGATCAAATGCACAGAGCGAGGATGGTCCGCAGCATCCCCTTCGCGAAAGCCGCGCTTTGCGATCGCCAACACCCTTGCCAAGCGCGCCGATTATGGCCAATATATATTAGCGGTGATATTCTTGGGGAGGTCTATGTTCAACTGGTTTTCAATGGCTACGGCAGATAATTTGACTATGAGCGTTTAATCAAATTCAAATATAATTAAAAGTAATTTTAGTTGTTCTGTACTTATGCTGATAATATTAAACCTTGAATCTCATGGGTACTGGTAATCTCTAGGAGCATTCCATAATAAAAAGTTTGAACACCACACCGTCTAGTTGAAAAAAATCCTTTGATGATTTGTAGGCTGGCTCAGAGTAGAGCATTCTAGTTTTAGTTCCGTGAAACTTGCATTCAAAATCATTAAAAATGGGTTGTTCACATTCCTTATCACAATCGTTCATATTTTCATTGTTTTTTAATTTCCAAATTGAGGTTACATATTGGCATACAAGTACCAGAGAATAGAACGTACGCCACACATACACCGCACGCTAACTGCAATTTGTTTGGCAGCGTGCTTAACATTATGTAGTCGATTGGGCGGACTCATTGCAGACAATGAGCCCGCGAGCAGTCACTGCTGAAGTTTAATTAAAGATTCATGATAAATTGTCGCAGGAAGCTGCATTCTGCGCACGTGAACACCGCCGTGCCGCGTACACTTAAATAACTTAAGCCGGTGGCGTAAAATAAATTCATGGGCCTCCCTCGCCTTTGTTTGGTCCGCGACTGTTTTCACCGCGCTAATTGGCAGGAAATACTGCTAAAACGATCTCAAATGAGCAGGCGTTTATTACGACCGGTAATTTATGTACGCTAAACTACATTATGATCACTTTGTGGACTTTACGCTTTGTAACGCCAATATAACCAATTTTAAAATATGGCCTTTATTTTGCCAAATTTTTTGTTGTCTTTATGACTTACTAATAAATTGATTATGGGAAATGTGTTAAGTTATACATTATGTGTGATATATCGTCATCATAATCATATCAGCGGTAGGATATCCACTGTTAGATAAAGGCCTACCAAGTGATTTAAAATAGGACCTGCTGTATTTGAACTGCGTCCATTAATAAATTATTTTAGGTTTTCATCAAGAGATCATCAATAATTTTTTTGAAGGAATATATTTCCAGTCTTGGGTTAGCCCCATACGATGGTGATGCATATATTTTTATTCTATCATTTTAACAAATTATCGTAATCATAACAGCTGTTGAACATTCACTGCTGTACATAGACCACTTCTACCCCCATTCTCTGCTGCAATGAAGCTACGCGCTTGAGGTGGATACCAGTACGTTAGTCGGTTCTGGTACTTGAGTTGCCTCTTACGACACTTGGTCCAGAGAGACATACTAATCTACTTTGTCGGGACCCCACGATATTTTATATATACGGGCCCGATGGTACTGATAGTAGTGATCTTATATACCCCAAAGGTCGTGGGTTCAATCTCCATCCAGGACAAATATTTATATGATGATATTCGTATTTGTTATGTGTCTGAGTGTAAAATAAATGTTTTTAAGTAAGATATTTGTGATTTAATGTTAAGCGTCAAAATGTACGTTAATCGTCTTATCTAGGAGTCAGATGTTGTATGAATTTATTTAAAAATATATAGTAATTTAGTAAGCGTGAGAATTTAAACAGAGCCGTAACATTTTTTAAAATGCAACAAAAGGGCTACTAGTGCAACACATTAAACAAAAAAGACTTGTTCACAGCGTACCTGTTAGGTAGGTGGATTAAAAAAATCCACGCCGGTAGTCGCTTCAAAATCAGGCTGCATTATGCAGGGCGGACGGCACGCTCGAGCGCCCTACGTCTAGCATCACACAATTGGCCGTAAAAATATACAATTATGCATTCCTAAATAACGGTTAATAACACCGTAACGTATGGCAAATAAAAGGTTTCCCGCACAAAGTATAATAAGCAGTAAAAAGTCATTATTTAAAAAAAAGTTAATGTGTACGAAATGGTATGAAATATAATTTGCGAGATTTACCAGTATTGTGTTCCTCGGGATCTCTTGATTTCCAATGACAACACTAAACTGTGCAAACAACCATGTTGATAGTTTGTGAAAAAAAGTTGTTTATAAACAGAAACTATAGCTATCTAACCGTATATAAAAAGTAGCCTGTATTATTCCAGACTACAACTTTCTCTATGCCAAATTTCATAAAATTCAATTTGAATATTCTGGCGTTACGAGAAACGCTAAAAAACGTTTCCATTATTATCACGTTTACATTATTAGTAGGAGGTTGTATGTTTTGATATCATTTGAGTTGTTCCTGCTCTTCCATA
The DNA here is from genome assembly GCA_020976665.1 of Heortia vitessoides. Taxonomy (NCBI): domain Eukaryota; kingdom Metazoa; phylum Arthropoda; class Insecta; order Lepidoptera; family Crambidae; genus Heortia; species Heortia vitessoides. The sequence goes on along the minus strand of JACJUM010003237.1, from coordinate 8,476,310 downwards.
AGTCGATTTCAGAACTCTTTCATGCGGCTTCCTTTTATTTAGCGAGCAAAAACAGCTAGAACATGCATGCGGTGTCTTCATTTCGAAACCTGTAGTCGGCGAGGGCGCACGGGAACCATAAATAAGGCCTCACCGTAGACGCGATGGCGATACAGGCTGTTGTGGTTTTGCTAATGTACGCAAACATCTATATATTAAATATTTGTGTTTGATCTGTGTCTGGCTGTTAAATATGTATTTTCTGTTCAAATATCCGTAATCCTAGTGCTTTATAACTTATTTCGAAGTTATGTCAATGTATGAGATGTTGTGTGAATGTTACATATTTATGATTTATTTAATTTATTATTTACAACTATAAATATCATGCCTATCCCTCATTATCGTAAGCTGTAAAATCGATCTCATTTGTTTCGATACAAATACTTTTCTTGCTTCTCCAATATTTATGTATGACGTCATAATCAAGCGCTGGCTGAAGGTACACCGCACTAGATTTTTTTAAAATGCCGCCTTGTTCATTTGTACATCACGACAGCTTGTACAGAGCGTCCGCTGCTGCAATAATTGCCGTGCTGGACAGGCATGATGGCAATCGCGGAGTGTTGTTTCACGACGGGAATGCGCTTTCTCCATCGTCGCCCGTTGCATATGAGCTACACTGAGTATTGATCAGATACCTCTGTCCCCTGGTACAGACGTAGGGAGTATTATGTTCTGCCGGTGCCGGACTTTAAATTGCGTATATATAAAAATATATATACAGTGTATAAGAGATATTGATCATAAGTTAAATTGATACTGGAGACATTAGGGTTTGTATATTCTTGTGTATTGTACTCGTATTTGTTTTTCTTTTCTCCAATTAATTGTGTTTTCACCATCAAGGACTTTCATCGACAAATCTCCAAGTTTGCAATGTTTGTCGGCGTTTATGTTCCAAACTCATGCTTGTGCATTAATTCTTACATCTTATATATTTACTTGACTCCAAGAAAAGTCGCTTATGTTACGCACATCCTGTAACAGAGGGTTAACAAATAATAATATTTAATTACGGGCCCGATGGCGCAGGTGGTGATGATCCTATTGTGCGCCAAAGATCTTGGGTTCGATCTCCACACAGGACAAACATTTATATGAAGGTATTTAAGTTCTATGTCCAGACATACAGGTGTTGGTGGCATACACTCCCAAATGTTGAGTATATGTACTGTAACACAAGTGTTTCAAGCGACTTATTACGGAGTCCGGTCCATGTATGAGATGTAGTGTGAAATTGTCCTGGGTACGAAATGTACCTAAGACCTTTGGCGCATAAAATAGGAACTACCGCCAATGGGCCCCGTTACATCAGATACATACAGTATTTTTGTTACGAAGTCCTGAATTGAAGGAATCGAGTTTGCAATCACTGTATCCGGGATGTAACGCGGGTGTATTTAAGTATATAAATATAGGCCTTATAAAAATGCGAGTCTAGCATTAAAACCAACGTACTAGTCCACTAGTTTACGTATATCCAAATAATATAAACGTTCGCACCGCACCGCTCACCTAATTGAATTCGAGTCCTTTGTTGTGGCAGAGCTTGGTACTCTTAAAGCCATTTCAAAGACACCTCGCTCAGAGCGGCATCCGTGAGCGAGAGGAAATAAAGTTATGATTTATGCAGTGAAATATGTTGCAGCGGGGAGACGCCCTAAGCTTGCCTCCTGTCGCTGACAGTATAAATCCTTGGCAAACGAGAAGACAATCGATTACAAAACCCGAGCCGTTTTTGAAACCATTGATTTATCGGTTTACATCGATTTTGGGTGTTTGAAAATAACGAGTAGGCAAGAGCAAGAGTCAGTGTCAATTACATTGTTAGAGGTCTATAATTCATAAAGTAAAAACTGAGTGTTTATCAAGCCAAATGTTAAATACATTTTTCATTATATTTATATATATGTATATATATATAAGAAAAAGCATCATGTTTTATACAGAGGTATCTTTTATAATATAAGGGAGCAAGCACTAAGTAAGAAAGCTTTTTCTTCATTGATAGTCACTCACATAGTAGATAGAAACACTTAACCCGTTGTACCGTTGAGCCCGTTACCGTCGGAGTTTTAATTCTTTCAGTCGTTCTAGACCTATGCACGTACAAACATTTGGACAAATATTTATTTTTATAAAAATTTATTTAAAACTGAAAAAAAAATTTCTTATGTGTTTATAAAATATACAGGTATACTTTTAATAGCATTTTTATACGTGTACATTTCGATAAATCGTCGTCGTACCAGTCGGTCAGGTCTGGTACAATCAAGATTTACAATAAACCTTGTGAGTACAGTATTCACGTTTATTTAAGACAAATACTCAAAGCGTAATGTTTGTATTGTATACATTTAATAATAATTGCTTCCTTTTTCTATTAAATCCCCCGAGAACTTTATTTTTTCACATACCCTTCCCAAGATGTTAGACATGTCATATTTCTTCAGAATAATGGTATCTGCTAATATTTAAAAGCATTACCAACAAAAAGAAAGAAATTCATATTTACAATTTATTAATAATGTGATCAGTAAGCATTAAATAGAAAAAAACACACTAACAAGAAATAAACACTCTTACATAGAAAGAAAACCTTTGTCATTCCTTTAAAGCAAAGTTATAAACCAGAGCATCTGAAAACACATGCTATAGACAAAATAGCACAAACTTCTCAAGTTCATTGAGCAGTTGGTTCACGTGGCGAGCCCTGGAAGTTTCCAAACGCGAGCTTATGATACTAACGATCAATTTATTTAATTACACCACTTGGCTACGGCTAATGAAAAGCTTGCAGTTTCAAAGAACATCGGACGAGATGTGAATACGCTCCTTTGTTGGGGTACGCTGAATAATGTACGATTAAGCAGAGAATTCGAGAATTGGCGTGTGGCTATTTTAATTTTTTATTTACGTTTATTGCTATATCCTTTCAATATGGACCAGATGGCGCTGATATCTTGTGCGCCAGGGGTCGTGGGTTCGATTCCCACCCAGTGCACGTATTTATATGATATTTGTGTTTGCTCTGTATTTGGGTGTTAAATATATGTATTTAAGTAATATATTTGTAATACCTCTCTAACACTAGTGCTTTAAGCAATAAGTCGCTTATAGCACTTGTGTTACGAACGTGGTAAGCCACGGAGCCAGGTCAATGTATGAGATGTTGTAAGAAAAAATGAATTTATTATTCTAGGTACATTGGTACCTCATTCTCAACTGTGTCTACCGCTAAATATGATTGTTGCGTTCCAGTTTGGAGCGGGAGGAAAGAGGCAGTAAAATTACATGACATAATATCTTCAAGTTACAAGGTTGACATGCGCTAGTGATATTACGAGCATCTACAGGCTGCGGTGACTCTGGTTATCACGTGGTTTTGATGTAACAGACAAATTAACATTTATATTTTAGTAAGCAAATATAATTTGTCAATACTGTTGAAAAATATCGCAATACGGAGCCGCACAATATTATTGTTAATAGCTGTGCCCGCGACTCCGTCTGAGTGTACAGCGAGACGTTAACTTTTTTACTTAGGAATGACTGAGAGTGTTATAAACGTAAGAGTAGACAAATATAATCAGAAAGCTATGAACTGCTAAGCTATCGGGAGTTACACGTGTTATTGTGATTCAACCATAAAATATAGTCATATGGTGTCGCAGGATATTTTTATATAATGTTAAGGAGAACATTTCCGTCATACATGATTTCTGTGTAGCTTTAACCATTAAGGCTGCACACGCGAAGGTTAAAAATGGAGTAACTTCTCCCGTTTTTCAAACATTTCCCTTCACTGCTCAGCTCCTATTGATTGTAGCGTGATGAAAAGTATACTATAACCAGCACAGGAGTATGAAAAATAACTGTACCAAATTACGTTAAGAGCCCTTTGGTGTTTTTTTGTATTTATAACGGTTAAACAGATAGATAGACAGACAATTTCGATCGATTTAGTTATTTTGGAAATATATAATATTTGACGTCTCTACAGATTTATTAGAAGTAAAGATTACCCATAAATGCCACTGCCTCTTTTACACTTTAAACTGGACTACAGTCCTACAACTGATGTTTAGCGATAGAACGAGTTAGGCACCTTGCAGGGTTACTTGAGGTATTTTGTGTTAATAGTCAAGGATTTTCAAGGTAATAAATACGTGTTAACAAATGCCAAATAATTTAATCATTAAACATTTATTCGTTATATTGGTTATCATTTACAAATAATAATAAATTAGTTACATTTCATTCTGGCTTGTGTTCCATTTAGCTAATAAATAGTGATCTAATTAGTACAATTAAAAGCAACACAAAACATCGTAAAATACTTTGGGTTGATGTAAGTGCAATATTAAAATAAGAGTAAAGTTTGCGTTATTTATGATACAAATACTGATTATTAGGACCTCTGATCTCAATTAATATTTTTAAAGTAACAAATAACACTACAAAACCTAAATTAAAAATAACATAAATATCTCAACTCATTGTTGGTAACAAACCTGTTAGAGTCCCAATCCACCATGGACTGGGACTGTAACAGTTATGTTTAAAAATATTATATGTATGTATAACCCTTAAGATTTCCCTCAAAAGGTCATAATCCCTAGCAGGTTGATGGGTCACCGTGCAGGGCAGTTATCTCCGGCCACTGACACCGGACCGTGTTCTTGGCCGATGACGGAGGTTGAGCGTGGTCCGCTCCGATTAGCCGGCCCGTCACTATTCGATTACAGCCCCCGCTAGCTAGGATTATGGCCCACTCCGAATATTATGTGCAATAAACGCACCTAACTGCGTTTGTTGCGTCTAGCTATACTTATTTTTCTATGTACATCATAATGATACGTAAGGAAAATAAATTAAAATTAAATTTCAAATTTTTGGTATATGCGAAAACATAAACTCACATTCTCTTTTAAAAAAGTAAAAGACCTTGCACATGTAGCACACCATTTATGGTGAGTTACATGTACAAAGTCTATGGGGTTATAAGAGACTTTAGAACTAGTTTGCCGGCACCAGACTGGTCTGAGAACTGAGTTTAAACAGCAGAAATGAGCCTGTAAGAAAATTTGGTGGCGATAAAGGTTCCATCAACGTGGTAGTCGGTGTTATTGAACCCCTTAGCGGCGTTGGAGCTAATAAACCCTTGTATTTAAAGAAGTAAACTAAATAAATTAAATACAATACGCTTACGTTCCACTCAATTCTTGATTTATTCAAAGGCATGCTTACAGTACTTGGTATTTTGTTATAAAATTTTATAACATATTGCCCTTGAAGGTATTACTTAATTTTTGGAGCCTAGCCATGAGCTATGCTATATAAGGGAAGCGACACTGGCTGGGGGAAAAGCTTGATCAAGAAAATAAATTAATGCTTTTTGTCGAATCCTTAATAACAATATTTATTTTTAAATGTCCTTCATTGTCATATTCTTTTAAAAGTAGGTTTTTTCATTTGAGTGTAGGTCCTTTGAGACACTACACCTGGGGCAGCATTCTTTGTATTATTTTATATTTCTTGTTTTTTGGTGTGATGAAGAAGTACTGTATTGCATATTATTTATTTAATAAAAAAATTAAATAAATTACACAATATCTCATAAATTTACCTAATTCTAAAATCTTTAGAATCTGATGATTCTGAAGTCCCTAAAATGATTGTGTTATGCACTTTTTAACAATATTTGTCTAGACAAAGAACAAATACAAGTAACCATCATGTAAATTTATCTGCACTCAAAATAGGAACATCATCAACATCGCGCCCATTGCCACCATTTTGCTATGAGTTTTTTTAGTGAAGCCGTTTAAACTACTTTAATTAGAAAAATAATAATAATTTATTTAGTGATTGGGTTTATATTTAATGGAGGAGTTCGGCCAGGCCCAGTTGGATGATCCGGCCCGACACTATTCGATTTCGACATCAGCAACCAAGGATTATGGCCCGCAGAATATTACGTGCAATAGCCGAATTTGTACCTAGCTGCGATAGTCGCATCAATATTCATAGGATCCTCGGTGATTCCTAACATGTCTTGATTGGCGAGCTTATCCTGAACGTGTCTATAATTAGGGTGGCTAACATATCAACAGATGTAATCCATATTAGGTATAACTCTTTTTAATATAGCTCGATTAGAACGTCAGCCATCAAAATTACGTGTTTGTTTAATATTGTATATTTTCGTCCGTAAAGTTTATACTTTATAACTCACCTTTACAACTTTGAGGATGATTACAGGGTAATTCCAGAAAGAAGTCTATATCGCTCTGTGATAGTTAAACTGTGAAAAAAGTCATTCCGATTGCTGCAGAAATACTAAAAGCTAGATATATCGCAGGGGAACATATAGTTTGATATAAAAGGTTTACGTTGGGCGTGACAAAAAATGGGGGTCTACACGTAAGTGGGGGTGCATGAATGAAATTAATTTTGTTTCTTTAGTGGAGAACTAAAATGTTGGCTTGACTTCTCCTATCAATATAGGCAGATAAAATTTTTGGAATTTCAGCAACTGTTACATGTAAAAACTTGTATAATAATATTCCATATTCAGTACAGCGCGTCGAGACTTGTCGTTGCCGCGCCGCTGCCGGCCGCCCGCCGTCCCGTCCGCAATACTTGCTCAAACGTGCAAATGAATTTGTGTATAACTACAAATGTCAAGGATACACGATATTCGACTTCAATGGCATGCATATGCAGTTCGGTTGCGTGTCCTCTACCAGAAACGGTAAGGGGATGTGCAACCTTTCTGACAAGCTCGACTTCGTCGTGTTGGCTCCCCTGTCGCCGACGTATTTCCCGTTACGGATCGACCACAGGCCGGACTTACTGTGACATGCCGTTTCTGAAGAATGTGGCATTGACGCTGCATTCTATAGAAACGATTCATGACTTGTCGTCCGACCACATGCCGGTCAAATTACAGATAGGTCCCTCCGTAGGTTCCGCTCCGGAAACGATGACAATGGTAGACTGGAAGAAGCTTGGAAAGACACTAGTAGCTACTGACGCTCCCCTATTGAACTCGATTCCGGAAACGATTGTAACTAGACAGGACACAAATTTCGCAATCGACGCTCTAACGACTCACTTGACCGACGCCGTCAGGGGTCTAAGCAGGTACCGGCGGTGAGAAATCATCGTCTGATCTTGCCCGAGGATATCAAGGAACCAATTGGTAATTGATACGAAACATGACCGAATCTAAAAGAAGTGTCGTCAGTACAGTCTTGAAAATTTAGAATTATTTTTCTTCTATCAAAGGAAAACAAACAGTTGCCTACATGCCTTTGAGCAATGTCTCTATGACACCATCAAAGCTGGAAGACCACCTAACAAGATGTCATACTGATAAGATAGGTAAATATTTAAAATATTTTATAATCCATCTTAAAAGAATTATACCAGAGTTAACTGAAATTCATTGTGTTATCCACCGAAAACATCTAGTAGCGACAAATTATAGTCATAGATTGCACCAATCGCTTCAATTTGTGATGCATTAATATTATTACAAAATATGCTTTATATGTGACACCTTTTTTATACAAATAACTAGTTATGATATCAATATAAATAACTCGTACGATGTACGAACTACATTTTAATCAGGCTATATTGAAAGGACTTATAACAATAAAGATTGTTTTTTTAGAGGTATAGAACTTTAAGTTCACAAAACTTTTTTTAATTGGCCGTTTTGTCAGCTGTTAAGTGATTTATGTTTAGACTGGTTTAAGATTTCAACATGTATAGACTGACGTCTGAACAACGCTTTCAAATTGTGCAAATTTATTTAAAAAATAATATAGAACATAACGTTTATAAATAGAACGTTTTCGCACCACGTTTACGCTAATTTAGAGTACTATGTGTACGATTATAAACGATAATACGCATCGTACACGTACGAATAATAAAATAGTTGGTATACTTTAAACGCAACTACAACAACATGACAGCAGTTACAAAAACGGTCCCTTTCACCAGCAACCCCTGCCAACAGAAACAAATACGAATCATCACGTATCCGGACGATAAGAGCACGAGTTTGACCACACGCTAACCAAGACGTCGACAAAGAGGGCGAGGGGTAGGGAAAGGAATAGGGAGGGGAGTCATGTCACGTGACCTTTTATGATTCAATTGTCTCAGCCGCCGGCGCCGACCGTCTTCACCACGCCTGACAGCGCGCGCGCGTCACTGCTCTGACAGAGGGACCCCAATAAAATTAACACGTACAATCCGACAACCGCTTCTGCCAAAACGTTTATCTGCTTTGATAATTATTGTTGCGTTCCATTTATGTTACCTTATGAGTTTGACTACAAACTTAATTGAATAAATTATACATGAGCTTTTGCTTTTTGGTTAAAGACACCGTGACACTAGTAGAATACTTTCCTTTATATTTCACTTTATTTTTTTATAGAATATTACAAACAATAATACCGGTTAAATCAAGCCTTAGAGATTCATTCATATTAAGATATATTACTGAAAAATTATTTTTTCTGCCCATAACAATCCAGTTTCCTTCAAATAGCTGTTTGTTGTACCTTTACATCGTGTAATCAATAGTTATGTATATTTGAAATGTATATTGAACATACCCATCTCATTGCAACTAAAAGGCAAAACCACAGAGAATGATAATAATAAAAATTATCCGACCCACTTGACATAACAATAGCAGTAAGTTGAAATTCATTAGAATATAAAGAGATAACACTGGCGGAGTCACGCGGCTTCATCCGCGTTAGATTGTAGAGCTTTCATACCAATCTTGTACCCCCTTTTTTTCTCCGTTAGGAATTATTTTTGATAAGTTATTTTACACGTGTTTTATGATTTTCAATAAAGAACCTTTTTACTGAATTTATTTCGAATAACTTCAAAGACAGCAAAGATTCATACAAACTTTGCTCTCCTGTTTCATCCCAGTAGGGGTGTATTTTCAAAACTCCTATGTTAGTGCACTCCTATCTTATAAAAGGAACCTTAGTGCAAAGTTTCAAGTTTTTAACCCCTATAGTTTAGACCCTGGGTTGGTACGTCAATTATTCAGCTTCTCCTTTTATATTAGGTTCTAATATATGAAATTAGGGTTTTGTCGTACTGACCACTTTCTAAAATATCTCCTGTTTGGTTAAGAATTTTAGTACGTGACCTGGACGTATGAGAAACACTCAAATGTTGATCCGCTTTTTGAATCTCTGATATCTTCTAAGATTTTAATTTTAGTGATATGCTGTAAAGGGCAGTTTTTATCTATATGAAATGCACAGCGTATATAATGTATTTAATTACATAACGAATATCAGTATCATACAAAATAGCTTGGTAAATAGCCCATTTCTTCAGAAACATGTAAAATATAAAAGTTAAGATAAATAAATACCGTTGGATGGTTCTTTTTATGTACATTAATTTGATCTATCTCACAAGGTTTCACCAGCGATTATTTTCAATTACAAATCATCGAACTTACGAAATTTTCTGCATAATAATATGTATGTATTATATATTTATTTTTTTCTTGAATCAATTTATATATGAAATACAAATAGCATTAAAATCCGTTGATTAGTTTCAAAAATAAAAACAGACAGCTAAAGCTATATTAGTTAAAATAGAATAAGTTAAAAAATGTCTATAATTTTTTTTCTAAGAGAAATGTTTTAAATTAGACAGGAGAAAGTTGCTGAAATCCTAACTTCATATCAGCCAACCTTAACAGCATGATATGCGTTTATGCAAAATAATAGGTCTATCAACGCCTACCGCTCCAAATTGGTTGCGCTCCTGCACCGTAAGAGATAGCAAAGCGAATAAGTTCCATTCAAATGGGCCCTGAATACTTGGAATGCGAGGGGTAGCTAATGTTATGCCTAAACTGACTCTGGCCAAATTGGCCCGCCTCGGTCCACAGACAAGTATTTAGAGTAAAATCCAATAAACCTAACTGGATGAGCTAGATTTTTGGTTGCACATATTGAATTTGCTTGTTTTAAATTGTAATTATATTTTAACCAGGTTACAACAACAGCTTACTTGTAAGCATTCTGTGTTTTCTTGCCTGCTAGTAGGTAGTAAGTTTTGTATGAAAAAAGATATTCAGGCCATGTATAATTTCTTAGTGCTGTTTTATAAATGTATATTAGGTTATTTACTTATGTCAGAACTTATTATTTTAGAAATTGCGTAACCCGTGTCTTAGTACATCTTTTGATATTTTATATTCTACTTATACTAGATGTCCCGGCAAACATTGCACTGCCATATAAATACTATAAAATGATTAAATTACTTATCATCATTACATATCAGGCATTAGAAATTCACTGCTGGACATAGTCCTCCCCAAAAAAGGGGGGACTTTGTCCATAGTTGCGAGTCTCAGAGCGCAGCCTACGCGATGGGAATGCTGCTGCCCAATCCCACCATGTACATTTGAGCTGCACTGATTCGGATGGATGTACCACTATCTGTTGGTTCTGGTACCTTACTACTAAAAATTACTATAACAACTATTCAAAAACAGGGGTTGGTGATAGAAGGGTTAAAATGTAGAATTGCATGTATTTTTAAAGCCACACTATAAAAAAAATATAAGTTTACCCAAAAAGTTAAAACAATGTCAACATTACCATTTTTTATTTCTCTAACCCTTATCGATTATGGATATGAAAAATAGATAGCAGCCGATTCTCAGACCTATAATATATCCATATAAAATTTTATAAGAATCGGTCAAGCCGTTACAAAGAAATACGGATACTACACTGACACACGAGAGTTTCATATATTAGATTACAAATGTTAAAGTAACTCTGTCTGACTATTGAAATAACTGAAGAGCTAAAAAGTATGAGTGAGCGCAAGTGTGTGCGTATGAAATAGTAACAAGCATCCGTACATCCGTCCTCATGATCTATTGTGTTTATATTTTATTTTTAATACCAAAACAAGCTAGAACGATTAAGATAAAATTAAAGGAATGGCAAGAATTAAAAATACAGAATACCTTGTAATAAAACTACTTAAAGGCATTGAAATGCGTTTATTTAGCTTGTAACATTTAGACCGCGTACATAAAGCCCTTAAAATGAAGTTTAATTATGAATAGTGAATGCATAAATGTTATAAACATTATACAATCTTCCTACCTTTATTACCTTTCGGAAAGGAAAATAATAACAATAGCAACAATAGTTTGGAGTACGGAATGCAAACTGTGCTTAGATAATATAATGCAACTAAAGCAATAGTTGCGATAGCCGCTCCGGATTCCGGTCAAGCATTTAGTTGAGCCCGACGTTTGATGTTTCATGTATATGCACCTACATAGCATGCTACATAGCATGCTTTGGGTGCTAAGAGCATAACTGTAATTCACGACTCGCACAATTGATGTAATAACTGAATTGGCAAAGGATTACCGAGGAGCAATCCGTGAGAATTGCTATGGTATTTATTCTGCAATACACAGACTTAACTACACAATTGTATACTATTTATTGTTCTAGTTTTAATGTAAGTATCTCAGAATAAGACATTTATAAGGTTAAAATATCTAATAAGCATGGAAGCGTTCTTAGAAGTTTTATTAAGTTATTGTGGCATTTCTGTTATAAGATTATATATGAGTTTTGTCGAAAACCACTTTGAAATCTGAATTCGTTACAAAGATAAAGAATAGTGTTTTTGAAGCAACTAATTAGCTAAGGACAATATTTAATAGATTTTCACTCGCGAACTTCTATTGCGACTGGTGTATGTGTATTCCATGTTCTTTTCTGATCAATAATAATAATAATAGCTTATATTCTCTAAGGTTCAAGCGTTCAGTCCACCGGTTAAGCCGCGAAAGTGTAACAAAAAGGCAGACAGTAAAACATGTCGGTTTTATAATATTAGAATAGATTCGATTCATTATTATTATAATTAAAATATTATTACATAATTTGTTCATACTGAAGTTCGAATTGATGTTTATGATTGTAGTGTTGTCGCTATAAATTAAATGCTGGAAAAAGATTTTATCCTATTACTTGGTATTTATTAAAAAACATTGCTTAGTATTTTTTGCTACACAAATGAGTTGTCAAATAAATCTATTTTACAACTCAACTGATGACCTTGATGACCTAATACGACATAAGAGCAATTTTAACAAATATCAATGAGTAGTCTTCTTTTAACTAGTCTGCAGGTTCATTACGCGATTATTTCTGAACAAGATGATAAGGGATTGACTTACTATGCCATTTTCATGCAAGCTTGGAGTTCAGGTGGGCCTAAAAGTGTGTTAAATACGAGCCATTAAAGTCATGGGCCGCGGCAATGACACGTTTTATGATGCTTCATTAAAATCGCTACGGGCGTTAACTACGTGCCAGAAAAGAATTCATTATTAAAATACCTCAGGGACTCCAGCTGTCTCAGTTAATGTGAGGTAAGATTTAAGACGCAATACGTGCTTACTCGTTTAAACGGAAAATATCGCGTTAAGTCGTTTCAGGGTTCCGCCGCATTCAAGCCATTATAGCAAATTGTGAATTGTTTTTACACATTTATACTTCATATTCACTTAACTTAGAATTCGAAGAATTCAGTCACCGGGTTCTATGGACTCATTAATTTAACCGAAGGTTTAAGTTGAGTGAGTGAATCCATAGAACGAACATGTGTTCAATGAGTCAGCGGTGTATGCAAACATCGCATGCATGTTTTATGCAGACAGCGGGCGTCGGGCGGCGCGCACTGCCATCGTAAATCCACAAGTTTGTCAGATTTTTCAGCAAAATTTTAAAAATTACATTTTTAACTCTTTAAAAATATGAACGATTATAACAATATATCACTTTATTTAACGTTAATTGTATTCGGAGTTTTGATTTTCATACGCTTAAAATATTTACTTTTTCTTTTAGTGATTACATCATTGGTTGATGTAAAAATACGCAGAATTATCCATATATAGATGCAAATATGTTTATCTATTTTTTACTTTTTCAGAATTTAACGGATGACCAGTTCTAATGTAATTTGGCATGTAGATAGATAGAACTATAGAAAAATACACTGGCTACTAATTACTTTAGATAATTTAAATCAAGCGGAACACGAGATCAAGCTAAGTCCCTGTTGATGAAGTCACGTAGTAAAATAGCGAAAATTTATTATTTTTGAATAAAATTCACAGAATATCATTTATTGGCCTGACAGCTAGGTCAGTCGTTTGTTGGGCATATCAGACTATGAAGGAATCACAAATGTTTATCATATAAATATTTGCTCTAAGTGAGGGTCTAACACTTGTCTCACCAGATTGGGCCTTTATTATAAATGAATGAACAAATTTAGAGTCCTCCCGTAAACTAAACTTGCCAATTTCTGTGAACGAAACGCATATCTGAGAAGCTACTTTGATTCAAACAAGGCAGTCAAGCGGTACAATTACACTATTATTGCCTGAAATGATCATAATACCGTCAATATCCACTTTGTGTCTGGGCCCGTGCCTGACTTTATGAATGTCATACATAAGTAAATTAGTTTATTTCCTCCGAGCGACAATTTAGCTCACGTCTCGTCACAAATTGTCGGCGAGGGTAAATGCAGACTATTAAGGAAATACAGCAATTCAGGCGGCCCTTAGCCGGTATTACGGCGCAATCTTACGCCGGCAAAATTATAAGCAACACCTTCTTATGTCGTGTCTAGAGGCAATAACACGTACAGGCTATACGCGAATGGACATGATTCTTCGAAAATTTCAAACAATCGATGTTGTCGCAAAGCATTGTCGGAACTGTCTATAGATTTACGGAAATTCCATTTAAATTTGAATAAGCGTTTTTAATCTTTTGTTATTATATAAATAAGTACAAAAAGTAAATTGAGATCGATAACAAATTGAAAGAGAGAAGCACTCTAAGAATCACATGAGAATTCAAAAGTTGATAATAAACTAAGGAACAAATGACTAAAAAATTCATAAAAGACGGGCCCGATGGCGCTGATGGTATCTTGTGCCCCAAAGGTCGTAGTTACAGTACCCACCCAGACCAACTATTGGTACGACGAATATTTGTGTTAGTTAAATATGTAATTAAGTATTCCGTATTCATGTCAATGTGTTGTGTGCATTTATTAAAACAATACATTTATATTGTTGACTCATGTAGAAACCAAGTCAAATACGTGGGAATTCCATTGCTGAATACAAAACTTGAAAGCTACAAATCGCATTTAGTTAATGATACCGTGTTTAAAAGTGAAACTTTACCCCGAGCGACGCTCCGTCCGCTGACCTCCGTTAAGAAACCGACGAATAAATTTACAATTCCGTGTGTGACTTCAGCTGCACCGGACAAATGCTAAACTTCCCTGTCTCGCTGCAGTGAATTTAAATGTAGTAAACAAACGGCGGGCATCGTCAACTGGAGCCGGTGGAAGTATTAAACACATGCTAACGTGCCTTTCTATTTTTTCACTCTTATTATGCACGTATGAACCATTTCACCGTTGCATTTTACTGTTGCCGTCATATATTGAGCAAAATTTTAACTATCTTTTCATAATTTCCGCTAAATAAGGAAAACCATTATAGGCCTATTTAGCCAACTAAACGTAGCCCTTTAACGATTCTATGGAGGGAAATTCTTTGCATGACCAAATCTGGAATCGAAATTATAGGCATAGGCTTATTAGCAAGTTAAACTATTCAACGGGCCCGATTGCGCAGGTGGCAGTGATCCTGTTTTGTGCGCCACAGGTCGGGGGTTCGATCCCCACCCGGGACAATTATTTATATGATGATATTTGTATTTACTCTGTGTGTGGCTGTTGTCTGATGTCTGTAACACAAGTACTTTGAGCGACTTGTCACGGAATCAGGTCGATGTATGAGATTTTATATACGATAGATTGATAGATAGATCAAGGAATTTATTTATTTAAAAACTGGTAATAAGTGAACAGAGCACACACACAGATCCGACGGCCGATGGAATCGTAAGGTTTAGGAATAGAGACCACGAAACGTAGTTGCAGCAAGCCCAGCGTAGGATGTCCACCCAAAAAGTGGATAATCGATGTAACTAGACCCGCTCGATCGCGCTGCATACAGACCTGCATACAAATGGTCCTGTTGGAAAATTTTTGGGCCGCTTTTATCCGTGGATCTTTAACAGTGAATGTCCTATAGTTGATATAATAATAATACATTTTCTCTAATTCAACATAAGACGCACAAAAGTCAGTGCCATTAAAACAATTTCAACACATATGTCTTTATTCTATATGTTACAAAAGTAGTTACAATCAATTTGTCACAAACCCTAGCTAGTAGGAGGTGTTCATAGCAAATTAAATAGTGTTATTATAGAAGAAGCACATCGTCGCGAGGATGCGTCGCGGCCTGTCACAGGCGACATTCGCAACAATATTTCATACTTATTGTAACAGTTGGTAGAGTGCTTAAGGAACAGCGTGCCGGTTTGCGATAACATTTGAGATGCTCTGCTACGCCAGAACTGGTAAATTTTCTAGTAATGTATGTTTGTGTTATAGTTCCAGATATAAATGAGTTTAGAACCTTCTTAATGTAACCATAAAGCAATAATGTTAAACGTTGTATATTATAATAATTTCTAATTAAAGACACACAGTCAATACATATTCGTAGAAGTCATCGCTCTGCATTAGAAGATGCTTTACAGCGTACTTAGTTGGGTACAAACAATTTGCGTGAACAATGTGTAAAGAGTTATCTATACAACAATTATATTCTGTATGATAAAAAGCTAATTACTTTTTACTATCTGTTTTGAAGTGATATAGGTCTACTTGTTATTGAGCTTACGAGTTATTTTAGCTATGTATGTATAATAGTTCGTTTTAAAAGGGTTAACTTGATAGAAAATGTATTTTATAATTTCAAAGGCGATATTGAATAAGGAAAAACACTGTCCGAATAAAAATACTCAGGTATTTTGTACGCGCCACGATTTAAATCCATGGGCTATACAGCGATGCCAATCTGCATGCTTTGTAGCCAAGGTGTCAAAAACATCACCCTTTTTGTAACCTGTTCGTTGACGCGACAAGCCCTCTATTTAAAAACGTGTACTGAAAATGTTACAGGTCTTACTTTTATATAAATGTGTGTGAGGTAAGACACGCTTACAAAATATGATTTTAAGTAATTTTTGTCACAAATCAGCTTCATTAAACGAGGTATAAAGTTTTACCTATAAAATATTAAATGAAACTGTTTCATGACTTATCCACTAAGTAGATTCGTTGTAGTTTAAAAGTGTTGTTTAACCAATAAACTGTCTAGAGTTTTCCCAACTAAGACGCACGTCAGTTTTCAGGGGCGTTTGGCGCGTCCAGAAACTTTCCTCTCACGAAATCGACGCGATGAATTATGCATGGGAATTAACTTTGACGTCAGATAAGCGGCCAAAAGATTTATTTGCCGATATGATGTGTAGAAAACAATCCAACTTGTTGCCAGTTTCTGAATTATGTTTGTTGTTTTAACGTGGGCACGTCAATCGTTGGAAGTTGGGGATAAATAACTTTATTTCGATCTAGTCTTTCTACATTTACCTACTTTTAATATATAATGTATTTTGCTTGTTTAACCCAATTGTTCACAAGTGTAAAAGGGTGGCTAAAAGGGTGAAGAGGTGTTTGATTTCTGATAGGTATTGTTGCCAGCTGTATTCATTTTAACTTAGACTGATGAACATGCCCAATGACATAATCGATGCTGTCTGCCAAGAGTCGTGCGTTCGATTTCCACCCACAAACAATTATGTGATGAATGTTTTTGTTTGTTTAGTGCCGGATTATTAGATGTATATATTTAAGTGTTATATTTGTATTACGTGGTTGTCTTTAAGCTATTTATTTATATAGAATTAGGTTCATATTTGAAATGTTGCGTGAAATTATATATATTTGTAAAAGTTTAGTTTAATATAAATGTAATGCACTGGTATTCATATAATTTTATAGTGTACCTTACTGTACTATGAATATGCTAGCTCTGTAACCTCACCTAAATACAAAATCGGTATTGTAGAGGGTAGCCTTTTATCAGAGTTACGCACGCTCTTACAGGACCTTCCCGGAAATTTAACTTCGTTAAGAATGAAATATGTCCCGTCGTTATTCCACGGCTTGTTGCGCGAATACTTACATTTCGAGTTCTCCACCTCTAGTTTTCTCATCAGACCCAACGGAAATAATTTCAACCGAGACTGAGTTATGACAAAACTCCGTCGGACATTGCCGCATCCGTAATGAGAATGGAGTCGAGATATGTCCGTAATTTATTATCACATGCTTGCGTTCGGTGCGCTCCGAACTACGGAATCGACTGTTTTTGCCACAAATATTGCAAAATGGACGGTTGGATACATTGGGTATAGTAATGCGGGCGCAATAATCTCACTATACCCGACTAGCATGAAAAATGTTTACAGCGTGCTTTCGCTTCGGGGAGAGAGATAAGTTGAGCGGGTACATGAGGTGATATAGTAGGTGGGTGGTGCAAGGAAGTATTTAATTAAATCTAGCGGCGCCCGGCGGGAGCACTCGCTTTACATCACCGCCGCTAATCACAGGTAGGCCGTCGACACGTTCGCCTATTTGAATACCAAACTGTTATTTTGTTAGTGCCGGAAAACTCATTAACCGCCAGCTTAGTTAAGCTTCTTTATTGCGGCGGTTCGTTGTATTATTGCGTTCATATGTAATTAAGCAAGTACACTATTACAATTCATTATATCAATTGTGTATTTGATGTAAGATGATTTTAATCATGTAGACTTTTTATCAATACATATGTTTATAAAAACCTCGAAAGTAACATCGGTATATGTTGCTGTTGCAATAATCTCGTCAACCTTTAAAAAAACGATGTAGTTAGATGTTAGTTTTGACGATGACATATAAAGATTTCTTCTTTAACAAAATTTTTTTGCTAGCTTTTTAAATTATGTTGATAAATCTTTTTGGTGTTATATATTTTTTTCATAATTAAAATGATATGTAAGTGTCAATTATTGAATGACAGTTAAGATACAGTTAACGATAGTTTACCCAAGTGTGTTTTTATGCTCCTCAAATATGATTTGTTATATTTAAATTTAAATTATCAAAATTATGAGTAACAAGAGTTCAAGTTTCAACCTAGATCCTTCTCACAAAGAACGTGTTACAAGTACATATGCGGAAATATACTTAACAGATGATTATTGTGACTATAAAAAACCAGATGAAACATTCGAGTCTTTACCAGGTAGAAAAATAGAAGTTGATTGGGTATCTCCGAGTGATTTACTTATAGATAAAGTTGAGCTACAAGCCCCCTTTACATCCAAAATTACCAGAGGAATTACGCATGCTGGTATTCTTAATATTGGCAATGAACTTTTAGAGATTGAACGTGATAAATTTTTAAAGTATTTAACACAGTTAATAGATGATAATGAGAAAGGTTGGATTTATATATTAGATTATGAAAAGGAAATTATTGAAGCAAAAGTAAAAAAGATGTACAATGAAATTTTTAAAATGAAAAGCAAAATAATGACGAAAGAAATTTCATTTTTCTATGAACAAACATTACAAGAACTTCAATTTCATGTACGATCAGAAGTAAAGAAAATGCTGACCAGTGCTTACGCAAATATTGTTAGTGATGCAAATGCAGAAATTAAACAGAAATTAGCAAGAGAAAAAAAAGCTTTAACAGATTTTTTGAACAAAAAATATGCAAATGAAGTAGCTAAAATCAAGAATTATTACAAACTCTTGTACGAAAATGAACTGCAGAGACATAAAAGTTTAATAAATAAGGCTATATGTGAAAGAAATGATGCTCTATTAGCTTTCTATCGACAAATTGAGATTGAAAATTTAACTAGTACAATGTATGTTATTTGTACGGAAAGAAAAAAATGTAAAATAAAAAAAATTATTTTAGAAAATTATCAGACTGCAGAATTATTTGAAAAGATGAAAAGTAAGAAAGATAAACTAGATTTGTTAGAAATGTATAAAAACAATAATGTTCATTTGACTACTATAAATAGAGAATGGGAAGAAAAAATTAGAAAGCTACTTCAATTATTTCTAAAATTTATCAGTTTTAGTTTAAAATTATTACCTCAACAAGCACTGTTTTTACTTGATTTTGAAAAAATGGTAGTTTTGCAACTGAATGAAATCCAAAAACACCCGGATACAGTAAATTCTTTTATTGTTGACAATGAAGAATTGAAAAATACTTTTCAGTTTGAAGAATCTGCTCCGAAAATAAGTGTATGTAAAGAAAAACCTTTTGTTATAGTTGGAAATTTGAATCCACCAACACCTCCAAGATATGGAAGCAGAGAAACATTACCATCTGACGTAGATTTACCGTATCTTCGAGTACAAAGACAATATGTTTATGCTAAGTGTCATAAATTTGAAGACATACAAGCAATGCTCGAATCGCAACGATGTGTTTGTCAAGATATTCCACCCAAGTCGTTATCGGACGCTACTTGCTCATCTCAACTCAACTCCTCAAATAAAAATTTGCATGTTTCTCATCCTAGTGAAGCAGCATTAGATGTATCCTCAGATGAA
The DNA here is from genome assembly GCA_020976665.1 of Heortia vitessoides. Taxonomy (NCBI): domain Eukaryota; kingdom Metazoa; phylum Arthropoda; class Insecta; order Lepidoptera; family Crambidae; genus Heortia; species Heortia vitessoides. The sequence continues at coordinate 8,456,579 of JACJUM010003237.1, read as the reverse complement.
CTCCTTTTACTTGAAGATATCCAAAGGCTTCACGAATGCCCGGGAAGATCCTGCCAGGACTGGGCTAGAAGGTTCTCGTTTCCAAATATTAATTATTATATAGATTATAGTGAAGCAAATTTTGAAAGAGTCAAAACTATACTTGGGAAACCAAAGCCTAGCGTTCTCTCACCAGAATTAATTGATATAAAATCGTTCCTTTCTGCCAAACTACCATTTTCAGCTACAAATGAGCAATATCGGACGACCGAAACGCAATATTCAAGCCAAGAATGTCTAAACATGCCCGAGTTAGAATGTGTCTGTTGTGATATTTCCCATAATGTACAAAACAAATCGCAATCATTATCTAATGAACATCCCAGTAAAGAGTTTCTTTATACATTAGAAAAGAGGAAGACTTCTTTGAGAAGAATAATCAATGATAATCCAAATCTTCTAAAAATGTTCACTGAAGAAAGTTTTGATTTTATACTCTAATATATTTTTATTTTCTCTTTTGTTCGGATTTATTAGGTATTGCTTGAACAAATAAAATAATACACTTTTATACGTAATTTATTCACATCCGTTATAAATTAAGCGTTGTGGCTATTCCAGAAAATACACACATGAAACATTTTGAAAAACAATAGTTAGCAGCGCCTGCGGTTTGTGAAACTGAGTATTGCCCTCTCCGTAGCTTGTTGCCCTCTCTGATTTAGCTATTGAGGCCAATAGTTAGAGACCACGCTTTACCGTCATAAGTCATTGCAACACATTAACCGAATACTTTCGACTTGAGACACTGAGGTATTTCGATTGAACAAGCACAAGATGGGAAGTATGAAAAAGATATTGAACGGAAATAGTGTCAATAGTAGCATGCATTTATAAGCAGCCAAAACGTGTCAATAAAATAACGACTGGCTAATCAAAGATGCGTGTTGGTTTCAATACTGTGGTAGTTTGGAATAGCAGAAGAAGCACGCGAGTAGAATACATTTTGTTAAATGAGAACACTTCGTAGTATTTAAAGTGTGAGTTTGAGAGATGGATAATAGTATATTGTGATAGTGCGATGTGATAGATGTTGTGACAATCAAGTTGAAAGGAAAATTAAGATGGTTTGACCATGTAGAAAGGATGGATGAAAGTAGAAAGACTGTTCAAACATATAGAACAGAACATTTATTTCTGCCATATATAACTTCATCCTGTCGGAAGAGGCATCAGCAGAGTACCGTGAGGATTCCGGCAGAGTAGAATAGTACCTCCCACTGTAACATGTGTCGTAAAAGGTGACTAAGGTACAAGAACCGACAGATAGCGGTGGTCCATCTGAAACAGTGCAGCACAAATGTAGAGGGCGGGGATAGACAGCAGCATCCTCTTCTCAAAAGCTGGGCTCTGCAATTATGGGTAAAATTCCTCTTTTCTTTGAGATGCTTATGTTCATCAGTGGACTTCCAATGGCTGGTATGAGGAATGAAATGGCAGAGGACGACCTAGGCGATAGACCTTGACCTTAACCAAGTAGCAGAGGTATAAAAGAAAGGCCACTTCTACGAGTTCTAAGATTAAAAGAGCGCGTATGAATGGATTAGTATAAGTGAAGGAACCGAAAAGAGATATGCCAAGATCGTAGCAGAAGTCCCCCTGCCTAACACCCATTTTTAATGGCCTTTGAATTCTTCTCCTGTACTCGGATCGATATTTTGGCGTTATCATATAATAACTTCTACACTTTGATGAATCTATAGTTAATCTAGCACCGCTGACGATATTTTAAGCACAGCGTACGTTACGACCGAATTAAAAACTATAAAGGTATCGGTATTGCACCTGTTTTCAGAAGCTTAGTGGTGATTCTATCGTCACCCGGCGCCTTATTGTTCTTAATCTGATTCAGGGTAATTCTAATCTCGCTCAGACTGATTTCCGAGATATCCTAGGAAAAGTGTCGGGTTAGCTTGGCTCTTGGGTTTTTGGCCGAGTTTACAACAGGCTTAACAGCTGAAGGAGAGTTACACCTCTCCATAGGATCTTCTGATCTCCTCCAGAACCTCGGCCTTGGTCGACGCTAAACTGCTATCTTCTCTCTATAGCTTGGTTATTAGGCTTTGTCCAATAGACTTTCTTCGAACACTTTGGAGCTTTTAATCGCTTAATTGCCGGATTATATTCAAGACTATTAAAGAGAAAGATGTAGTGTCGCATGGATTTTAAAATTCGCCTTTTGAGCAGCCTATATGACTATGTGTCTCTAGAAGACTGCAGTCTCATCGAGTGTCGTTCAGCCATGAGGTTAAGAGTGTGATCGAAGAGTTGATAGAGAAGTTTATTTATACTATAGGCTTGTAGACACTCTCAGGAGTTTGGGTGGGAACATTAGACCCTATCTAGTGAACTTAGGAGCCACCGTCCTGAGATTTTCTATGAGCATGTTGTTGTTTTCATCTTCCTGATCTCCAAGCAATTGAAGCTGCTTGAGATTTTGGATATAAACGCGAGTAGTTTGGAGCGCAGACTTCATCAGGCGGGCCTTTTAATGTTTTACATGAATATTCGATGTTCCTCTTACCATGTGATCGCTACCAATTTTAACCCGGTGGATCACGAAAATATCATCGAATATTCGTTTCTTGTTTATCAAAATTAATTTTATCTCATTTCGTTTGGATCCATTGAGGTTCATTCAGAACCTTTTGCTGTGAAGCTTCTACTAAAAAAAAGGGTTCATCATGAAGAGTCCCTTTATTTCCAGAAAGTCAGCTTGCTTCTACCCTCTGGGGTTTCATTGTCCTTATCCAAACTGACTCACTCTCATCTCATCACCATCTTGTTTGATCAACTTTGCGTTAAAGTTCCCCATACAACAGTAAAACGGGTCTTGGACATGAGTATAGCCTGACTTATGTCCTTACCTCCATTCAAAGTGCAGCGAATATCTCTCAGATATTCTGAGTATTAGGTATGTAACCTTACTCAACTCACTTTTGTAATAATGTTGTTAATTAGAGACTTTGTTAACGGAAACACCGTCACCAACTTGGGACCGTTGGTCACCCCAAGGCCACCAGTAAACGTCCCGTTAAAATCAGTCCAGCCATTTCAGAGATAAGCCGGAACAAAAAAAGTATAAACAAACAACAATTTTACAAAATAGTTTTTTATAAAAATAACAAAACTATTTTGCACAAGTTTTGTTTTGTGTGTACTCCGTGAGGTACCGGCAGAGTAGAATACTACATCTCCCTGTACCAGGTGTCGTAAGAGGCGACTAAGGTACCATAACAGACAGATGGCGGTATATCCATGCAAAAAAGACAGCTCAAATGTACAGGCCGGGGATGGGCAGCAGCTTTCCCGTCGCGAAAGTTGCGCTCTGCGATTGCCAACACGCTTGCCCAGCGTGGCAATTATGGGCAACATACTCACTTTCTTGGGAAGGCCTATGTCCAATAGTGGACTTTTAATGGCTGGTATGATGTGTACTCTGTATATTCATATAGTGAAAAGCCTTTAATTTTAATTATATCAATATACACTTCATTGTATTGATTTCATCAATTCCGTATCTAAGTAATAATTCAAATTGTAATTAATTATTGTTTAGGGATTCATACTTTTTTATCTATTTCAATCTTCTGCAGATGATTATTGTTGGACATATATAAATTCAATGGTTCGTCTACTTGCACATCATTCGTTCTCTGTACAGTCTTGTTCATATTAAAGGATTAAAGGCGATGTAGTAAAACTAATTTTAACCATTGTAATGTTAGAATATCAGTCAGACGTAGCGTTTACAACGCAATCGAGTAAATTAATCCGTTAGCTAAGAATAATGTCGGGTGGGCGCGGGCACATCGTGCGTGAAGGTAAATTTACACGGGGAGCTCGAGTTAACTTATTAACTTGTTGACGACTCATGGTATTCTTGAAAACACAATATTTCTTGTAGTTTGTATTCAAGCAAGCCTTACGAGTTATCTTTTCTTCTGATGTCTCCATTTAATTTACCTCCTTGTTTTATCTCTCATCCATATATTACAAGTACAGGTATAATACAAGTAATGTAATAAAATACAAATATGTGTACTTATTTTATTAAGTATCTATATAACTTATATTGATATTATTTTAGTATTTCCAAGTTTTATACTTGTAATTATTATTATAATATTTTTTATTTTAGTTTTTTATTAATTAAGAGTTAATTAAATATCAGAAAAACATTATTCATTTAGATAAACGTTCATGAAAAAATACTAAAATCAATTCCCAAATTTTAAATAAGTAAAGGACTGTGACTACATGTATTACAGTACAGCTCTTAAGGAACAGTGACATAAATGAGGGTACATCAAGCATAAAGGTACATTTACACGGCACCTTGTTGTAAAGTTGTCAGCGCCTTATCACCCTAGAGGCGCGCGACTCTACATTCCTGCATTTAGTCGAGTGTTAATCGACAAGCGTTGTTCACATATAAGTAGGTACTGACACCTGACATATTAATAATAATTATATATGTAGGTACTATTTTTGACAATAACTCAAACGTTGGTACTTTCGCTTAGGCATCTTAAATATAAACTGTGTAGAGTAATCTAAAATGTTCTTAATTTTATTATTATTTTAAGTAAAATGATTAACAAGTGTACATTTATTTATATCAAATATATTAATTATATGCCTAAATAAAACAACATTTGTTCCAAACCAATGAATTCACTTTTCAACTCCAATGAAGATAGAAGGCAATCATAAAGGAGAATCGCTAAACATTGTAAGAGACAAAACGCTAAGTGACTTATCTTTAAGTACTCGAATTCCCCGAAACAATAAAGACAAAACAATACGCAAACTTGTCCCGTTAACAAAATGTTGATATGGCTTCATTGTGATTGTTAATATACAAATACATATGCAATAATATTTCTAATAAATACAGAAATTATTCTTAAAATAGGCGTCACTTCATAAAATAACTATTGCCTCATCATCTCATATCGGCCCACAAACGTCCACTGCTGGACATAGGCCTCACTAATTTAACGCCAACGCGTTTGGTTAAGGGAAATTCTCCTCAGCAAGCTTTCCGGAAGCTGAAACCCGGCCTTCCAAATTATTTCTTCTATCTGTTTTCCGGTAGGAGATGTCGGCAAAAGCGCTCTCCTGTTGCTATTTATATCCATTTATTTATTGCGCTCGCCAACTCACTCATCAAGCTTTGCGTGTATGGCAATACCACCCAAATTAAAAGCACTAAAAAAATTTTATGTAACTTAAAATTTTATTTTAAGTTTGTTTATTTCGTTATTGAAGGGTCTTTTGAAGGAATGTTAATTACCTTATTTGATATATAACATAAACAATTATATACAGGTAACAATATTAGTTTCTCCTCGCCATTAATATCTTATTTTTATCCTCTACCTTACTTCTACTAGGTTACTTTAATTCGTTCAAGAATATAAACTACAAAATACTTAATAAGTCTTAAAAATTACCATTTGGTCATTTTGTTAAATATCTTGTAATTGTAAATATTCATTTAATTATACATTTAATACAATACTAAATGTCTGTGTCATTCCAATTATGTTTTTTTTTCATTTAAGGTGATTCTCTTAGTAATGACTAACTGATCACAAGTAAGATCTGTCTGTTTTTAAACTTGAAACGTGTCTTTGGCGGCATTTTAATCTATAAGGAAATCACCAGCTTCGAAGAAGCATATTAATTGATTTACTGTATTATATGTAACTCTAAATTGCATGTTTGCCTAATTACATTTTGAAAGGATTTGACATGACCAATCGATTAAGCCGTAGACTGAGTAGAGTAGCACATAGAGTACCCCCTGTATCAGCTGACGTAAGAGGCAACTGAGGTACCGGAACCGACAGATGTTACGGTTAAGGTAGGATTCCCTTTCTTCTGGAGTCAATATGCAGTAGTAGTCATTCTACGTATGTATATATAATGGTGCCTGCAAAATGTCATACTATAAACATATATAAAAAAATTATAGTAATAGTCTAATAAATGTACAAACTACGCTCCTTTTCTAAGTTACTTGTATTTGTGTTAAATTGTGCTATTTGACTCTCCAGAAATCTGTTACGACTACTTTTCCTTTACTTATCTCTGTAACTATATATTTTTGTACCACACTTTTGACTTTTATTATTGTAATTCGTACGTTTCTTTATCAGCACGGAATCAAGAAACTATGGAGTAGCTATAGAATATAATAAGGTATCACAACGATCAGACATAACTTTTTTACATATAAAATACCTAACTTATTTTAACATGTCTCATATCTAAGTATGTTATTTAGGTAAGTTGTAAACGCGTCCTGGTAGTAACCACAAAGTTGTAATTAATCAGTCAGACAAATTGTAGTGAACAAACATTCCCTAAACACAAAAAATATTTATCCGGGAGTATGATGGATGTTCTGGGATGTTGGACTCTATTTTAATTATTGTGTTATGTCTGACTAACCACTTTCTCGGTGTATGTTATTTACGTATGTAGCTTTTAAAGCATGCGTCTTTTAAAAACACTTTTTGTCTGGGAACCTATTGATGGACTACTCAAACGTCAATGCCTGCGTTCGGGGCGGTACCGTTCATTATTGAGATACCCTATTCCCAAATTTGAGAAACACATACAAAACCATATGTTTAAAACATAATGTCCATTATTTCGGACTTATAGTCTTAACTCGAAGTCGAATCTTAGTTTGAAATATTGGGTATTATCACCAATTTATAGTTTAAATAGAATCAAATTCAAATTAATTAAGCGGTCTCTAAATAAAATATGTACAAGTAAAGGCAGACACTTCATTCTTAGTGCCGCAGCAGGGTGAAGTTAAACAGTGTTATGCTAAGTTGACGTTCCACTGTGCCATAATATTGTGTTAAGCACCGACTGCCGTGAAATCTGACACAATTGTACCGACCACGGCTGAATAAACTCGTTCATTTCATGGCAAACAGTTTAGTCTTTTGGATATTACGTTCAAAACAAGTTATATGTTCATTATTTCAGACAAATATAATTGCGTGCAGAACTTGTGCCCCTATAACCTCAGAATGATGTTTGTCCCGCGATTGACGATGGTTCTTTAAAAAATGATTGCATCATTTATTTATTTAACCAACTACATCTATCATTACAGGCCTATTCAACCAAATACAATACTATAGCAAACAATAACATTATGCATGAGGCAGACCTCATTCAAAAAGTTCGTCTGCGTTACCTTACCTATTTCTACCAAATAGCAGTGTTTGCTTTGCTGTGTTAAGGTTTGGAAGATGACAGAGGCAGCAAAATTACTTGGTAATTTTACATATTATCTTCAAGTCACAAGGTTGGTAACGCGCTAGTGATATCCTTGTGACTACGAGCATTTATGGGCTACGGTGTCGGGCTGTGTGTGGGCTTACTATAACGGACTGTATGCTCGTTGAAATTACTCAGAAAACTTAATAATAAAATAACTAATTGCATTTAGAAGAACCCTTGCATGTTTACACAAATTACAGGTAAATAAGTCAGACTTTCTTGTGGACTTCGTTCACAATACTTTGATCTTGTAAAAGGCGGGTTATTTCTGATGATTTGACAATATACCTCTAGCTTTCAAGGCTCGGTGCTTTTCTCTTCTATGACTAGCCTAATGTTACTAACCTAACTAACCATGATAATTTAATTCACTAATAATAATTTTATTTTATTCCTGCTGTTTAAGTTTTAAATGGAGACGTAGAAAAATAAGCTATGAGTGAAGAATAATCACGCTATAATATCGCATTAACTGATAGATAAATATGATCAAACATTAACTAGAAAACAACGAATATTTTGTGTTTATTTTAAAATAAAATATAATTCGCAGTTAAATTATGAATTCGTTTAAAAAAAGTTCAACCGCTCTAAAACTTTAACTGAAGCAGTTTCGATTTAACTGAAAATGTGTTATTGATCAATCACATCACCGTGCAACCATATCTCCCCTTAGATACGAGTAAAATTAACAGCGTTTCATTTATCAATTTTGTGTATATCAGGCGGCCGCCACACCAGTTTGTCAAACTGTAGTTGTTTAGTGACCTGATGTTCATCTGATACAGCGAGTAATGATGTTAGTCTAAGCGGCTAACTGAAGCAGAGAACGCTGCATAATAGGTAACTAGAAAACATAATTTGCTTCCTATTATATTAATTATTTGAATACTAGCTGCCGCCCTGAGTCGTTCGTGGAAGTTTAAAGTCCATATCAGCGATGAGCAGTGGGTTCCTTTTGCAGTTAGTTTCACTTTTTAGTTTTTAGTCTTGAAAGGCTGATTAATTTATGCCAAAGTACTTGTCATAAATAAATCAGCCTTTCAAAACTTTTTACCGATATATTTACTTATTTAAAATATTAGACTTAATTCGCTAAACTAGTAGGCATCTAGTAACTTAGCAACAGCAATAATGTCAATTTAATTTTCTTACCACAGACTTTGAAAAATTGCAGAATAGTCCTGAACTATCTTAAATGTTCAAAAAGCTAATTGCTTACTTGTAAAACTGTCATTCCTACTCGTAATATTTGAATTAAATAGCTTCATAGACGATTAAAGATTTTATCCATAAAAAGATTTGAAATATAATGTTTAACAGAGCGAGCGAGAAAAATATCCCGTAAGACTACATATATTAAATAAATATGTGTCTGTTTGGTAATATTTTTTTTAAATGTAAGAAGAACAGAAATACTTTACAACATAAATTATCTGTATATTAATTGTTAATTCTATAAATGTTTATATCTTCCTTTTCTTACAGCCTACGTATTATAAATGTAGATATTACAATCGGAGCTTAAATCTGTGCAACTAATAGATCGTGTAAATCATCGAAATGAATAAAGATGTAAACATCGATAAGCACAGGAAAAGTAGGATACCTCGCAAAATAATAGCGGTCCATCCATCAAAGTACGATGTAACCGAAGCTGTACACGCGAACAAAAAGTACTGGAAACAAATTTTTGAAGATATATACAAAAAAACCGAGAAAAATGTGAGTAACTTACTCGTAATGTGAGTAAATTGAACTTAAAATCACACATTCTATTTTGTAAGTAAGTAAAGATAATGTGAATCAACGTTTTAATGTATCTATGTAACAGATTGTAGTACAACACATACATATTCAAATGTATGTATTGTACTATAATCTGTTCATGTACTTAACTGCATACAAATCCAGTTTAATACAGGAACCTTGCTAGAGTAGGTACGGCAATTTTATATCAACAAATAGGTGCTTACTATATACCTAGTCACTATTACAAATACACTAATATATATTAAGTTTTTAATACCATCTATCAAACAAATAATAATTGAAATACAATACAAAACGGATATATTATATTGATTTTCTTATGAATTATATAATTATGTTATTATTTTTCGTCTTTACAATGTATTATTGCAGATTGAAGACAGTAAACGAATGGCCAAAGTACTTCCCAAGGATTTATATGAAAGAGTATGCAGTACTTTAAGCATACCAATTATTTACGACGATGTTTATGGCACAAAGAAAGTTAAAGGTATTTTGGAAAATTTCTAGGTTAAGGTTTCTATTATAATAAAGAGTAATTAATAATATCGTACAACATCTTCTACATTAACCTGGCCCTGAGATGTAAAAACTTAAAGCATTTGTGTTACGGATATCAGACAGCGGAAGAGTTACCAATATCATACCTAAACATATATATTTAAGATCCAAATACAGAGCAAACGTCGATGTCTATAACATAACATCGGGCTCGAATCCACGAAGCGAATTTGGCATGGGGCCAATCAACTTGTCAAATATTTTTGAAATTTTGTGGACACACACATATACACATTCAAAAATAAATGAACTTGTTATTTAGAAAAGTCAGCCCGACGCGCGCTTAAAGAGCCGTACCTGTCCACCAGAAAGAGGCTCTTCATTGAACGAGAATTAGAATCCGATACAGATGTGGAATTCTGCCCGAGGTATTTATATGCATTACTCTAAACTCCACTAAAGATCATCACAATTTAGCTTTCTAGACACTAAATCAGCCGCATACAAATAGTAGAGGAGGGAGATAAGCAATTTCCGCGGAAAGCCTTTTGCAACGTAATACCTGTCTACTAACAAAACTGTTATTACCGATTAGACAAGAAAAATTAAACTTATTTCAATGGTTCTGATTTCTTCGGTCACGTAAAATTTTGCTTTTATTATATAGATTTGATAACCCTCTTAATTTAGTCTGCAGTCAACAAGCAAAGGCAAGCTTAGCTCGGAAACCTTTAGACTACCAAAAAGTGGTATCTTTGAAAATGTCTATTTATAAGACAATATAAATGTGACTTTTTTTTCTTGTTGATTCCATTTCATAGAGTTGTATGGCCTCAGCGTTTTTGATTAAAGTATCCGTTTATGAAATATTAGGCTATTTAAAGCGATGTTGTTATTAGCAAATCCTAGATGCCATCGAAATGGTTTTATTTAGACAAGTCATGTATCTATATCATCATCATGATATCAGCTTTTGTACATTCACTGTTGGACATATGCCTCCTGAAGAAAGAGAGTATGTTGCCCATAACTATTCAAGCGTGCAGGCAATCGCAGAGCGCAGCTACGCGATTGCCCGGATGCTGCTGCCCAAACTGCTTCAATCCATCCAACTGGTATATCCAATATACCGCTATCTGTCGATTTTTGGGATCTTAGTTGCTTGGTACAAAAGAAGGTACTATTCTGCTCTACCGGTACCTTACAGCAAAACACATGAAAAATAATAAAAAAACATATAATGTAATTATAAAATTTAAACATATATGTAGCCGAAACACAAATCCTAGCCCGCATTTGTGGTATGGGCAACTACGGTATTCTACATAGCCCGTATCTGCCATATTTTCATAACATCTTCGATCTCTACAATATTAATGTTAATATCTATTAATTAAAAGCCTTTTGTTTTATGTATAGTGACGACGGTGATGACGAAGATAAGGACTCAAATATACACAAGGAGTTGTTAAGTAGACCCGAAAGAGAACAAATTACGTGGGCTACACACTACCTGCAGCCAGAAAGGGAGGACGAAAAAACACTTATAAGGAAGGCCGACGATCTCACTGACAGAGTAAACTTAATATATTTATGGAACAGTAGTGAATCGCCATGCATTGATCAACTGTTCAACGGCTTTTAGAAATGTTTTTATTTTTGCAATAGGCGCATGAGTTTTACAGAACTTAAGTATACACCCAAATTGAGAAGACTATCTTTCTAATATTACCAAAGAAATTAATAAAGATTAAATACTAATCGCTTAGTATTGCAAAGGATAACTGACAGCAATTTAAATAATCGATCAATGTTCTATGAACTACGAAATAGTTATCACTCCTACTTGTATTTTGTTTAAGAAGAATATTTATAAGTATGTTATATAAGAGGAAAAAATCGATGACCGCGATTTATGAAAATTCACAAATCTTGTCTGCATGTGCATATTTTTAGATATTATAGCCTAAGTCTAGAGTGGCCGATAGCATATATATTGTGTATGAGCTATATTATGTATAATTTACTATCGTTTCATATGCGGTAGTTTATTTATTTATCAAACCTAACAGCTATCCTTACAGGCTAAACCTAATACGATAGTGTGGCATTAAAAACATATAACACAAAACATACATACACTTTACATACAATATTACATTTTACATCAACTTACATAACTAATAATGTACAAAATTAGGTTTGCAAGTTCACTTAAATCTGAAAATATATGAACCCGTAAATGCGAATTGTTAACCACATGAATTGTTTTGGCCATGAGTGTGATCAGTAGCAGCGGACGGCGGTGACTCCACATGAACCGGTCTGGCACGTTCAGCTGACGCCGGCACAGCACCCCTGGGTTGTGTTCTGTACCATGTAGCAGTTATACCACATACGCCACCAGTGCGAATTCCCGACGAACTGGTCGTATCCGTAGCTGGTGGTATCCGACCATTTTGAAAGGATATACACCACATAAATCTTAAAGTACTAGTGTCTGATGAATTTCTTTTGGACACCTTCCAAATTAGCTCTGTACTTTTCTTCATGCGGTTTCCATATGACTGCACTCTAAGTGGCTCCTCACCAGTGCATCGTACAAAATACCTTTAATGTGTAATTAAAGTTTCTGTACACCTTAAAACATTTAATTATGTTTTCACAAAACGATAGATCGCAAGTCATTTGTATAGGTCTCGTGCCCGAGACACACGCGTCATCTGAGTGACCTTTATCTCGTAATCGCAGAGTACCGATCGCTGCTTACAGGTGAACGATAACTCTGCACATTTGGGCACATTCGAGTGTAGTTTACTGTCGTAGCTATATTCAAGCACTCTACTTTATTTTTGGCAACCGAAACGTTTATTATTTTTGACTGAAGGACTGAAGTTATCTCTGATAGTTTAGTATACATGTATACTTAATTAGATTATTCGCCCTGATTAGGTTAAACATGTATGTATACGAATGAAAATTTAAGCTCATGTCAATCTGAAAAATAGAAAATGCCGTGGTTGAGTAGATTAGCGTCAAATGTGTTGTACAGTGTACCTAAAGTAACGCATGCTTAAAAACATGATTTAATTAAGGACTTATTTAAGTATATTGTGAGGTGACATTATCTCTATCTATAAAAAGGGAGCTATTTATAAAGAGGAGCAAGTCATCCATTTTTTATTTATAAACAATTTGTTGCTTACAGCGAGTGTTCAGACTAAGTTATGTATTCAATAATATTGACAATATACACATTTAATTTTCCTTTTAGATTGCAACAGAGTTCTGCGAGTATATGAAAGAATTGGGTGGAAATCAACAGTCACAGCTTTTTACTCCTAAAGCTATCAAAGAATTATTTCAGGTGAGTTGAATTATATATTTAATTTATTAGTAACCCTTCACACAGGTAGCCGAATATAAACTTAATGGTACTAACTTTACAACTAGGTAAGGTAAGTTATAATATTAGTGTGTTTAGTGATCTTTACTTTTATGACGTGAAGCCCTATTAGTGTATGTTGCTAACATACATACCAGCTGTTCGTGCCAACGTCTTGAACAATAACTGTCCAATTCCAGCCATAAAGCATTTAATTGTATACGCTTGATATAGATACACTTGTAAAAGTCGGTATATGTATCAAGCGTAAACAAACGGATAGTATCAATGTATAAACTTATCACTTTCCATCTATGTTGTTTATTTGCAAAGATATCAAAATGTTTTCTTACATAGTGGTTGTTCAGAGGTCAGATAACGACAACGCGTTTTAATTAAATATTTTATTTACAATAGTAGGTTTTAAAAATTATTTTGTTCAGTGCTTTAAATGTCACAGAAAAGTATTCATCTTCATAAAATCAGGCATAAGCCGTCCACTGCTGGACACAGGCCTCCCCAAGCATTCATCTCCAATAGGACCGGTTGTATGCGGCCTGTATTACGAGTGACCGGTTGTATACGAGTCTTTAACTTCAAAAAGCGAGTTCTCAACTACAACAGGGGTAGGTACAACATGGGCATTACACATTGCTTTAGTCTTCTCCATGTTTATTTTAAGACCCACCGGTTAAGAAACTCGATTGAGGTCTTCGAGCATCGTGTTTAAATCTTCAATTGACTCAAAATCTTCCATACCCGAAATGAATAGACAATTTACATAATTCCCATGTTAATTTAATAAATAAGTAAAATACATAAAATATATTATATCTTTGCCACAGATTGAATTTGATACACATGTCGCCAGAGGCCTACGAGTTTTGCCGAAAGAATTGCCGTGCATTATTGACAAAGTAGCAGACGTCACTGGACACCCAGAAGTAAGAATTTATCTGCATATGAAAATAATTTCAATCTAATATATGATTTTACAGACACTAACAACCTTATATAACAATTTACAGCTGTACCTATCTCATATGTTTCATTTTTTTATTATTAGAGATCTCGCTCTGCAGCTCTGGGAAGAGAAATAACAAGAGATATCGTTGCTGAGAAAAGCCAAGATCGTATACATGCATTTGGGCACGGCCTTCCTCGAAGAGATCGCTGGCGGGCACCCAACAATGATACCAAGAAATTATGGCGGTCGGCGCGTCATGTGCCAAGAGATCTCGTCACTTTGAAGACTGTCTGGGAAGGCATCACGAACCTCAGGTTAGGCATTTCTCAAAGAATTTTATAAAAGTATGTTATAACGAACTACATTTTAAAATGTAAATCAGCTAATTTTTACTTAAGCCTACGGTGGTATCCATTCTTTATTCTATGTATGGATAAGTGTCTGTTTGTTAAAGACCTTTATTGAAGTTCAAATTATCTACACCTCGGAATCCAGTATAAATTCTATGGGGTATAAAATAAAGTGAAGTCCAAGAACGTTTAGCAAACCTCTGGAGCAAATTCTAGGTGATAATTTTTTAATCATGCTTTTTTTCAATAGCCAGAGCTTTGAGAATCTTTTCAGTTTAAGCAACAGTGTGCAGGGTTCATGATCATCATCTTTAAAAACAGCCTTCGCAAAATGCGATTACGAATCGTAATATATTTAGAAAGGTTTATTTTTAGGAGCGTCAAAGAATATTGTCGCTGGATGATCAAGCATCCGGAGTACAGACGTGCTCCCTACCTGAGCAGCCTCGGAATGTTCGACCCTGCGGTGTTGGAGGCGCGACTGACTTTTGAGCTTGAATTCGGACAAAGCGACCAGGCATCCTTAGCACATCAAGAAGAAGCCGCAGCTCCCATCGATCAGATTAGGAGGAGATTGTCTGAACTAGCTGACACCGGGCCTAATTCCGGAGCACAACCAATACAACAAACATAAAACCATTATATTTTCTATCCTTTAAAAGAAACAATGTTTTGGTAATCCTATAGTTCTGTTCGGACGGTGAACATGAAAACATAGCATGTTTATTAATTTAAGACGTCACCTTCTTTAGGCCACTAAGACATTGACGGGCCCGATGGCGCAGTCAGTAGTGATCCCATAGTAGTGTGGATGGGTTTCCAAAGAAAATTAAATAGTTCATCTATATCACTTAATTATCAGAGTATACCCATATATGACGACTAACAGTGATGGGACTTTTGGAAATAGGAATAGAGAAATTATTCATCTCGTTTCGTCCTCTCCCAAGTCAGCTTTATATTGTTAATTGCTATTGCACAAGCGCCAAAACCCTGACAACTACATAACGATCATAGCGATAAGGCTAGACTGCGCCTGTTATTTATCAATCCAGTTTAAATTAATTTTGGCTTACTACCTATATTTATGGAAAATATATACATATTTAAATAAATATTTTATAAAATAACTGTTATTAACTATTACACAAAAAATCTACGGTCTAAACTAAACAATCAGATATGAACATCACAAATTAATAGCTTTGTCTGTTATGTGGGGCCAAATAGAGCGAAGACTCCCTATTATATGTAAAGTACTATATAAATTAGTGGTTTTTCAATGGTCGAATTTTGACCATAGTTCATTAAATTTTTAAATTTAAACTTTATTTAATTTCTCGTTATTCCTATTAGCATTAACACAATTTAACATTCAATAAGACCACAGAGAATATAATAACTAAAACCTATAGACAATCAATGTTTACTTCATTTAAGTATGTTGCGTGTCATCCAGGTAGTAAGTGTAATATTTATTTAAATGAATTTTATGTTTTTTGTTCTCCTTTATTTAAAAGGGCAACAAAGTTTCACTATGGCAAGTATCACGTTCATTCATCCGCCCTATTTCCTTAACAAGGGGTATAAGCTATCGCTTCACGACTTTATATACAGATAAATTTAATTGAACTATTTATATATAAATTACAATTATTTCTGTTTGTTCTGTTTTTGTTTTGTTTGTCCGTTTGTTTCTGCTAATCTCCGTAACAGTTGGGCTAACTTCGACAGATCTTTGACTTGCATCTACCGGCTGATGTTGTCAAAGGTACGCTTTCGCTACAAAGAGTACTGAAGTAAAATAATTGTTGTCCCTGCTATTAATCTATGAAAAAGGTATAAAGTGACCGTGGGCATCTCCAATTGTTCCTCGCGATGTAACCCGTTATGCACACGCAACGGGGACAAGTCTTTCTTTAGTCGCTACTCTTTGTCTGGTTCTAAATCGCTTCTAAGTATGAGATCTCTAAAGAATCTATTCTAATTTAAAAATTATTCGGAGTCAAGTAGGTAGTAACAAACTGACCAGATAATAGATACACCAATTATTGTTGCCAGGTAATAATTGATGACAACTTCTTTCATCGGAATTTATTGTACATTTTGTAACATTTGCACAACGGCGGACTTGATGCCAGACGGCATTATCTCCCAGTCAACCATTACACAAAACAGAAATCACACATTTCCGGTCTCAGACTAGGATTATTTAAGATTGTATATCAAAAAGAATCGGGTTACCGACGGAGTCGGAGACCGAGAGACGATGCGACGACGCACTCTCCCACACAGCCGACACTCAATGTAGGTACAACTTTTTGAGACGGTAGCACAAAATCCTGGGGTAGGCACGGACCAACCCCTACATACGCCTATGTACCGGAACCAACCTGCGCGGCAAATATGGACGGCATTTCCCTGCAGCTTGAGGAGGCCTATCTCCAGAAGAAGACGTTTCACGCTGCTATGTTGATGTTAAGGTCAAATATATTTCTTTTAAAAATATATTTTGTGTACCTAAATAAAATAGATTTTGCATATTTATAAGTTGTTTAAGCAGCAAATGTTTATTTGTCCCCTCAAGGGCAAATTTAAAAAAGAGAAATTTATTGATATTTCCCTGGTATCGTCCTATGACTACAGGGGATGAGGATGAGTAGGAACAGTGTTAGTAAATTAAAAATAAAGTATGTATACCTTGGTATTCCACATATTTACTTTGTATTGTTAGGTATTATAATGTGATAAAGGCTGGATAATTATTTACAATATAATGTATATGCTGGTTACCGCGACAATGCCCATGTAAACAATCATATAACTTTTTCGCTGACGCTTACTTCGATTTGCTTTCAAATATGTAATAATCAAATAAATTAACAAATTTTTCTCAAAACCTCTTCAAAAATATACAAAACTCTACAAAAGTTTATACTCTACAAAAGTTAATACTCTTCAAAAGTATACGAAGTATTTTTTTGGATTCTATTACTTTTTTTTCAGATTATACAAACTTCAGCTGGCTTCAGCTGCTTTTTTTGTTTTACATTTCATGAACTTTTTATCTATTATTGTGTGAGTCGGTGAATTTCGAAAAGTGACATCTAGTTTAATACTCCGTGTTTCTATTTAAGCACTTACTTTGAGCTTCGTCTTGTGCACACTCATATGCGGGGTTGTTTGTTACTAACTCGATAGATGTCGCTTTCTGAAATGTTCACTTATTTAAAGTAGGGTGTTTGACAAAAGTTATGTAAGGTACTCATTACGTATTAAAATAAGTATATATTTCCACTTAGCATTTGTTTTTATAGTACCAGATTTTAGGACTTAAGTTGCTGTAGCGCTATCTGGTTATTAAACCAAGCCCTAAGGTTAAACGAAAGATAAGAAAAATTGTGTTAGTCTATTGCATATTCGCTAGATGTCGCTATTGCAATATTTTCTATTAAAGTAATTTCATATTTGTGGATGCATAAATATTTTTTCGATTTTAAATTTACACAATAATACTAATAAATAATATAACGAAATCTGGAATGTGAACATAGCAAGCATATTTTTTACTTGGGTAATCGTTTTTTTATTAAACTTTTGTTAGCTTATTGAATTAGCTTGCGGTACAATACAATTTAAGATGTAAAGAATTTTTAGTCGGATTTGAACCCTTATAAAAGGAGCAAGTTTAAAGACGTAGGTATTCGTAACAAAAAAGTCAACTTAGTCAGGTGGAAATGTTTATAATCTACAGTAATAAAACGCTTATCTTATGTGAATAAGGTAGGCATGAAATGTCTTGCAATAATCGCGAATAGCAACTGTCTTTACTTTAGTTTACTAATAAATAACAAACCTAGAGACAGCCCCGGATTTGGCGCGGTCATTAATACCTAAGTAGGTACATTATTTCTCTACAAAAACAATAGATTTTTTTTGTAAAATAGATACAAAGAAGCAATCTTTAGTTATTTTGAATATATGTTTCACTTATTAATATATCGTCTTCTTGAGGATGCTCAAAAGAATAAGTAGATTTGGATAATTTTGAAAATATTCGCCAAAAATCATGGAGTACCTACCTTGAATTTTTCTTAACATTTAAGTTTAACATTTTTCTAATATCCAGTTTTCTACTTCGAAAAAAATATAGTTCTAAGGGTACTACTACCTACTATATTTATTTTGATTCTCCTGGTATTGCATACATCTCCAGATTGTTGTAGCCACTTAATTAACAGGATCTATAATCCTTGTAACTACCATATTAAAATTGTATTTGTTAATTTGTGCTTGCTTACTTACGGTCGATCCAATTTTTCAGTAGGTATATAAGAATTATAAAGTCGAACAGCTCACACAGAATAGATCGCAAACCTTATCACAATAGTTTGGCTATCCACCAGGTCGCATACCATTATAGACACAGTATTTCAAGAGCTGTACGACTTTAAATCGAGGCTATCCAAAAAATACACATTGTTCTTTTTCTTGAACAACCAACAAACATATTTTCTATTAAATTTTATAGGTTTACTGAATAATGCAGCATTTTATATTAAAGATACTGACTAGAAAATAAACAACTTGTGATATTAATTTTATTACTTCAATTGCACTCTTTCCATTATAATATTTATCTTAGTTTCGATCCCAAAATATTTCTAAAATATTATAACGTAATGTATTATAAATTAACACAAGTTCATAACTGTACCGTGGGTTATCAGAACAGAATAGTAACTGCCACCTTTTCAACCAGATATCGTAAGAGACGACTGAGGTCGCAATAGCATAACTCAAATTCAACAGGGCGGGGATGGGAAGCAGCATTTTCGATGTGACTGTTCTATTGTTCAACAAGTCTACCCGGCAATTACGGGTAAAGATCCTCCTTTCTTGGGGAGGTCTGTGTCCAACAGTAGACGTCCATCCGACAGCTTGTAATGACTTAACTGTAATGAATGGTTACAATCAATGTGTAAACATTGATACAGGTCAGCAGCTGATTTGTTTATAACATGTTCAAGGAAATCTTAACGCATTGCCCGAATGGTGGTTTCTTCTTTTCTAAAATATTTTTTATTATTTTAATGACACGTTGAAATTTCAACTTAATAAATATAAATTAAATACTATTATTCTGAATTTACTTGTATCTCTTTCCACGGTAAATGGCTTCATCGTAGTGATTTACCAAAACTAAGCAGCTATAATTATGTCCTTTACCTATGTGTTCCAAATATTCCGTTGACTCTTCAAATTGTGAAAATAGGAAGACTAAGACTAACCTACATTAAGACATTTTAGTATTTTATATAAGAATCTTATCAAATGTAAATGATGTACAATAAAAAGATAAGCAATAGTGTTGCTCTCTGAGAACGATATCTGTAGACATGACACAGTAAAGGTGTAAGTCACGATTACTCTAGTCTCTAATCTACAATTATAAAATAAAAAAAAAATTATGGAACCGGGTATCGAGAAAGAATTAAAGTTGAACTTTGAAAAAGTGTTAAACAATGCGGTTGGTCAGTTTGGGAAATTCCAATTAATAAATTTGCTGTTGCTGGCAGTTCCTGCGATATTTTCTGGATTTATGGCTGGAGAGTACATATTTTCGGCATCAAGATTACCACATCGGTGTGAGATTCCTGGCTGCGACGAGTCACCAGCTGAGTATGCTCCTGATTGGATCTACAATGCCGTACCAGCTCTATCGACTGGATTCGATGACTGCAATCGATACGTTAATATAACGAGCCTGGAGACAGTTGGAGACTATTGCCCAGATACGTCATTTGATAGAAACAATACAATACCTTGTGATAAATACGTTTACTTAAGAACTAATTCTGTAGTGTACGATTTCAATTTAGAATGTAACGAATGGCTGAGAGCCCTGGCTGGAACATTAAACAGTCTAGGTGCCTTTGTCGCTTTGCCGTTGGCAGGTTTTATCTCGGACCGATTTGGAAGACGAGCTTCAATTGTTTTCTTCTCATTCAATATAGCACTAGTTGGTTTCATTAGATCTTTCTCCGTGAATTACACCATGTATGCAGCGCTACAGTTTGTGCAAACTGCTATTGGAGGCGGATCCTTTAGTGCCGCTTATATATTAGCAACAGAACTAGTCGGGCCAAAATACCGCGTCATATCAAGTGCTATAATATCGACAATGTTTGCGTTAGGACAAGTGCTGATGGGTGTTCTAGCATCTGTTATATACGAGTGGCGTTATTTGAGCTTAGTACTCTTTACGCCAGTATTTCTAATCTTATCTTACCTTTGGATTTGTACGGAGAGCCATCGATGGTTGCTAAGCCAGAACAAGCGAGTGCAAGCCAAAACAACATTAGAGAGAGCTGCTCGTCTCAATGGGAGGACTATTCCTGATAGTACAATGGAATATTTACTATCTGCTATCCCAAAAAAAAATGACACAATCAATATAGACAAGGTCAAGCAGCAAAATTTAATCGTGAAGGTTCTAAAATCTCCTGTCATGCTACGTCGATGCTGCACTACACCTATTATGTGGATAACAGCGACCTTTGTTTATTATGGGCTGAATATAAACTCTGTTAGTTTGTCCGGCAATATGTACTTGAACTATATAGCAACTGCTAGTATAGAAATACCTGGGTTCTGGACATCCGTTTTATTGATGAACAAGATAGGTCGCAAGTCAACATTGTTTGCTGGTTACATGACGTGTGGACTATGTTGTATCGGGTTCGCGTTTACTCCTAAAAATATGTTTGGTTTATCTTTATTTTTATTCTTAGCTGGGAAGTACTGCATTGGTTTAGTCATGACGTCTATGTATTTGTTCACAGCTGAACTTTATCCGACTCAACATCGTCACTCGTTCTTAGGATTTTCGTCAATGATGGGTCGGTTTGGATCAGTGCTGTCCCCTCTGACACCACCTTTGATGGTCTATTGGAGCGGGATTCCTTCTGTGATGTTCGGAGGTATGGCTATAATTTCAGCAATAATGGTTTTGACACAACCTGAAACGCTTGGCCTCAAAGTTCCCGACACATTTGAAGACGCGGAGAATTTAGGAAAATAATAAGTCAGTCATGTTTAATCAACCTAACGATAACAAAATACAGAACCCCAAGTTTGGTGTTGTAGCTTATTATAATTTATTATTTTCAACCGAAAATAAATTATAACACTCGATAGCTAGAGAATTCAAAAATTATATATATATATATTACCATTTCCGCAGGCGTATGTACTCGAAACACGTGCGCGTGTCTGTGACGACATCCTGTCCCATTCTGGCTTTTGCTTTATTTGCTTGGTTCGAGGTCTATTTTATCAATAGTTTTGAATTAATTCTTTATAATAAATGTTGTTTTTTAACGGCTTTAAAACAATAAAATTAAAGAGTAGGGTAAACCGCGTTTTAAAGTCGTTAAAAGAGTAGTTTTACTATGTCTTATTTCATATAAAAATTATTTGTCTTAAGATATTAAAAGAAAAACAGTGTCATTAATTTATTCCTCTAAATGGTTTTATAAATTCTAATAGATACAATGTATTAGACATTAAGATATTTGATTTAAATATCATGACTGCACTAAATATATACTGTAAAAATAATTACTTTTCGTACGATTCTAAAATAAAATGTAAAAATTACAAATTATGTTTCATTTTTTACCTGCTGCATGTATTGTTTAATTATGATGGGCTTGATGGCATGGTTGGTAATGTTTCTATCTTATGCAACAATGGTCATGAATTCGATCTCCATCCAAGAAAAATATTTATATAAAGAATATCTGTATTTATTCTGTGAAAATAATGATATTAATAATTAATTAAAATTTCCTGACAAGTATTTTATCGACTAAACTCGCACAAACACTTAACAATAACGATACAAACTATGGTTAAGTGTTTGTGCAAAGTAAAACTTACTATTTCACTAAGGGCCGCTTTTTATTATTGTGCAAGTTTCTTTTTATTTTACTACACGCAGACTAGATTATGCATTCAATCATAATATTAACCGATAACTCTTTATACGTACGGAAAAAACGAATAAAGCAGTTAATATTGATGAATAATATACTCCACCTATATTATACTGGTCACTTCATATGGATGGTTAAATCATGCCGTGGGGTACCGGCAGAGTAAAATAGTACCTCCCTGTCGTAAGAGGCGACTGAGGTACCGGAACCGATTGATAGCCATACTGCCATCAATCGATTGTTCACGTATCTCAAATGTAACAGGGCAGGGATTAGTAGCAGCATTGCACCCCGTTTGTTCAGTGCAGCAATTATGCCAAAATTCTATGGTTGATATGTTGCCGACGATAATGAAATTTTGTAATGGACAGGCATTTTATGATCTTCCTGTTTGTGTCCAGCCAGTCGTCACACACATGTTTCCCGTCAAGATACGATAGAAATAGCTATACTTCCTTTTTTGACAGATAGAAGAACAAAAAAACTGAGTAATTACTCTTTTATCTTTGACAAAAGAATATTAATTGTCTATTTATCTTTACAGTCAATTTGATAGAACGCATTTAGAATATAATTACATAAATACAAACATTGATATTAGGCACCATGCCTTGCGGCAAGCGGCCTTTAGTAAAAAAATGGGATAGATCTAGGAAATTAACGGTCATCACTCCATCACGTTACGAACAAAACGAAGCTTCGGTAAAACAACACTGGAAGAAAGTCATACAGAATCTTGAATTATCTTACAAGGACGAACAGGTTAACGATTTTGGGGCAGAATTAAGTAATAATGAATTTACACGACAACTTATGCGTTGATCCTGAACCCGAGATAAGTAGCTTAAAACACCTGTGTTCCAGATATCAAACATGAAACTTAAATACTCTGACACTTAGACACAGAAATAACACATAATTACATGACATAAATATTTTTTTTTGGTTGGGGATCGAACTCACAAGTTTTGGCGGAAAAGAAACCTTTTAGTCACAAGATTGACAACAAAACAATTCTTTACTATTTATTGAAACTACATAGAAATAGAAAGTTGCAACAGTTTCAACTATTGCTTTAAACTATTGCAACTTACTATTTCTATGCATTAAAAGGTAAATAGACTCCTATGAAAATAGAGCGTTTGCCCGTCAGTTATTTTCTTGAAAATAAACATCAAGTCTCTTAGATTTAAATTTAATTTTAACAGTTATATGTAAAAAAAGTCTCCATTTTGGAATAAATTTAAGCTCATTAAAAGCCATAATTTGAAAGAAATCACATTACCTAGTCAATATCATTTAGTAAAATGGTACGAATGTATTATACAGTTTTGGGACTCCCAGTCTGCGGCAGTCGAGGAATTGGTGGGGCCGGTGATATTCGCGAGGATTGCCAAGATCTTTGACCTCCCTATGGGAAAGAACTACGAGCCTCAATCAGACATCACCTCCTTTATACCTTCTGAAGATTTTTATAAGGATCGCTCACCATCGGCGGTAATCTAGTATTTGTAGACTAGCTGGCATTTGGCTAGCAAACATTGTATTTATTTATTTTGTATGGTATAGTGTATGGCTTTATGTATGATTCCACATAATATCTCATCATAAATTAACGAGAATCGGAGATGTAAGCTGTAACACTCATGTTACGGACAACAGAAATTAATACATATAAATAAAATTGGAGTGTATGTTTGTACTATTAAAAGTAACTGCTTTTTTACTTAAAGCATATGATTGATTAATGAAAAATGTGGCAAACCCGGGCGAAAAATTACGCACGACCAACCTCACTATACCACGCGGACGAAGTCGCTAGCTAGTTACATACACGAAAGTTTATCGTATAAGTATTTATCCTAGAATCGAACCCTCAACCTGTGCCGCACAAATTAGAGACACTGCCTTATGTATATTTTTTAAGTATTTGCCTCTTTTATTGTCGATTATTTAAGCTTCGCTCTCTTTTGCTTATAACGTAATGTTATACTTAGCTTAGTATGTTATTTTGGAGCCGTACATTGACTGAGATTCACATTATCACTCAGTTTGTAGCAGAAATATAATTTAATTGTATTTTTACTAAATATTCTTTCTGCAGCTCTCTCCGAAAAATACTTATATGAATTTCTCTATTTGCGTATCCTGAATTATAATAATTCACTACTAAGAGTTTTTACTTTTGCTTTGTAATTTTTTCTCCTCCTTGTTATTATCCAAATAATTAAAGATTCAAAATTTGATTGACATAAATATTTTTGTTTTTACATTAATATAAACATTTATACTATTATATAAACATTTATAATATAACATTTATATATACTTATTTTTGGTTTTACATTAATATAAACATTAAAATCTTAAATATATTTCTTTCATACGAATATTACTTGTAATTGCATATTCGTTGCATATGTTTTGAATTTATAATTAATAAATAAACTAATAATTAAATTAATAAATTTAATCTATTACTATGATATGTAATAAATATACTGTCACACGTGGGAGATGTAGAAGACTAGGTAACCAGTAAGTATAATTCTTATAATTATCGACATATTCCTTTGCAGCACGATAGGAAAGAAACGTATTCCTTGAGTGATTACGACCCTAACAATGAAGAAGCGACAGAAGAAGGGAAAGAAGAACAATCAGAGCTATGGTCCATTTCGTCTAATACGCAATCTAGCGTTACGAATTTACGCTCAAAATCTATATTTAAATCCAAACAGTTATCTCAACATGTTTCAAGGACCTCAAAATCACGGTCTAAGTTTGACATCAAACATATGAGCAGTATATCCAGGTCTAAGGCATTTTCCTTTCCTGAGTTGGGGTCCTTGGACGAATCTGCTCGAAGCAGCGATGACGTGAAAGTTCGAGCTAAGAGCGTTGCTTCTGTGTAAGTATCGTTATTGCACAATTAGTTGCAATAATAGTTGTAATAGCAGCCTTATAACGTCCACTGATTTTTATAAGCCTCCTCAAAAAATGGCAAATATTGCTCAAAATTGACCCTCTGGGTGGTCATAGCATCTATCGCTAACCACAGCCTCACGACGGGAATACTGCTTACCCTCCGCTGCCTTTTTTATAAATTAATTATTATATTTTACACTTTATTTTATACATTGACCTGACTTCGCGATAAGTCACTTAAAGCTAACAGAGAAATCACAAATACTTAAATACATATTCAACACTCAGACACAGAACAAATACGAATATACATCGTTTAAATGTTTGTCCGGAGTAGAGGTCGAACCGAGGATGAACTTTGCTGTTTCCAGTAGATATACCGCCATATGTCCATTCCGTTTCCTCATTCATTCCTTACGACATAGTTGTCGTCATGTTTGGCCAAAAGGACAAGTTTATACTTCTCGCCCAGTACTCTCTGAATTTTATACATTTATAAGAAAAAAAAACAGAAATATAAAAACGAGTGCGTGTAGGCAATCGTAAATGTTGTTTACTTTAACCATGAAGTTACTCACAGCATATAAATTTACAAAGCTACATTACAACAATACACAGCTGAACATCTTCATTGTTGTATATTATCTAACATTGTATTTAACGGGTATATTAGATATCAATCATCATTATCATTGTCATATCAGCCTTAGTAAGTCCACTGTGTGACATAGGACTACCCAATAAAGGCGAATATTTGCCCATAATTTCGACGCAGCAGGCAGCTAATCGCTGAACGTAGTTTTGCGACGGGGATTTTACTGGGCATCCGCGACCTGCTTGATTCGAATTCGAATCATCATTTGAATTCGAATGGATATACTGCCATTTGTCGATTCCGGTACTCAATCGCCTCTTACGACACCTGATACAGAAGCATGAACTATTCTGCTTCGCCGGCACTACACTCTAGATACATACAAAACTGTACGTATGCATACTTTTTTATATGCCACGAAGGTGGCAATTAAGTATGTCCTTTGGGAAAACTTCCGCAGAGTGGTCATTTTACAACTAATTGAGTAAGGCTCAATAAGAAGTATGAAAAATATTACCACAGTAAGCCTCTTTTTTAAGGTTCATATATACCCTATACTTATCGCTGTAAGATACTTTATATTATATACTATTGCAGAGTGGGAACACGCTATAAGAAATTTCGCAACCCCCACTTTGACTTATTATACTGCAGTAAGACAGAAGCTGATATGATAAAGTGGGACTCAAAGTACAAACAAAAGACCTTTGAGGTGTCAGCCTCTGACGAATTTAGTAAGAAAGCTGAAATTTTGACGAAAAAGGTGTTTGATTTTTGATATTCTGTGTAAATAATAATAATAAATTTTATTCCTCCGCATGTCTTCTATAAATGTTGTTTTACTGCCATTCAAAGTAAAATTTAAATAGAAGATATTGTGTGTTACGAATGTGAAAATTTATTAATGTAATTTTCCAAGCAAAAAATTTATGAATAAAAATGTTTTTGTAGATTTCCAAAGAGTTTTACGAGTGGTGGCTCGCATTAAGTAGTTCAGAATTCAAAAGCGAAATAAAACGTTCTGAAGATATTGAAGACTTGTTCCAGGTATTTAGCCTTGCATATAAGGTAATTGTTAATTTCTTCAATGTGTAGATATAAATATATCCCATTTCCTAACAATGTTGCAGGTATGGTTTGATGAGCACGCGTCAAGAGGACTTGTGCTGGATCCAAAGATACTACCTTGTGTTCTTCAATCTGTCGCGAAGTATGTCAATCTACCAAAGGTAACACACCTCATTTTACTCATTGACGGATCGATTTTTTGCTATCGATTTTTATGCTGGCTTACGTTTAAGTTTCCATATTTTCTGGTGGCTCGCGTAATAAACCTTTAGTAAACTTAAGTTTTAAGACCCCTTTGGTGCGAGCAAAATAGTTTTGAAGTAGACTACTCGACGTTCTATTATAACCTTAAAAAGATCTTCAGGGTAATCAGTCAATTGAATAATACTGTATTAGTATATCTATGGATATAATATATAAAAATATTCTTTGTATTAACAATTAACAAATGTCCATGATATTCCTGAATAAATGAAGACATTTATGAGTTTTTGAGTATAAAGCAAATAGCTAGCTGGCGCAAGGATGTATTTAAGCAAGCATCTATTATAGGTATATTATCATAAGTGTATATATTATCTGTGTATCGAATTTCAAGTAAATCCTTTATTTAGGCGTCCTGTCCAAGCGTACTGAAGAGACAGGTGGCGCTCGACATCCACATGGAGACAAGCCCCGCGCATACAACGGCATTCAACACTTGCCTTCCGCAAAAGCTGAAACACGTGCCGCCGAAGAACAACACCAAGGAAATATGGCACTGCCTTAAGATACCAGAGGACTTACGCTCGATGGCAGCTGTGTGGGATGATATCCAGCATCTGACGTGAGTTCTTTTAATTTAGTACATTAAATCGCAGTGGAGGTAACCTATTTCTATAGTTCTGACAGAATTGTCTAAACGTATCGATTTTAGTGATACATTATTTTGACCTTAACAAATATTTATACATATATTTCACAGCATTGCTGTCATTAAGACAGCAATGCTGTGAATGCTACAGCATATACCAGTGGTATTTAAACTCCTCCACATATATATAATAAACTTATTTATATACAAGAAACTTCACCACTAAAGCTGATTTTTTCACCCGGCAACAGTGCAAGTATTATAATTATATTTATTTATTTTTTAGGTCAACAAAGGCGTTCCGCAATTGGCTTGAACAACGACCATACTTACCAATGCCACCTTGCTTGCAATCCAAGAGCGAGACCGAAGACAGGAAACAGCTGTTTGTAGTGCCTTCCGACTATGTTGTCACAGGAAGAAGCGTCTCTGCGTCAGCCCAAGAGCTGGCACTCCCTGTTTCTCAGTTCACTATCGAACTCAAGGACGTGCTGAGTAAACTTTTACAATAGCTATATATCCGAAACGCAGTTACGATTGGACGCTCGCAAAGGCCGTTTATCTCTAATCTATATTAGTTCACGTTTATTTTTATTGGATTATAGATATTATTTTGATATTGAATAACGCATTTTTAGTTATTACAACTAACTAGTGTGGATTGAAAATTGTGTTGTTTGTAATGGTAACTTGTTAAGGTTGCGGAGTATTAAGAAAAGAATGTCGGGGCCGTACGTGTACTCTCCGTTGAACAAGGTGGACGTTGAAGCTGTAGTAGAGACTGAAGGCGATGATGAGGTACGTACATTTACTTAAGGTACTTTATAAGTACTTACTGGATTTAATTGTTGACTAACCACGTGACTTATGTTAATCATAAACAACTTCCTACTTTTCTGTTTATTTGTAATCATGCTGGTAAACTTGACGATTTGAGATAGTAATTATTTTATTAAACTACAACTTCTTCTATTAAGAATAGTATTAGGCACTCATTGAAACATTTAAAGCAAGTTACAGTAAATAAACCTCAATTAAAATTTGGACATAAACCATAATTTGATAGCAGCATAATTTACCTAAGTTGTATACTGCATACATAATTAAAACTATGAAAATCAGTAGAAGACCCAGAACAATTTGCAGCACTGACCACTTTTTGTATGTATGAGAGATTCACTTAAGCCCTTACCTTTTTTCATACGCATATTATCAACTATTTTGTTTATCAAAAATTATGCATGGGTTTTGAGAATGAATCGCTGGAGATGATATATCTTAACACCGCACTTTATAGCAGTAATGAAGACTTACTTTGATATTTGTGTAGAGTATACGCGTATTTGTTTAACCGAACACCACTGCCAACTTGAAATGTATGTCATCATAACATTGGTATGTTATCGGAGTCAAAACCAATTCCAGATATGATATGACTTTCCAACTACATTCGGTTATCTCTTTTAATCATGGAAAATAGTATTTTTTGGCGATATGCGCGACTCATTATCTATAACTCTGTTCTCATAATATTAGAGGTTATATAGGATTGTATGATATCATATTTAAATCCTCAATATTTAATTATTTTTATACTTAGGCTTAATTGTTTATCTAATAAGGCTTTGAACATATTTCCTACACTAAAATAGTAGTAATTATGCTTTATTATGCTTTTTAATTGTTTCTAACAGATATTATAGAGATTTTTTACTTGATTAAACCTGATTTGATAGACCACAGTCGGATTTCGACATATTCTGTCGTGTCGTTAATCTAGCTACATTTAAGCATATTGCTGTTTTCTCAATTACACTAGAACTTATTATTCATCTCCTACTTTTTTCAATAACAAATGAGAAAAGAGAACTGAAAAACGTGACATTGAAACGTCGCTGATAGATTTTTATATAGAAATAGCATATAAGGACATCAATTACAATACAAAACATCATTATACCCTTATTTGCAAATATTTCAGTTTTAATAAAGAAACGTCGTAAAACGTTAGCAAAAGTCATAGCTCTAAAAATCTTTTCCGATAAGTCGTGGGTAAACTAAACTGTTTGGTCTTTATTAAACAACAATCAAACAGAGCAAATATGCACGAAAAATATAATCTTATCTTGTATTTCCGGAGGTCATTCCGTATATCATCTTACGTTTCTCAATAAATCTATGTCAAGTGTCGTCAAATATATTTGATCAACAAATGTTTTATACACGCGTAGAATAAAAATGTCCTATGTACAAATGCGTAGAAACTAAAAAACCTCCTGCTTCAGAGTTAATCTCGAGTGGTAGTCGCCGCTCCATAACCGCGTTTTTCGGAAGAGGTCCCATACCTTTTGTTTCTCATTAAGCCATGTCACGTATTGTTAAATATATCAACATATATTTTTTACAGGCATACCATACACCTATGTCGTTACAAAGGTTTATGTTATGCCTGTTTTGTGACTGCTGGCCTTAGAGGTGCTCTCATGTGATAGCCCTCGGGCCCGCTCCAATCCCGCAAACCCTGCGGGGCATAATATCTTTCATTAGTGAACAGCGCTAGAACTGACTTCTGAGTAGTACAACATAAGGTTATTCAAAAACAAAAAGTCGTAAACTGCTTGTAAAAATTTAACTTGATTTTTTTGCTGAAATGGTACAAGATCAATAGAGTTCAAGAATGGAGTTTTTCAATAAGAGCTTTTTCAATAAGAGGCTTTGCGCACATCTGTCCTTAGACATGGTGCCCATAGACTACGTACCTACTTTAACCGCCTACCATCAAACGGGCCGTATGACTAGTAATTTAAATAATTATTGTAGATATTAAGAAATACTTTGGTTATATAATAGGTAAAAGAAAATGGAAGGTCATTTTAAGGTTTAAGCAATAGTGTATCTGATACTCGCGTCGTGAGTCGCGTCGTGTCTATTTAGATCATAGACGTAGTTTGATATCTGTTACTTAAGTTAGGGCTGGCCCAAATAAGCATTTTTATCTCGCCAGTGCCAAAAAATGCTTGTTTTCATATACTTACGAAATATTACTGTATATCTTTTATAGCATAAGATCGCAATATATATATGTATGCACTGAATGAGATGCACTAAATTTTAATTGTAGACATTCCAGAAAATACTTAATATGTACTGTTACTAATCACAAAATGATACCAGTCACGTTATTGTTCTTAAATGGTTAGTCTGCGCTAATTCAATTCTTCTTGTTCATTCTTAATGTTTCCATACTCGGTATATCAAATGTTGCGAGGATTTTTAGTATGTTCAAAAGTTACACAATAGCTACAGATACAATAACACATCTTTTAACAGTGAAATAACCAAATTCTTCATCTTTATAATTATAAGAGATATAAGCTAAATGCAAATACACAAAGCGCTTAAACAAGTTTATAATTTTTTATACCCCTGGGAAAATTTATTGGGGATATAAGCCACTAGTATTGGATTGGATTGATGCAATATCGTAAGTACAACGTGATCTTCGTATCATTAGATTAGTTGCTCACCACTCGTAGTCGCAATCGGCTACATACAATTATGGTGAATATATCTTCGTTCGCGACACCGGATAAGCCGATTACCTCACTTTCCAAAGAGGTGCCGGAACTGTAAGGCACGCTTACATCTCCGATCCCCAAGTTCTCCTAATGCTGCAGGATTAACAGACACTTTGTAGCGACTCATGGCACTTGCAGGATCGGGTTCTGACACCGGAGGTACTTCATGGCTGAGTAAACCAACCCCATTAATCAGCTTAAGGCTAATCGGGACTCATTGTTCGTATTCGCCCATCGGCAAACTCCAGGTCACTGGGGTAATACTGAGCAGACGAACATTCCTCCACTACCACAGCTAACTACACAACGCCACTGAACTCGATCTCAGAACAAAAACACCGCGCGACAGAACTTTTGCAAGAACTGCCACGTAGTTGAGCTGGTCTCTGAACCTTAAGTACCTAACAGATGACAAAGAACCCGTGGTTTGGATCCAGTAGATAAAAAGGTTGAGGAACATTGAAAACTCTAATCATTTGAACTACATTATCTACAAACTATAATATTACAATAAGACCAATTGTATGCGGCTTGCATCTAGCGCAAGTAAGATTGTATATCAAGTACACTGAGCTTGCCGGCACGTAGTCTCTTCTAGAACCTGACAGCTCGAATCACCGCAGAAAAACTTGAACTATATTTCAATTTTGCCATAGGATAGGTAGGTAAAGTGTAATAGTACCTTCTTCTATACCAGTACTTCTATACTATATATATTCTATATGTACAATACGAGATGAGGTAGGTACCGAAACGATGGTTTATATACATATAACAGCCATTAGTTCTATGCTATTTAAGATTGCCCAAATAGCGTAGATCTAAGTGTCGGGTATATCTTAATCGCCAAGCTACGCTCCCCAATAGCCAATTTCAACTGGCACCTATGGGTAGAAACATCAAAAATGATAAATACTTATCGGAAAACAGCATATTGAAAATTTCTTAATGAGGCCTATACAGGTTTAGCGGTGCAACTCCTACGGTTGATATGGTACGAGGATCATTAGATATGAAATACTAATTTAAATTCCAATTTACACTTGTACATATCCTTCGATTCAGGCTACTTTGTTGTTTTAGATCAAAGGCCACTATTTTTATAGATACATAGTATCTGCCCTTTGGTCAACGCCAGATTTAATGTAATTAATCTAAGCAAAGTTACTTCCTAATACCGATATTTATTGACTGGATACTCATAAGTTACCCTAAAATTTTTTATCTAAATAAATATTAGCTAATATTAGTTAATATTTTTTTTGTATATTCCTAAGGCACACGGAAAGTTTTAATAGAGCAATATCACTATATTTCTCTATATATAGTGTTATATAAAATATACTGAGCGTGATCTTGATCTTAATCTTTTTTAATTTTTTTACTTCTTATGTACAAAACAATACTTTTTCCATAATTTATTCCCTTAAAATTCTTAAAAATTTTTTTGCTTTCTCGTAAATTTTCAATGTTAATCCATAGAAATCAACCTAATGGAATTTACAAACCTGGTGAAGTCTGGGCAAGTTGAAAATTATAACAGTTATTGTCTTAAGAGTCATACCTACACAACTTACTTTTTTAGATGTAGATAGTTAATTAGAATTTATTTCGTTGATTATAATTAATTTCAATTAAAACATCAAACACTATAAAAGAAATATGGGGTAAGCCATTCTACTTAAAAATTAAGCTATCACGCAGGTTTCCTTATCTAGTTTTCCTTAACCTCAACTGGTACTTATTGTTTACATTTGCGATAGTATTTTTTAAGTGTACCTAATATTAAATACGAATAGAAATATGAGCCAAGTAATTCTATTTAAAAATCAAGCTATCATTGTCTCGGATGGATATATCGCCATTCTACCAGTTCCTCAAGTTTTTATAGTTATTATACAACTGTTCCTGTACTTCACTTTCAGACCATCTTAATTAAAAATTAGGAAAAACATCTACGGCTTACAGTGTGATATCTCAAAGCAATAACAATATTTCATAGTACTTAACCATACATATATCTTTTCGCGCATTTGATACGTGCACGTCTTGGCAAACCCTATCATAAGAATCAATTGTCTTTCATAATTCTTCCTGAGTTTTTCCAATCGCGTGTGCATTACGTATAGAATATAAAAATATAGAATATTTAATTGAATAAATCTATACTAATATTATAAAGCGGAACAGTTTGTTTGTTTAAACGCGCTAATCTCAAGATATACTGGTCCAATTTGAATAATCCTTTTTTTGTTGGATAGTTCAATTATAGAGGAAGGATTTAGGCATTTAGGCTATATAACATTACACTGAGACCAATAGGAGCGAAGCGTCAGTGAGAAATGTTGCAAAAACGGTGAAAATTATTCACATTTGAGGTCTTTCGTCGCATGCGCTGCATAAACGGTTTAAGTTATTCAAAAACTATGTATGAAAGAATTATTCCCTTTTAATAATAAATAAAAATTTCGCGACAGTATATGTCTATCTCTCAAGATTACTTTCTCAACATTATTTGTCGAAGAAGGCTTGCTACCATTATAATGTGCAAGCAGGCAGCGCGGCGGCGAGTGAGGGGGAGGTGGGCCTCGCCCCACCGCCGTGCTTGCCACTACCACTTGCGAGTGTATCTTTGCGAGGTACCATGCCGCGCGGCTCAGACGCGTGGTCGGCTCCTTATGGAACGGTTGATTACAGCGTACTTTATTTTAAACAAAAGTAAAAATATAATTTATGCCGAAGTACTTTGACCCATTATTTTAAAAACTATATTTTTTACATATTATTTTAAAAAAGTCTTATTCACGATTATACAATTACATAAACCAACGTGAGCAATCAAAAAATAATCTCGATAGAGTTTTCGACAAACACGCGTACGAAGTCGCGGGCACAGCTAGTTATACTTATAAAACTTTCTTTTTGGTAATAAATATTTATAGCTAACTAAATTAAGCTGATTTATTTATTTCCGTATCGACTTGACACCTGTTATCACGGAGTCCTATAATATCCAATAATATCCAATAGTTCTTCATAAAGACATATCAATTGATATAATATCGGTATTATGGAAAGAACGCCGCTATTATATACCTACAATTGTTAACCACGTATGAACTAAAGTGACCATTGGTAAGTTGACCCATGATTTCAAAACACAGTGATTCAAAGTATTCAAAATTAAATTAAGTCCAAATTAGCATTTATTACTTAATAGTAGGAAAGCTCTGTGTCTCGAGTGTTTATTGAATGCTTAACCGTGAGCGTATATGTGAGCGTGACCTCAGTCCTGTCTTGTATCTATGTCCTCTCCAATCTTGTCAATATCAAATTATCAATTTAATTATGCCATTTTTATATTGGTAATATTCTTATGATTTCAACTGATTTCAAAATCATCCATACTATAAAATTTCTAGACTAGCATATAAAAATAAACATACCTCGAAAAAATCCAGTTTAAAGTAACATTGAGAAAGTAAGCCCTTTCTCAATGTTACTTTAAATGTTTACTAAATGTAAACTAAATGTATATACAAAAACAAAAAATCTGAAGGTATATTTAAAATTACATTCCCTATAATATTTATAGCAGTTTTTTATGCGAAATAAGAATTTGCTATTAGTTTTGCAGTAGGCGATAAGTCCTACTGCAAAACTAATAGCAAATTCGATAACGTTATTTAATTATATGTTCAGGTATAGCTCAAGACCGCATAAGATGTAAATAAAGCTGTTATAAATAAAGTTTAAAATTAAATCTTTAACATAAAATCATAATAAAATTTAAAAAGAGATAGACTTATTCTCTGCGACGCCTTATTGAGCTATCCCTGACTATTTATAGCAGCATGCTTACATCATAATTATGTCATCGTTTTTCTACCTATCTCCTTTTTTACTTACAATTTAAGCCAGGTAAGATTTTGTCTACAACGATTAAGCAAGTATATCTGATTAATACTCGATTGGGTATTTAACTGTTAAGAATTGTAAATATTTATTATAGGTTATTGGTTAGGTACCTGCTACTGTTAGATAGATATGCCAATACCCGCAATGTTTTCTTCTTTTTATTTTAAAAACTTATTCGTAGCGATTTCGATGGTCACTGTCTAAATAGAAAAGTAATAATTTTAATTTATTTACTTGATGGAAAACAAACAGCTCAACACAATTCAAGAAAGACAGTTTAAGATATATTAAACGACTAACATGTTTGCACTGACAGAAAAAGAATAATAATATATAATTTAGCATGCACTTATATGCATATAGCCAAAACAATTAAAATAATAAGAGTTAAGTATTACAAAAACCAAGAATAAAGTAATTTGAGGTAAGCACATATATCATAATATTATGTATTTATATATGTCATTACCTTGTATAAATTTTGTTCTGTGCATGGACGCTCACAAGTAATAATTAATCAATAATCTATTCTAAAGTACACACCAAATACAAAGTGCCATGACCGGGAGTTGAGCCGGAGTCCCTCAGCGTAAAGCGGAGCTCTTTGCCTTCACGCCATTAAACATATAAAACTAAGAAAGACTGACAGATCACCCGAAAAATAGATTACTATTACCTATTACATCAGGTAGACCTTATACAAAAGGTCGTTTGCATTGGAACCTCACTCTCGCCTATTTCTACCGCCAAATAGCAGTGTTCTGGCCTGAAAGGTCAAAGAGGCAGTGAATTTACAGGGTAATGTGGTATAATATCTTCAACAATCATATCATTGTGATGATATAATGTGACTTGAAGATATTATATATATATATATATATATATATATATATATATATATAAGATGATATCATTGTGATGTTACGAGCGTCTATAAGCTGCAATGACGACTACTATCACGCGGACTGTATGCTTGTTTGTTGACCTGGGCTCATAAAAAAATTCTCTATAATATACGTATAAATATAACAACGAATCGACAACTTCTATGTGTATTAACAATTAGCAAATTCCATAAGTCTTATATCTAAACCCTGCCACATCTTGGTATAGCTTCTAGCCTATAAGCATATAGCACTGCTGGACACAGGTTCCATAAACGACGGACATTGTCGGTCAAATTATGTTTTGGTTTAATGTGTGATAATTTTTTATCGCTTATTATATTACTAATAAAACCAAAAGTGAGGTACCGGCAGAGTAGAATAGTACCTCCCCCTGTACCCGGTGTCGTTAGAGGCGGCTAAGGTCCTAAAACCGACAGATGGCGGTATGACCTTCTACAACAGCGTAGCTTAAATGCACAGGGCGGGGATGGGCAGCAGCATCCCCACCGCGAAAGCTGCGCTCTGCGATTGCCAGATTGCCTATGTCCAGCTGTAGACTTCCAATGACGTTGATATGAAAACCAAAAAATTCTTAAAGGCTTAAATATTCTAAATTTTATTACCTTGTGTAGTGCCTTGCAGATAAAGAGCTTTTAACCTTCCTATATAATTGCACAGCAAAGCCAAAAATATGTAAATGTTGAAATGTTTTGTGTTTTATCATTTTTTATTGGTTTACTTCATGCCTATATTTGTATCTGATAAATGTTTTTGTGTTATATCGTAAATGAGTATGAAAGACAATAATAATTATATGAGTGACTTTAATGTGTATAATTCTACTCGTATGTAGGTATATGTTGAAATATACCATAGAATCGGGTTACTTTGTCTCTAGCGGGCTAAATTTGGCATCGCAGTCTAATCTTGCCAAGCTATGATTTCACATATGGCATATTCTCATCTCATCGTTATTATCAACGTACGTGATCAGTTTTCAGTCAAAAAAATAAACAAATTTGGGTATAAAAGTACGGAAATATTTCCATTTAGAAATGTGAAAATTTCCCGTTAGTTATAAAGGGGCTCGCTGCGAGTGCCAACTGGAGTCCTTATTTAGGCTACTTTAATATTAAGTATAAAGAGGTGAGGTGAAATTAAAAATGAAGTTATAATCAGATTGTTGAAAAAAAACAAAACAGACTGATTGAAACCATTTAATAGAGGGCTTGGCTTGACAAAGACACATCAAATATTATATCATTGCTTTGATAAACAAT
>JACJUM010003237.1:8305506-8419133 GCA_020976665.1 Heortia vitessoides | reverse complement strand
AATTCAGTAGCTCCTGAATAAATTTACTGTACAATGCTAAACAATATATAAGAACCCTAAGCAAAAAAAAACATGTTCATAACATTACATCAATTTTTTTGGATACACATGGAAGTATTTACAATATACTAGCAACCCCTCAATGCAGTTTAAATGCAAAGGGAATGACGGGGAAGGACAACAGTATTCTCGCCTCAGAGATATACTGTCCATTGCCATTATTCATAGCCAAACAAACAAACGAATTCAACAAAAATATTAGATGTTATTTAAATACAAATAAATCGGACGAAATTTATTCTCCTAGGAACAAAAAAAAATTTGCTTACTAATCATTTGTTTACACATTTATAGTAATTTAACAGTACCATAAAAATTGTTTTGTTTACTTTTGTAGTAGCCCTGTATACTTAGTATCAGTTCAGTAACATATCGATTACCGATGCAAACGGGCGTGTTTTTCATCTCGACTAGTCGCGGGCTTGTGTCAAAATGTCGCCGCTACCATCATTTTCGGTTACGAACGAGTTGAGCGACTCGAAAATGTCTCACGAACAAATGAGAATGAGTGCCAGAAGTGAAATAATGAAACTTAATGTGTTTTTGTTAAGGTTAGAAAAACAGTACAAACAAAATCCTATTTAATAATAAGGCCCTTGGTAGTCCAAGAGCTGGTAGTATAGTGGGTCGGTTAGAATTGCAGCGAAAACTCGTGCAAGATCTCTTTCTCTTTACCTAAATGGCAGGCCTAATCATAGGAAGCGGGAATTAAGCAAACATTTTTGTGTTTTTATTTTCAGTGGAACTAAGAGACCTGTACTTTTAAACTAATTTAATTTTGAGCAATATTTGCCTGTGGCTTTGTTCGTGTAAAATTTGTACTCCGAAAAACGTATTCAACTAACATTAATGATTTATCCAATGCGATGTTATTAAAAATTATGCTAAACGTCCCACTTGCGTGAAATGACTTTAATAAATCCTAAATTAAATGCGTGACTAATGTTGTAATTATAAACTTACGTATCGATTTTCATACTTCTAACTTCAGTAATGACAAAGTACTAAAACTACTCTTGGATTTCATAATTCCCAATTTTATAAAATCATGGATCAATGGTTCATAAAATGCCCCATTTCAAGGAAATCAATTCAGCGGTATAAGCGTGAAAGGGTAACAAAATACATAGTTACTATAAAATACGTAATACTAGCTAGCTCTCCGTCCGCGATTTCGTCGGAGTTTTCGGAGTGAGTGCGTACTTAAAACCGTTCTCAAGATTGTTGCAAGGTAACCGAAACGTTGAACAAAAAATGAAAAAGTTAGATAAACCGCGTTTTAAAGCCGTTAAAAGAGTAGTAGTTAGCCGTGAAGAAAAGTATTATGATTAGTGAACGCATAAATAAGTGCATAAACTGCGTCACTTTATATCCTATTTCACGGGAGTTCTTCCGCTCAGATAAAGTGTAGCCTATGATTTTTTTTCTTCTCGAACTATATCATTGGGTTCGATATGTATATTTGATACTAGTAGTGCCCCGAGGTTTCAACCGCGTGATTTCGGTTTCCATGAGAATAACATATTCGATAAAATTAGTAAGTTGGAGTAACTTAAGACACCTAGTCACAAAATGAGATGTCAGCAATAATAGTAGTTAACAAGACTTATAAACCAAATATAACATTTTATTTAAATCACTGGAAACCAGAGAACTAATAACCCCGCCCCCCTCCCTTTAAAAAGTTATTTAAATATATCGGTAAAACCCACTTCCATCTTAATATGAGTATAAATATTTAAAGTGTTTGTAGCGCCTACTCAAAATAGTCTACCAGCTCTAGTACTATATTTAGATGTAACAGACAGACAAAGGGATCTCCCTCAGATTTGATTTTGAATGGTGTTTAAGCGGTCTCAATAGATAGAAATTGATTTCGATATGATACGGGCCCAACCCAGTATTGACCTGGTTCGATTGTATGTTAACAACTTTACCTAAACATTAGGGTCAACCAAAAATATGACGTCACTTATCATTATATTATGAGTCAAATTTAAGAAGGTTAGGAAGGTAGGACACGCTTTACAACCTACAATATCAACATATATTTGAGAATTCTGCTTAAGAAGTTCGGTCACATGTATTTAAATAGACGCCATTAAATTTAACGTATGATTATTTTTCATGTTTCAAAGCCTTTAATCTATACTAATATTAAAAAGAGGAAATATTGGATTGTTCATTTGTTATGTACGGTTTAACTCAAAATTGACTAGAATAATTTCAATAATTCAATCATTAGGCTACATCTTAACATAGGCTATATTATATTTTATAAAATCAAACTTTAAATATCGAAAATGGCACGATTTATATTGTGCGCTATTAACGAATAAACTCAAGAACTTAAAAAAATATTAAATAATTGAAAAGTTACATAATCGTTAAATAATATATGCTTTATATTGCCCCTGAATTTCGATGGGAACTCTGCGGGTAAAACCGGGGGATCCGGCTAGTTTTATTATATGTAGGGTGCAAGCACTAAAAATAAAATATACCACCCACAATGTATATCTTTTTCATTGTTCAATGTGTGTTAAATAAAGTTGTGTTTAAGTATTATATTTGTGATTCCTCTTTTGCCATCGCCTTATCACAAAATCACGTAAAAAAGAAACTTCAATTGTTAAGAGCAAGTGAATACGCACCAGTGTAAAGTTACTTTTCCACATGTTACAGTCATACATATTACTAATATAGTATAATTGTAACTTCCGTTTAGATACTTGATAGTATGTTGATATCTCTGTCGATTAGTGAAGGAAACACCCTATTGTAATTCATTGTGCCCTTCATATTAGATACAGACACACAAACAAACTGATCTAGATCTATATATTTTAATAGCAGACAGCCATATAATATTCGCGATAATTACACATTTATTATTGATACGTTCAGCTTAGATAAGTGATAACTTCATTTTTTATTCATTTGCAATCTAAATCGCGTAAATTAAACGTGCTGGCCATCAACGTCGTGAGCGGGCGACCGATACTATCATGAACTGATATTTCTGATATTTACTATTGTGATTATAAATTATTTATTGTGCTTTTATGTTGTGTAATTCCATAGTTTATTGACAAAAATGGCGAAGCCAAACATTGATAGGAAGGAAATGCTCGAAGAAATTATAAATAGACAGAAGTTAGGTGATAAAAGGTTTCACTCTGAGACGTCGCTGCAACACTTGGAAGAAGATAATGATGGATTGGAAATGAGAAGAGATCCCGGGGTGTGTATTTATTATTACGTTCCTAATTACAATTGTCTATATTCTCGTGAACTTACTCTTTTTGTCTTTGAGAGGTTCTATGCATAGAAAATGCTGGATGATTGTTTTATTAATTACACATTTTGTATTTCTATATATAAAATATAAATATATAAAACTCGTGTCTTGGTGTTTGTCCTTGTCCTTACAACGGCTCGACCGATTTGTATGAAGTATTTTATGTGTACTTGATAGGTATGAGAATAGGCCGCCAAGTACATTTAAGAGGATAAGGTATGCAACAAATTTTTTGGTAATAATTTATGTGGCAGATTACCGTTTCCTGGGTCGGCTAGAACTTTTAAAATTCAATTGGACAGTGTTCTAACGGTAATTGAAATGAAATCTCATAAAACAGATACAAGCAATTAAATTTATTAAATTGTCTTCTTCCTTTCAGCTGTAAAGTTGTTTGCACTGTCGTTTGATTGTCCGCGGCGTGAGCCCAAGGCATAATAGCGAACTTTGTTTCGTGCCGCTCATGGCAAAGTAAAAGCAAAAAACAATGTGATTGGCATATCTGAATGAGAACTGTAAGATGAAGTGATAGCTTTAGACATAGTAATACATAATTTTAACCTTTAGGAAAGTAGTAAATGTCATAAATACATGTTTTTAGAAATAATAAACAATTCTTTAAATGAAGTCATGTGTCAATTTAAATAAATTAATTATTATTGTGTTACATGAACTAAATTATCGTTAGGTAATTTAAAAATAATCAATAGTTTCTGCGTAAAACAATTAACAACCGTACATTCTCAAAATGATTAAATCAGATGTTTCTGTTTATTTTGCGTCAACACCATCCCTGAATTTCATGAAATTTTACGTTTACCACTGTACATTATCACTATAATTTATTCATTTATTCTATGTCAGGTTCTGAACACATCTGTAAATGGCTCGACACCAGCTGAGGAGTTCCCCGAGCGGCGGAGAACCATGTCGCAGCCGGGTCCCGTGTCTGGGGGTCTGGTGACGGCTTCCGCCGCCCGTGCATTGAGGAAGAGACCACCACGCAACGTCGCGTATGCTGACGAAAATGTACGTAATAACGTTTTTCACAACATTTCTACAATATATGAGAAGGCGAGAAAACCGATTGAAATTTAAAAAAGAGGAAAAAATATACGCCATCGAACATGCAATAATAAGACACATTCCATCTTAATAATTTTTCAACTATAAGTCCTGTTTTTTAATAATAATGATATTTCTTTATCCTGACCAAATGGAAAAAAACAAATACGCCAATAAATTTTTAAAATTTATTATAGTAGTAACTCAGAATTTATTATATATGTTTATAAATTCAATTCAGTCCTAGAAAAGGTAAACCTATAAAACAAAGTTATGTATTATTTCTTAATAAATTGTGACTTCTTGTTGACGTTATTCTCATTACATAAGATATGACATAACTAGGCTAAGCCATGTGATACTTCCAAACGTCTATTAATAAAATGGTATTAAAATCGGAAAAGAATCTGAACTACGTATTATACTATTTATGTTTTATGTTATACGAGAATATTTAACTTCGATCGATGGATTAGAGTTTATCAAATACAGCAGCTTAGCACAGTAAGCCATTACTGTGCTAAGCATAAAAATTAATTAGTACATTAATTTTAATTGAATGTTTAGCACCCAGTTAGCCTACGATGAAAAATTTATTAGTCTTTGTTACATCTCCGTTTTGGTTCAGCTGATTAAATTTATATTATACTTTTAGTTATCCTTGGAAGGAACTTAAAGGAAGTTCTTGTAGATCTTATCTTGTTTTTATTCTTGGTAAGAACGTTTTAAAAAACCTAGCTACGGACGCTAGTACACGCCAGGGGTGTCATGTATTCATGCCAGTTAAGCTACAAACAATACTACGCCGTATCGGATCAACACTCAATCTAAAGACTCTGTAAATTAACTGAATACATTGGCGTATCTAAGGTTAATTTTTATGGCCCTGGCTGGCTGGCCTGACACGCCAAGCCGATGCGCGAGCCTAATATGCTGGTCCACCTGGCCCCTCCTCTATACATATCTATGTCTAGATATGTAAAAAATAATGTAACATCGGCCATTTCACATTAATAACGCAATAATACAAACACTGCATTTAATGGGTATCAAATTGTTGATTATTATTTATTTTAGAAACAAGAAAAACATCTAAGCTGTAACATTAGTATTGGTACATATTCGTTACCCATATAAGCAAACACTACGAAATAAAATTCAATTTTGATATGATAACTAACTTATCAGCAAAGCGGAAGGAATATGGTACTTAGAATTCAGATAAAATTCTCTCATTTCACTGATAAATTTAATCTTGACATTTCTCATTTTGAAAGAGTACAAAGAAAAAATAATTAGTAATTTTTTTAAGACAACAAGCATACATTCTTTGTTATAGTAAGCGTCAATGCAGCCTGTAGACGCTCCTAGTGATCCTAGTGATTAGAAAGATATTATGCCACATTACTCAGTAAATTCACTGCCTCTCTTACCCTTCAGACCAGAACACTGCAATGCGAACATAAATAGATGAGATTGAGGTACCAATGCTTACGACCTATTGTATGAGGTCTACCTTATGTAATGTATTACCTTTACTCCTCCAAAGAGGAGGTACTCCTGTCATAAAGACTGTAAATAAAGAAGAAATTTAAGATTTAGCATAGTTACAATTAAATTAGTGCAGGAAGTTAAAAATGTACGCAATAAGAATTGCGACCGTTTAGTAATGCCCTTATTTTTTTTACCTGAGATAAAACTTCTTTATCTGGGCTAAACCAAGAGAATAAATCTTCACTATGGGTACCTCATACTTACCAATTTTGCCGCCAAACTACTACTACTACATAATCCTTTTAATAAGTACACGAGTTTTACGACGCGTGCGTTCACAGTCTAAGATTACATAGCTTGTTTACTAATTTAAAAAAAGACATAGCATGGATGCCTTCCATTTATCAATGCAGACTTAAGTATATTAATTTCTAACAGTGAGCGTTACCTACTCATAACCATCATTATCATCATAACAGCCATAAAAAGTTCACTGCTGGACATAACCCTCCCCAAAATAGTAAGTAAGCGTGGTAGAACGCTGCTGCCCATTTCCGCCCTGTTGCATATGCGTAAAACTGTTTCGGATGGATATACCGCCATCTGTCGGTGCCGGTTCCTCAAGATCTGCATCTTGCTGGTGCAGGATAATTAACTATTCTAATCTACCGGTACCATACGGCCAAACTAACAAATGAAACTCCTTTTTTCACCGCTCTTAAACGCTATTTATTTAACATATAACATTTTTGTACGACGTTTCGATTACTTTGCGGCAACCGTTTTCAAGAATGGTTGTGTTGTGTCGGGATTTAAAATTTAATTTTTTTTTAGCTTTAAATAGATATTTCCTTCAGTTTATAAGTGTGTCCAGAAACAATAAAAAAATAATAATATAAAATAATCTAAAAATAATATAAAATAATAATATAAAATATAGATCACTATTCTAAATTAAATAAAGCAATACATAGTAACCATTTTCTTTTTTAAAAACCATACCTAATAACTGATAAAGCTAATAATCGCTATAA
Source organism: Heortia vitessoides (assembly GCA_020976665.1). Taxonomy (NCBI): domain Eukaryota; kingdom Metazoa; phylum Arthropoda; class Insecta; order Lepidoptera; family Crambidae; genus Heortia; species Heortia vitessoides. The sequence goes on along the minus strand of JACJUM010003237.1, from coordinate 8,412,179 downwards.
ACATGCCACTACCGCAAATATATTATAAAAGTAATCTATAGAGCAGTGAATAATCTAAATATATATTTACTTACATCATGTATATACTATTTTTAACTTAATGATGCTACATTTATGGTTCGACAATGATCAAATTTATTTACTCGTATCATATAATAAAGATATATCATATGAACCTAAGCGCACTTCGCTGTGTCTTTGTTTGTGGCTTGTTTTCGATTTGGCTAAAAATTATACAAAATTTATAATATTTACATAGTGACAAGAAAGTGTAATATATTCTAAATTGTGTATACAGATATTAGAATAAACTGCTAATCCAAAATGAAATAAAAAATTAATCCATTTTTGATTTTTTATATCCTTACTTCCTTACTATTACTTATTAATATTATAAATGTGAAAGTAACTATGTCTGTCTGTCTGTCTGTTACGCTTTCCCGCTTATACCTCTCAACCGATTTTGACGACATTTGGCACAGACAGTCTTAAGACCCTGAGAAAGGACACAGCCTATTTTTTATTTCGAAATAAGGGTTGTAAGGGGTCGAAAAGGGGGATGAAAAGTTGTATGGAAGTATCGCTATTTTAAAGCTAGAAACTTGAAACTTATTTTTCAGGCCATTAATTCGATATAAATAAACATGACATTCAAAGTTTATATAAGTTAAGGTAAAGAGGTATGGTATCCAAAAAACTATTCTACGCGGACAAAGTCGCGGGCACAGCTAGTAAACTATACTCGTATAAGCTTACTATCAACTTTAAAAATTGGTCAGATTAGCATAGATTAATTTATAGCCGTGTGTAAAAATATGTTGACGTAACTAATTAATATATGTATGTATGTAAATCAATATAAAAATGGGTCAATGATTTGGAAATTCAAGCAATAATATTTATTGGGTACTTATACATACGATACGTAGATAAAAATAGGTTTATTGATAAACAATTTCTACGTTTCTATCAATAAAGAAAAATACGCAACAAACAATATCAGGATCATTTTAGACAAAGAACTGTACTGTTATTTTTAATGTGTAGTATACGACCAACTATAAGATCTGTTTTATGTTATGAAGGCAGCAAACAAACATACGGTCTGCTTGATGATTAACGTGTCCGCAGCCTAAACTCACGCGTGTTATTATAAAGAGTTCACTATTGTGTCGCCAAGCTTGGGAACTGAACATAGGATGTCACATTTAGCCAGTCATTTCACTCTCACACTTCGAACAGCAATTTGAACACTGCTATTTGGCGGAAAAAATACCTACCTTTAGCCCTCTTTTTTGTAATAGATATAACTATTATCAGTCATTGCTAATGTTCCGCGAACCCAGCGTCCGCGAGACATCACTCTGGTAGCGCTGAAATGAACGATTAAATAGTCCATTAGATTCTTCGAAGAAAATAGCGTAGCACGTTTCGTTTTATAACACTGCCAACCTACAATTACTACCCTAATCTTCTATATAATACTAATAATAACAAAACAACTTATTTGGACGTCCATTTTCAAATTTAATATTTAGTTCATAACGTTGGTGTAAATAGACTAACATATCAATGTCTATCGGTTTAAACTAGTGTTAGTTATATAAATGAATATGACAGTAGAGTCCCTATCTCGAGCACCTGCTTTCGCCACTTAGGCCTAGCATTTGTTACTGTTCTCTTATTTCAGATAAGACTTTAAATACAATATATTTGTAATACCTCTGTAATCCGTTAATAATGCTGCTTTAAATTAAATTGAATTGAAGTGTATCTAGTGTGAATTTACTAAAAACATTCTTTCCAAATGTTTGTGTATAATGAAGGTCATAAAAACAAGATACATATTTAAGATACCGAATAACTCCTTGATTAAGGGTATCAGCACGTCCAACAGAGTTTTATATACATTTTCTCCGTTCCACTAAGAAATCAGGCCAGCAATTTGGTATTATAAAATATGAATAAAATGCAGACGATGAATCATGTCGTAATGTTTTTTTTATATTTCAAGGCGAGCGGCTCGCGTAATCGTAAATGAAAACTGTATCCTATTCCAGTCTCGCGTTGTTAAGAGAATATTCTGAGATATTGTTACATAATCTGGTAATTTTTATTTATCTCCTTCTTTAAACTAGATGTAGAAATACGACCTCTGTACCTCTGTTAGATTAGATGTAGTTTTAAAAGTACCTATGAAGAAAATGAAAGAAAAAAGGTTTATGAAAATGTACGGTACGTAAGATAGGACACCAAAAAGGATTCATCTTATAGGCCTCTCCGAAAAGGGGCATTTGCCCATAATGGCCGCGCTGGCAATCACAGAGCGTAGCTTCTGCGACGGGGTTGCTACTGCCCTTCCCCGCATTCTTTTCATTTGAGCCACACTGTTTCGGATGGATATATCGCCATCTGTCGGTTTCGGTACTTCAGTCGCCTCTTACAACACCTGGTTCAGGGGTGGTACTATTTCACTGTGTAGGTAACCCACGACAAATTAATTCGCGATTAAAATAATATAATTCCTTTCAAAAAGAAATATGTGGTGTTGGATTATTAATAAATGCGTCAATGTTGAAAAAAAAATTAGCATATTATTTTATCCCTTATTGGATCCCGTTTTGGATAAGCATTTTACTATTTTTTATCTATTTACCGAGAACCAGAAATGATATAATACTTTTATGACTTTTAGGAGGAAGCGTGTATTTGATCATCAAATATTTGTCAGCAATAAGAAAAACAATAGGTTATGATCTCCACACAGTCACCGCCATAGTCATACATAGCACCTTATCAATAATAAAAATGCCCAAACCGTTACAAAACATGAGTAACTACTTGAAAACGTTTATCATTGTGAATCATCCACATGTTTGTTTCTAAACTTCCGGAATAATATATTTACTTCGCACTTAAGTAAACAAAGACCTTTTTAGTTTGTTGGACATGCCTATTTTACAATAGCTATAGTAATCTTTAAGATGTAATAAAAATATGTTTGCATTTCGAAATTAGGTTACTTTTAAATATTTTTGATTAATTGCCAACAAGAAAAATAAAGGTAAGCCAAGTATAAGAAGGAACGCTGCCTTAAAAATAAAGTCTTTATTAAAGGTGAGCATATCAGTTAACAATAAAATTGAAACGGTTTATCAGATATTGTAAACATTTAGTTTTAATATTTTTTTATACATACTCGTATGTGCTATATAACTCACTAAGACAGGCTCTAGTAGCAAAATAATAAAAGATAATTCTTATTGAATTTATTAATTTTGATATTTTGGGTGAATCGAAGAGTCTATAACTCAAGACGGTTAACAATGGAATCAAAATCGGTTTATACAAAATCAACTATTGGTTGTTTAGAGGGCTTGTACAATATTAATAATAAAATAGTACAACAGAAATGTGACAAATATTATATTATATAATTTTATTATAGTAAATTAACTAATTAAATAAGTTAATTATTAAAAAATCTATATAAATAAATATTAAGTTTCGAAATATATGTACGCAAGTCTTACAAGTTTGGTAGGACAATAAGTACCCCAAATTTGATAGGTAATTCTTCTTTTGTTGTATTTGTAATAGTCTTGGCTGGCTATGCACGAAAACGTTTCTATGGAAAAATATATATTACCTAATGTTTGTGCAAATAGGTAATTTATAGGTAAGACTCTTAATAACGGGATAGAAACTCTCACGGTAATGAATACAATTTTACTATGGCCCGAACGCAGTCGGAGCGAACCGATTATATTTTTTTAGCCTTTGAAATATAATAATTATCTTTAAATAAGAATAGGATAGAAACGAATATAAAGCCGATAAATCCTCAAGTACAGATTTTTTTATCAACCAACCAAAGAAAAATAGTTATAAACTTGACTAGGTACATGTATCTACGTCATAAATAGTCTCCGTAATATCTCAACATGTTTTCCCACTTTTGTAACAAGCGATTAACGCACGATTGTTAATTTTGATAGAATAATCATATTATTTGAAAAGAAATCAGCTAATCATACGACGTCACGCGGATAACTTAATTAATTATGATTAAAGTTGAATTATCGTAATAAGATAAACCATAAGTTACACAAGTCACATGACAAATCACTGATAGAATTAACAAAAATTTACGACATTATGTACTTTTACAGATTTATTTTTTTGGAATTTAATACAATTGGCTAATACGAAGATTAAAGTATCAACCCTTACAATGTAATAGCATAATGAGATTTGTAAAAAGATTTGATTGAAAGTGTGCCTAAGATAACAAGAGATGCCTTTGCACTAAATATACCTATAACTAACAGTACACCTCACAAAATGTTACTCGCTTGTATCTATAAACTACGTTCCCTCATATAATTGGATAATATTTTGTTTTTCTATAGAAACTTTGTGGTATTAAAAACAACATAAAAAGAATAATCCATTTTGGTAAACTCGTCCCTGATTTATGCACGTACGTACACTTTAAAGATTAAATTTTATTTATGAAGAAGACTGCTCATAGCCACATAGTAAAAACCACGTAACTGCTGCATTAAAATATTGTTTAATACAATATTTTCATAAAAACCGATTTTGTTGATCCTGTACGATAAGAATTACAGCAATATCATGAAAATCATACACGTAATATCATGAAAACATTACAAGGGATTATAAGTGAAATACTAAGCATATACTATTACCAAGGGGGATACGCAGTGGGGGGGGGGGGGGTTTATATTCTTGCTAAATTAAATATTCCTAATTAAATAATGTCATCTACGATTCGGTTTTTTAAAATATGATTTAGAGTACTATAAATATTTTTTTCAAAGGCAGTTAAAAATGTTTGTACTAAAAAATAATTTAATAGACAATATACACAACCGCTTGGCCTTTTTAAATGCCTCGCTTTATTTTTTAATAGACGCCTCACTTTTTTGTTTGGTTCGGACTAAAGTGACACTAAAATGGGGCAGACTATTATTTTGCCCTGTTTTCAAAGTAAATTTATTTTAAGCTTCGTTCGTAGTTTAAACAGCGAATTCATATATATGGGCGCAATGGGTTGTAATGATTTTTAACATAAGAACTATATGGATAAGTCACAAATAATTTTATTTTTATATTCAAATTCAAGCTCTCAAATATATATCTTTACTATGTCTAGAGGACAGTTTAAGACTAAAATAATTGAAGGTGTCGATGTTAATGATATTAAAACGTGTAACTTAAACCAATTTCCATTTTAACTATGGCCAGGTTCATACCCTGTATCCGGAAATGTTATGAAATATATTTCGAGTCTATTCAAAGTTATCTATGAGAAATGATAATCTATTTTCGTTTCATTTCCTTAATGTCATTGAACAGATAATTGATATATTATAAACAGACAATTCAGTAGCGTACTCAGTATGTGTTCTTATCAACTGTTAATAGACATTGAAAGGCAACATTCGATGAATAATCAAGTTAAAAAAAACGATAAAGGGTTCGTTGTAAAAGGTATTCCATATCGTCGAACGGCGGGCGCGGGCTGTGTTTGTGAGGCGGGTCACTCCCGCGCAGCCAACTGTAAACCTTTTGAGTCCATCGGGCCGCGAGCAGCCCTCGCCCTCCCCTCCCCCGTCCGCTTCCCCGCCCCTGACGCCTGTAAATACCTGCCGCGGACAAACCGTGCCGCACCAACGCCTCGCCTAATGAAAATTCAATCTTTATTTTTCTCTTTTTTTTCATCTCGTCAGCCAACTCGCCACTCTGTACCGGCCAGTCATTCACAATCGGAATTGCCATTATCTACAATAATGCCAGCACGTACCAGTATTGTACGATAAATAATGTTAATCGAGTTTTTAATCACGATCCTTATTGTTTCGTCAGAAGTCGATAAACGTTTGTTTTCTTTAGGAAATACCAATTATAATCATGTAAAATTTATTCCCACAATCAGGGCACACGTACGTTGACACTTTTAATCCGTGACGTTTGGCAATTATTTAATATTGTATTCGTAATCGCATCGATTAATCAATGTTCTAGTACAAAACCCTTTACAAAAAAAAATCGAATGGATTGCTATAACGATAACTAATGGGCTACTTCAAAGATTGTCATACTGTTCAACCTCAATACACGAAAAGTGCAAATTCGTATTTGCTTGTTTTTTTTTATTTAAATGAACACTGTGTTATTTAGGTACATGTATGGTGTTAATAATCAGATGATAATACAAATTAATCAAAATCATGAGTAGTTTATGATCATTTATAACACCAAGTGAATTACATGTATATTTATGGATCTTTGAACAAACAAATATATTTATTGCATCCGTCTGATAAACGAAAGAAGCAGTAAAAATCTAATGTTAGCATATACTTTAACTACCTTCATACTATTCATTGTTTCCTTGTTCATAATAGTATTATAAACACAAAAGATTTGTATTTTTATTTTTGTAACAAATATGCTTAGAAACTGCTGAAGCAATTTTATAATTTCTTTCACTAATAAAAAGCTACGTTCACCTGGAATAACATATTATAACTAAAATGGCATTACGTAAACGAAATTTATAAAATTATTTATAAAACACCAACAAATAAACTCAAAATCTACTAGATCAATTTTCAAAACTATTTACTAAAGATAAGTTATATTATCAGGAAGTAACAAAAACTATATTTTATTTTATGTTAACGCGGAGCGCTGCTATTTTATATGATAACTAGAAGAGCCCCGCGGTTTCACCCGTGTTAAATTGTAGTACTTTTTTATTAACTTTCAACCTCCCCTTTTGCCCGCGTAATGATGATTTTTGACAAATTTTACACTTATTTTAAACGAAGAACCTAAGAATATCTCTATAAAAAATCAGCGTCTCATACTAACTTTACCCCTTAAGGGTTTTATCCCTTAAGGGAGTAAATTTTCAAAAAATATTTTATAGAGGTTCTCTAGTTACAAAAGGAACCGCTGTGCTAAATTTTAAGTTTTAAACCCTAAATTTTAAATTTTAAGTTTAGGTCCTGATTTGTTAGTCAATCAGCCTCCAATTTTATATGTACAGTTATAGAAATTTTTTTTTTCAATTTATGGAATGTTTCTAGAGATCACGGCAAGATCAGTTACAAATAACAAATTTGTCCAAATCTTTATTCCCGTCAATTTATATACATACATTAAAAGCCCTTATTTGTATTATTTTTATGAACTCTTAAGACTGAGGATTTATAACGCCTGCCGCATGTAAATGCCTAACATGAAAGTGCAGTACTCGAGTTAGTGCACAACAAAGGTGGATTGTTCGATGAATTTTTCCCTTTCGATATTTCCCGAAACTCGCTGTCGAGGAGCGCGGCACAGTAATGGGATTAAAGTGAAATACAGGATGGTGTCGATCGAGAGAAACAAGCGACTAATGAAGTTATTAATCCGATTTTGTACGGCTTTCGATATTCATACCGGCCACTTTTTTAGTCGTTCCGAATGGAAATATGTTGCGCTTGCTGCAGGGGTATAACCGTATTGTTTTATTCACAGGAGTTGCCGAAGCTTATCATGGCTAACAGGGTAGACGATTCTGGGAATATAACACCCACAGGTACGTTTTAAACAAACCTCAACTCAGCACAGTTTATTGCAGCAACATGTTGAAATTTAGTTCATTGATTTAAAGTTTTATACACGTATAGTTAAGTTGCAATTCCGCTATATATATTGTTTATCTTAAAGTAATGATATTTCAAACCTAATCAAACTTTCGGCATCAAGACCTTTGAATTAAGAGAGTTGACAAATAGTCAATAGAGAAACTTACACTGTGTCAATCAAAAAGGTGTGCAAAAAAAATTTAACAGGACATTTGCCAGTTATATAACGTTAACTTGATTATTAAAACGTTAAAAACATGTTCTATTTTTAAATTTATTTCTTAAATGTTACCATATACCCACGAAAAATAGATCTTCTTCGAGAATATTTGGTGTGATAATTTCTTACGATATTAATTCTTACTTAAATGCAGATAATTAGAATTTGTTTTAAATACAGTCACTGAAATATTATGGATTAAAAAAATGAGAGTTTATTAGACTATTTTACCAGTTTTTAGAAACAAAAGTTATGTTTATAATAATACATCTATAGAAAATGCTCAGTCACATTGTTTTTTTTATACTAACTATGTGACGCGACGTGACAAGCTTACGATCCACGTGATAATAAGCGTCAACGCTGCCTATTGACGCTCATGTTAGAACTTCATCAACTTGAAAGTTAATAAATTAAATTATAAACATTTAATGTGATATAATCTAATACTCTTAATCTTAAGAACTGAAAGTCACCATAGATAATTAAAATATTCCATAAATTAACAACAGTGATTTAAATGATTTTGCTGACAAATATGTTCTTTTTTTCTAAATATTCACCAGAATTTTTCATTGCTCTGACATACGCTTAAAGGTCGTGGAAAATTTATCTGCAGCACACTATTCATAGTATTTTGAGAATATGTAATGATAAAATGCCTTTTTCATATATATTGTATGGGTATCTCGCATCCCTATATTGATAGAAGGTTTGTCAATTTACAAATAACAGAGCGAGAAAAAAAGTCCTGTGATATAACATAACATCACATAAATAATTAAGATTTTATTTTATAGGTGAACGGAATAGTCCAACCCCGTACAATGGCACCTTGCGAAATGGAGACGCAAAATCACTCAGTGAGTACCTATACTATTTAATTTTATATATTGACAGTCTTACCTAATCCTAAAGCCCACTTTATGTATGAAAACACTGATGTTTTATACTGACATACTTGTGTTTAATCATCGGACAATTCTTGCTATTTTACTGAGGTTATTGATTAAAATAACTTCTGTTAAAAATTAAATAGTATATCTACTGTTAGTATCAATATGTATTTATAATCATTTACTTACAAAGTTACCAATATTTAATAACAGTGATAAAATAAAACAAACTTCTAATCGTCGAAGTTAATTATTATTTCATGGTATCATTATAACCAAAAAACTGCTTTGTTGCGGCTTTAAAATGCTTATTTTAAATAAATATTACATTTGTTTATTTACAAACTTTTATTTAAAAGTAAAAAAAGACCATTTTAAACCTTTTAAAAAGTAATCCTGTTAAAATTAGTCAACGCGTAAAAGTTAGAAATATCTACAACCCAAACAAACACTTATTACTAAATAAAATCAATTAAAACAATAAATAACTAATGCTCCCACAGACAATGCAAATAAATCTATACTATAAAATATTTTAATTATAAAATGATTACATTTTAGAACATTTCCTTGCAGATAGCTATCGTATGTACGCTTCGGCAAACGATCTGCGCTCCGTCGTCACACCGCGTAAAAGGTCTTTCGCTACAATGGACGCACAGTCTCTGAGGTCCATTGAGACCCACGCGCCTCCTCCGACCAGCCCCGAGGATAATGCTCGGTTAACCAAGTAAGTGCTAAAAAAACCATATAATAAAAAAGCTATGCGTCATTGTACTTGTTAAAGTACAAATGAGTAGTTCATAAACTTATATACTCGTATACTTAAATACTACCACGGAGCATGACAGATCCAGAAATACTCCTGAAGCACTTGTACAATAAATTAAATACTATTAGGTTTATTACAATTTTCTTCTAAGGAAAACTGGTTTATTTAATAAGAGTATTGTCTGTATTATTATTAGTGTATTAGTATGGTGGTACATACTAAGGCATAGGTGAAGGTGATCAATTTAGTAAACTTCTTATAAAACAATCGCCATACATATATTTCAATAAATAAACGAAACTATGAGTAGATAGAAAGATCAAGAAATGAGGAAACATTGTTAAACATTAAATGTAACCAAACCACCAAATAACACTACATAATCAGGTATTGAAATAAATAAGAAATGTAAAAAGATATCTTAAGCTAGCAACACATTAGTGATGTTCTTGAGAATCACGAGGTAATGGTGAACCTTAACATCAAATGGGCCACATTCTCGTTTTTTAATCGACTTAGAAGGGACGACAATTGTGTTTATTTTAAATGACTAAGTCGACAAAAAAATTTGCATTCCGTAAAGCGGTACCGCGGCCTACCAACGCTTGTTCTATCTCAAAAAATAAAAAAGAATATCTTTTATATTACAAAGATCATATTGTTATTACTCTACTTAGGTCGTCTGCATCGGTACCTCACTCTCACCTATTTCTACCGCCACATAGCAGTGTTCGCATTACTGTGTTCCGGTTTGATGGGTGAGAGAGGTAGTGAAATTCCTTTGTAAATATTGTGACATAGTATCACGGGGTTGGCGACACGCTGGTGATATCCTTGTCATCAAGCAAACCGTATGCTTATTCGCTGACTTTATAATATATTTAAAAAAAAAGATTTGACTGGCTTTGTAGCACATTACACAATAATTTCAGTGCCGCTCACCGCCGCTGTCAATGCAGAGGTCTAGTAGGACCTCTAGTAAATGTTCGCATATATTGTGACTATTATGAATTAATTGCAATTACTATAGGTTTATATATATTATTGGTATATATTATTGTTTCAGAAAATATCTCACTCTAGTCGTTAGTTGCATTTACGCTACCTTATTAGTTACACTTGGATTCATAATTTATATAGGAAGCCCTATGGTTGCGTCTGAAATATCTGTCGTAAGTATTACAACGTTACTTTTTCTTTTATAACATTATTTGACAATACAAGATAATTAATTATATTTGCATATTTCAGATATTTTCTATTATCTTGTGTGGCACTGGAATGATTTACCATATTTATTTGCTAATCGACATAAGCCGTTACAAAGGAACCGCTTTGAAAAATCAAAGAATCAAATCAATGCATGAAGAAACATTGCAAGAATACTTCAGAAGAAACGAAGTAAGTAAATTTATTTTCATTTCAAAGTTTATATAAGTTAAAGACAAAGACTATCAAATATAATGTGTTTAGCGTATCTTTTTTTTGTTACCTCAAATTATGTAAGATACTTCTAAGCTTGGGAAACTAGACAACATTATGGACATTTTTTTTACAGGAAGAGTATGGAATTGGCTCTCCTGGTGAACGCACTCCTGAGATTCGCGGAATTGTTCCTGTACCTCCCCCTGAGCTGATCCCTCTGAAACACGACTACTGTTTCAGCTATGGAAGGCATTCTGGCAGTTTCTATCTTAAACTGGGTGCCTCTGGTATGTGTCACTTTATAGCATTCAATCTGTTAGGAGTGCATTAAATACACTACTTAATTTAATAAGTATCTACTCATAACACTCAAAACATTACATTCGCAAATAACATTGATTAGGAGATACTTGAAAGTAAATAAATCTATGCTTACGAATCATACAAAAGAAGTGCTTCGATTAACAACTTCTTACGATAAATTATATATTCTTTTATGAATTATGATTCGAAAACGAGCAAAACTTTATCAGATTTTTTTGTAACGACCTTCAAGTTTGCAGTATTACAGAGATATCAATAAACTGGATTTAGATATCTCAAAATTGATTCTTTCAACAAAATTATGATCGATTGTTCTGAAGAATGTATGATCTTTATAACTTCAATGTTAAATAAACAGATTGCTATTATTATATCAAAATCTAGATGCATTAATACAACCATATATTGCTTCACTACTCGCTATTCGTACACACTCAGACATAAGAGATATTGTAGATGTAGTTTGGACGTGTATCCGCAATTCAATGCCTTTTTGCACTTCTCTGGACTGTTTATTATTGACTACTCTTGCCAGTACAGTCTCTCGCAGCAAAAACATCTTAAAGATGCTGGATTATATGCTGCTCTATGCTGTCAGCTCAGGGCAGTCCATGATGTCATAGCTGACTATTTTTTCGCTCCCTAATCAGTCAGTTTCAGTTACAGTAAGGACTTGAGGCTAATGGTGGGTATCGTCTATATGGCCTGACGGCTTGTGCAGATGCCAAAGCGGTACAATTATGACTAAGTTATTATTAATTTATTTTAAAACTTAACTCACACAATTCTTCATAGGTTTTGCCCTCGGCCACCTTATTCATTCCGTCCTCCTGCTCGCTGTTCAAATTGGTCAACTTGTGGACGATAAAGTGGACAATGACCAGTGCGTAAGGATCGTGCAAGTGATCCATGATGTCATATCGCCATGCTACTGCTTTCTGCAACTGTACTTCATCTTCAAGTATTCCAACGTCATTATATTGAGAGCCCAGGTAAATATCACTCCTTTGTCTAAAACGAAATAAACTGTTGTTATTTTTTAAATAGTCAAAGTACAAACTATTTATTCTTTCTTTTTCACAAAATTAATTAACGCATTCGTAATACGTATTTTGGCGACCCGTATAATGGCAGTGGCGACAATGGCACCGCAACGAATTACCATAACAAAAAAGTTGAGTGTTTGTGATATTTTCTACATTTCTAGTTTTCATATCTCAAAATTTTTATAATTGAACCTGACTAATGTGTGTTAAAACGAATGTTATTTAAAAAACTAAATTTTTTTGCGGTTGCCGCAAGGTAACGTTGGTCTGTAGTGGAGCGTGGTTGCTTCATACAATAAATATATATTTGTATTTTATTCATGGAATGACTTCCAGTAGCCCTGATTAAAAATTAATTTCCTAATCATAATCAGATAATGTTTTCCGTATATTCTTTCTGCTATTTCAAAACGATTATTACGTCGAAGATTTAGTACTAAATACTAAATAATACAACTATTTATTTCTCCCAATTCAGTCATAACCATATTTTTAGATATTTGTCTAATATTAAACAATATATATTATAATAAGATGGACGTACTCTGATTTATTTTTTATGTCTTATATATATTCAGGGTTTAGCGCATCTAGCCCTGATGCACATCATCGGAAGCAGCATCTGTTTCTGGCTGTCAGCAATCGTACGTGAAACCGTGCTGGCACTTACACTCTATGCAAATACCAAGTATGGTAACGGAACATCTAATGGCGATTATTCTTCAGGTAATCATTTATTAATCATTAATTACTGTCTATGCCGTGGGCTACAAGTACACCCCCTTGTAGTAAATTTCGTAAGGCAACTAAACTGTAACTGATAGATGATCTACCCATCTAAATGTTGTTCAAATGCAACAGAGCGGAAATAGGCAGCAGCATTCCCGGCATAAAGATAGGTTCTGCGATTGCTATCTCCTTTCTTGGGAAGGCTCATATCCGGTAGATGTATCACATGCTATGATCTACTGTCCGACCTCTCTGGTTATTAAGAGACATTTAAAACATCTTGATCCGTAAATTAAATATTTGCACGATTATTCGTCAAGAGATGACGTCGTTACACTCAGAGAGAAAGAAATTCAGAAGACCTATTGATCGTTTACCTTTCAGTTTGTCACAGATTACCTAGATGTATTAACGGAGTAACTCTCGGGTGGTTAAACAATATTAGTAGAATGAAAGACTTTTCTAATAAAGTGAAAGTAACACTCACGTCTGGGAAAATATGACCTGGCTTAAGAAGAGCAAATAATATTGAATGAAAGCGTAATTTTGACAAAATAGAAAAAAATCCAATAAGTGTTTTTTATATTACCACTCGCATTCAATCGCATGTGAAACTATTTCCGGATCATAAAAATTCAACTGAAAATTTGTTTTTGGAATTCAATATTTATTATTCGATATAGGGTATTGAAATTGCGTTTTTGTGTCTTACCTCTACTCCGCTGCCGGTTGGAATGCGGTATGAAAAAATTGAGGTGATGGAAAACAATTTGTATTTAAAAAATATACATATATGTTAGCAATGTTATATTTAACTGGTATTAATCGCTTGCAGGTTCATATGAGGCTCGATTCATTGACATAAGTGGTCTTTACAATGAACACTGCGCTGGATCGACATCTCTCATCAATATTAAGAAAAACTTCTCCCCATACTTATATCCCTTCAGTGTAGAATTCAATATCCTGATCGGTACGTATATCATAAGTAGTATAAAAACAAGGACATTCAGCGTGATACGCATCTGCGTAGCTAGTTCGCATGATTTGTTGAACCAATTTATTTACTTTGGAATAACAATAATGTTCAGCCAATTCTTTCTTCAGAGATCAAAAATAAGTGACTGGATTAATATATAATAGAACACTTGTTAGTGTCATTTATTATGTACGAGTATATTTTTATTTATAAAAACTCATAAATCAGTTTTAATTGCTTAAGTCAAGGGCATTTTAATAGTAACTGAGATGTACCGTATTGACAACAATAAACATATTGTGTTGTATATTAGTTACACAAGGCTGACGCTTGTTTGCCTTTATATATAATATCCAAATTAATAATTAATTTATACATTCCAGTCGCCATCTACTATATCATTTGGCACAACGTCGGACATGATCACAACCATGATGCCGGCGCGTCGGAAATTAATTCCAGTATGGATGACAACGCAACAATATGCAGGTATTTAAATAATTTGTCACATTATGAAAATCAGACCGATCTTTGAATGGAAATTTTATTAACACATTAAACCATAAATCTTCTGTAAAATTAATTGCTATTATTATAGCAAATGATTGACTCTTATTTGATTGACATAACAATAATAAGGAATAAATATTTTTATTATATAAATATTAATACGGTTAAAAATGAATTAAATACAAACCGTTCCTCTTACTATAAAATGGACAATATTCTGGTTAATCTCATTATATAATAAAATAAATTCACATAACATCTTAAACATTGAAAAAAGGAACAAAATGATTCATCGTATAAATGCTTGACCAGGGTAGAGATTATACCCATGACCCTTGGCGCACTACATAGATCACTACGTTCTGCGAAGACAGGCCCATCAAATGATGCCTTATAAAATGCATTCTTTCAGAATCCCGACCGCTAACGAAGACAATGACTTCACGAGCAATATCGTGATCCATGCAGACTGCCACGCGTCCAATCGAGGCTTGTTCCTCGGACTCATTCTCATGGTCGCTGTCGCTGGCATGCTCATCATTGGATACGTCTTAAGCAGTGTCGGCGGGTAAGAACACCTTATGCAAGTAATATAATTTAAAAACTTTAAAGGAAATACCCTTTTTAAGATCTAAATTTCCATCCGCGATTTAACTTTAAATCGCGTCCTGCAGGAACTCTTTGAGAACCAAAAGTAGTGCATATCTGTTCCTATTGTTCAGGCTATTTACATACTAAATATTACCAAAATTAACCGGTTAAGCGAATGAGACATAGAGACTACTTTAGAAATTATATTATACTAGCTCTGCCTCGCGATTTTTCCTGCCTTAATTCAATGAAAAAACATAATATCAGTTTTGTTTTATAACTTAATCCTGGATACAAGGGCTATCTAATACAAACATATTTTTCAAAAAAGTTTATTAGTTCCTAGGATAACCTTTGATTCAAAAAATCAAACTCCGTGGCTTCATAATGTAAGTACGTTTAGATTGTGTGAAAGAATATAAAAACATATAAAGAATAAGTGCAGAAATCAAAATGCATGATCATTACCAAAAAGGTTGCATTCGCTTTTCGCTTCACCTTTTTATTAAATAAACGTAATACAGACTGTTCCGTCTCAAACTTAGATAAGCTTGAACTTAGTAATAAACCGACCAAGACGCCGAAGACGACACTCATGACAGTTATTACTAACTTCCAGAAAAGTACTTTTTATAAACTTAGACAAGCTGCGTCTGTACCGACACTCCGCTATTGAATGAATAGCCACTTAGAAGTCTTATTTAATTTATATACCTGATAATTATCACGTATGTATTCTGTGTTAATTAATTGATTTGAATGTTAATAATTTTTTTTTGTTAAATATGAGTGTATCAAATAAAATCTTATATGTTTATTTTCGACATTATTACTTATTTTCGACGATGTCTTAACTCCGAATTCTGTAAAATTGACCAAGAAGAAATGATTTATTTCGGTTCAAGTATAGTAACTGCTGAATTAACAATGTAGAGCACTGCAAATTTAATAATAAAAGTTTATTTATTATCTTTTTAGACATAAATCTGTATCTTAAGTAGCTTTAGATACAGATTTAGACTACCCCTAGGGGTTTGACACCTCTGAAAAAAAACTTTTTACTTATTGGAAAATTGTGTTATTAAAATTGATATATTAGGTTGAAAATATTGTAATGTTTATTTGGAAAAGCAACGAAAATTAATGACCTTTCACCCTAATTTTTTAAACTAATGCTTCTAAAATATTAAATAAGAAAAAATAATATATTCAAAATATAATAATATACATTTGCACTTTTGGTATTCATTAAATACTTAAACTCAAAGTTAAGTCTTTCAATTTTAAGATTTTTTGTCTTAAAGATTATTACAATAAAACTGTGTCAAAGTTAAACTACCACATATTTGATTTTTGTTACAATTGAGCACTTTATTTAGTATTTTGAATAAATATTTGTATAATTTCAAATTATATTCTCAAATCAAAATATCAGTATTAAATTACAGTTTTCGTCTCGGTGAATATGACACGTTTTCCAGTAAATTTTTTAACAATTTACTAATCATAATAAAACTACTTTCCGACGGCTTTAAATTTCGGTTTATTTAACTTTTAACAGTTTTTAGTTCGACGTTTCGGTTATCTTTTAGTTCGATAATCTTGAGAACTATGTTGTATGAACAAGTTATTAAACATTGTTACAGCGAGTTCTTAGAAGTCGGGTACCTGTTAAGTGACTGCACAACACTGGGGCTGCACACTGTAATGTTGCTCGCCACAGTCGTGGCCTGCAACCAGATCAGAAAGCTCGACATCAACGAACATCCCATATCGTTACTTGATGACGTGCTTCTCTTCATATGTCTGCCAGCCTTCACATTAGAGACGGTACTGTCTCTAGTGGCAACGATAAGCATCTTGAATGCAGTCAAAATCGCCAATTTTGTTGTCATGGTAAGTCCAAGTCAAGGTTTGTTTGCGTCGCACAATTAGTTCTTACTATAAAACACATATAGTTAATAATTGTTAGTTATATTACACTTAAATAAATGGATTACACATTGTTATAATATTATGCACTAAATTCCAAGGCTGTTATGAGTAAATCAAAATACAGTTTGCACCTTGAAACTTATTGTCTCATATACAAGAGATTAGAAATCACAGATTGTGTAAAAACTTTCGATCTTGACAATATTTTACTTCCACTGTTTATAATTCGTAACTCTTGTACACCTGTAGGGTCATGAAGTTTATCTGTAAAGAAAAAGTAAAGATTTTACTATATGTTTGTTAGTAATATTGTCTCTGTTTATTTAAGAAACACTTCTATATATCTTATTTTAAGTACGTACATGACATTTTAACCAAAATCTTAATTCTGTTTAATGTTTATTTCTCTCAAGGCTATCCAAGTATTGCTGCAAACACCTCTTATTATGGATGGACTGCGTCGCTGCAGCAACAGCAAGAAACTGCGGCGCAACAAGCCAGGGAGAGAGGTCCTTATGTTTCTTATTATAGCCAACGTCGGCATGTGGATCTTCTACACCTTTTCGTATAAATCGCCGGAGAGCCTCGACGAGCGGTATGCCTTCTACGGCAAGATACTCTGGTCCATATTGGGCCATATCAGTCTACCTCTTATAATGTTCTATAGGTTCCATTCTAGTGTTTGTTTCGCAGATATATGGGACTCTGCTTATAAACCAGGATCCGAACATTAGTCAGTAAAAATAGGTATTGTAAATAGTTTTCTAATTTAATAGTAACTAAAAATAGGCTAATTAATATAGTCAATATAGTTCATAAAACATTCATTCATCCCCAACATTTCTTTTAACTAAGTTTAAACTTTCGTATATATATTTATATCTATCGCAGCTATTATGTAATTACGGGATTAGGAATCATTGTATTATAATAATTGTATAATATAATCGGATTCGACATTCAATTCTATTATGTCTGAAATAGTGTAGTGTGCTTTATACGTGCATACGTTATATTGCTATTTGCAGCAATTTGTAGCAATTATTTAAGAATTTTGTAATATAACGCTATGTGTACCGAACTCGCTTGTCTTTTATATTAGTAAAATTTCGTTCTAATACTTCATTTAATTCATACTTATTTAATAACTTAATAACATTTACTTTATACTTTTGTTACTAGTAATAAAAGCAGTAATTTATTATTAATAAAATAACACAAGAAACAGATTTGATACAACTTGTTTTCTTTAATATCACGTAACTTGCTTAGTGTTTAATGTGCACTTGACATTTAATATGACCAATGTGGAATTCACCAATGTGAAATTAAGCCCTGAGGTACCGGTAGAGTCGAATAACAGGTGTCGTAAGACGCGACTAAAATACCGAAACCGACAGATGGCGGTATATCCATCCGACACAGTGTAGCTCAAATGCACAGGGCTGAGATGGGCAGCAGCATCCCCGTCGCGATAGCTGCGGTTGCCAACACGCTTATCCGTGAATATTATGTCCAGAAGTGAACTTCCAATGGCTGATAAGATGAATGTGAAATCTGTACTGAGGTACATGTGTACATAGATTCCATTACATCGGCTATTGAATACACAATACAACCACACCTAGGCTTCATTTACGAGCGGCCACAAAGCACGTATCATGCGGCGGTGCCTTAGCCGACCGAGCGACTCTGAGAGCGCCTAATTAATGTTGCCCTAATGCAATTATCGAATATTAGGTTAAGTACTGGACGGAGCGGTGCACTTAACTCTCGGTCGCCCGAGACACAAACAGTTACTTGGTACAGGGACACGGAAAACCTCGTTCGAACGCCTAATTTCACCAGAAATTATTTATAGGAAGTTTGTTCTCAACCTAAATACTTAAATAAGGCAAGCAATATTAAATTATTAAATTTCCTGACTTTCATGGTGGTTTGCTGACACTTGCAATATATTACCCGCTTAAATTATGTATTAAGTTAAGATTTTAAGTCAATAGTTTAAAAATATAAATTTTTGATTGGCTAATTTACAATTTCAAAAATATTATCAACTTATATAGTTTAAAAGTGTATAATAGTAATATTTATTCCATAATTTTATTTTACAAATATATTTTAATCATGTATGAAGTGATTGTCGGCAGCTGTGCTAGTTGTGCTAGTATTAAACTTCATATATACATAGCATAGCGCATAAATTTAAACGAACAAACAAAAATCTCCGTTGTCATAATCAGTGCGGGCATATAAAGGTAAAGGAAAAGAGATGTCTAAACGCATAGTACTCATAACTAAAAAGTGACAATCAGTTAATGGGTTTTTCCTTGCATTTATAAAATGGTAATGGTAATATTTTGAGCTTTATTGACAGCGTTATACGAGTATAAGTAAGAGCCAATGACGAAATGATGCTGTTTCACAAAGATGTTCTAGAGAGAACGGTTTTGAAAATATAGGTTTTGTTATGTGTCGTTGGAAAGGTTTTTGTGTTTAGGTAGTACACAATTGATTACAAATACTTGTCTGACTGAGAGTACGGAACATTCCTGATAAAAAGCTCTGCACTCTATCTACGCGGTTTACGAAACATTACTTTGAGAATAGCTTATTAAGCATTATTATCATTATCAAATCTTTTACAATATAAATAACATGAAAGTTAGAATCTAGCCGTGAGGTGCCGGCAAAGTAGAATAGCACCTCCCTAGTAGTATGTATCATAAGAGGCGACTAAGGTACCAGAACCGACAGGTGGCGGTATATGCATCTGAGACAGGATGCATAGAGCTCAATGGCATAGAGTAAAGGTGGGTAGCAGCATTCCCGTCGCGAAGGCTGCACTCTGCAATTGCCAACACGCCTGTCCAGCGTGGCAATTATGGGCAAATCTTGGGGAAGCCTATGTTCAGCTGTGGACTTCCGATGGCTGTTATGATGATGATGATGATAGAATCCAGAAATAACGCTTGTACGAATGCGGCCACACAGGAGGATTACCTACACTTATCGATAAATGAAACTTACGTACAATATGTATTAAGTACTTACCTGTCATTGTTGAAAATATTGTTGCCGACATGTGCCAGTGCCCGTTGCACTGTCCTCACGATGACAACACAATTTAAAACTTACCCTTTTTAACTACACTCCATTGAATGTTTTGAAACAAAGAGATATTCATGTCAAAAATATACAATAGTTGGTCAATTATATTCGTGTTTACATACAGTCAGTGAGTCGAAAAGCTAGTCGTTACATGAAACAAAAATCCGGATCCGAACATCCAGTTCTGTACACTTAGTGAGTCTGTGTCATGTTAGTGCCTTAATTTAACTGAATAAGGCTGACAATCGTTTGGAGTGAGGCGTTTAAGCCTTTTTGTGTAAATTAAACGGGAAAAATATAATCCACAAGTAAAGCAGTAGGGCAAGCCAACGACGCACGGATATGCGCTCGGTTGGCCAATGCCACAGTTGTCTACCTAATTGTTTCCGATCTTTACTGAATGGCCGCTGTGCGGTATTGACAAAATTTGAACACATGAACGGCACCTAATATATTTTCAATGCTCCAATAGATTATTTCTTTTGTAGAAAAACCAAAACGAAATTGCGGCCTAAATGGTTTTTATTGTTCTAACAGCTGCCTACGTTAGAATATTGTCAGTGTTTTTTTAATATAGGCTTTTTTAAAATCTGCACATAAATAAATAGTTTTTAAAGCCTCAACTCTGAGGTGGGTGGGTATAATAAAAACGACAAATAACCGAATTTTCTATAGACTAGTCTAAGTTAGACTAAACTTCTGCAAGAGTTACACATTCGACATCAGTAAGATTCAGACTAATCTGGGGAGGACAACATGGTAATATATTCTTTAAACCAAAGTACTACTTTTATCTTAATTGCACTTTTTAGTCCTCACTCAGTATATTTTCTAATTTTTACGCGATTTCTGCTCATAATAACACCACTTTTAAATATCTTTTGTCAATCTTGAGAACGGTTCTTGCAATGTAACCGAAACTACAAGTCGAACTAAAAATGTAAAAAGTTGAATAAACCGCGTTTTAAAGGCCACTAAAAAGTAGCTCTACTCAGTGATCAAATAGATAAATGATTTTACAATTATGGTGCCATGCGAGCACCAAATCATAATAATCATAATGGAAATAAATATGTCTACTAATTATACGGTCAATAAATGTTGAAAGGATTATTATTAACATTTTTTTAATAAGTGTTTTCAAAGATTTTAAAATGTCCAGCTTAAATTGATAACTTTATCTAATGGAAGACCTGCGTTGATACTTTTTTAATTTTATGTTTTTGACAGTCTCACATGAATTTCCCACACTAGCTCATGTAGTCTGGTGACAATGGGAGAAGGTAAACAATCTAATCTTGATTAAACACATTGACACTACGAAGACTTGGCAATAAAATATTAATATGTTCAATTTATATTTTAAGTTAAAGTAATATTCTAAATATAAAATTATTACATACATATGTTATGTATGTTTATTTTATTTGTCTAATTATAATCGCTATCTCTAAAACTGATGAAATGTCACATAAATTTGCAACCCCTATTTTCCTACTTAATCAATTACCTCTGTGTGTTTCTAAATATAAAAGATGATGCGTAACTTATTCCATACTCCTTTAATAATAGCTCGAATAGAATGACGTCAATGTAGTACCGTCATAAGAGTTATTTTTATAGGTAATATACTATGGTATTTGGCATTAAAATTTCGTTATTAGTATTGTTTATATTACAAATGTTTCACTTGTTAAGACGTAATATAAGTGAAATCAACATAAAATTAAGACGTAAAACAATTAAAATAAATAAAAAGCACGTTAGTTTGACACATAGCTGCCAATTTAATTATGCTATATTTAAAAAACTAAAGTGAAGAGTATACTGAGTATGGAGTTTTAGAACAATAGTTTTTTCATACAAACTTAAACTCTTGTCTCAGTTCCTTCTTTTTAACACTCTTAGTCAACAAACAAGCATACAGACCGAAAGATAGTAAGCGTCACTGCAGCCTATAGATGCTTACAACACCACAAGCATATCACTAGCGCGTTGCCAAACTTTGTAACTTGAAGGTATTATGTCACATTACCCAGTAATTTCACTGCCTTTCTCACCCTTCAAACCAGAACACAGGAATGCAAACACTAATTTTTGGCGGTAGAAATAGATGAGAGTAGGGTACCAATGCCTTTGACCTTTGTATGAGGTCTACCTCCTTACAAGGCTCATATAATAAATAAATATATTCAAGTTCTTTAAATTTTAAGTATTTTTTAAAAATTTGGAAATACTACTATTAAAACTATAAATACTACTACTATAAATGTTTAAATTTATACAAACTTTGCCACGCCAAACTAGAATTTTGTCTTACTTAGCGACATACGTACCTCCTAAAAAAATTCTAGAGCGAGATTCCTAACACTTGTAGTTTCTGAGATTTTCTGTTGCTTTTATATATTAATTATCTGTACGTAAAATCCGTATTTATGTATCTACCTCTTACTACTACTTAGTTTTATTCACTCTTTTGCATAGAGTGTGATAAAGCCACTCTTTGGACTTTGTGCTTATGGTTCTTGTTTTCTTGTATTTTAATGTTATTGATGAACAATAAACAACTTATTAATAATATCAGAATCATAATTATATTATTTATATATTGCATAACAATATCACTTTAAAATTGCACCTTACAAATATACCGGATGATTATTTATTAAAAAAAAGTCAATCCAAATGATATGAACAATCGGTCCAGCCATGAGGCATTGATACTTTTAGGGTGAGCACATCAAGCTGATATTGACAGGCCCGATGGCTCTGATGGTAGTGATCCTATCTTACGCGCCAAAGGTCGTGGGTTCGATCCCCACCCAAGACAATCATTTATATGATGGTATTTATGTATTTTCTATGTCCGGATATTCCAAATATGTATTTATGTATTATATTTGTAACGTGATACCTCTGTGATGTGATGTCCGTAAGGCAAGTGCTTTAAGTGACTTAGCTCAGAATCAGGTCAATGTAAAAGATGTGGTGTGAATGCATTATTATAATTATTCTTCATCATAACAGCTGCAAAAAATCCACTGCTGGGCATAGGTCTCTTCAAGAAAGAATTTTTTTCTATTCTTACCGTTCTGCTCAGAGGTAGGCAGTAGGCAATTGAAGGCAATTCACGGGAATGCTACCCAACTGATACCCAGTGGCATTTGAGCCTGCACCTTTTCGGGTGGGTTTATCGCCATCTATTATTTCTTAAACCTGAACCGACCCTTACGGTACCGGATACATGTGTACTTTTTTGTTTATTTTTCACGAGCTCGTGCACTCCGGCGGATTTTTCGCGTCTACAGTCACTATTTTTCAATTGACTGCCGGAATTTACTTTTAACATTTTTCCACGATCTATGTTTTAGAATTAATTTAACAAAAGTTTTTCCCTAATAGGTAAATATGCAAATCATACAGAACATTATGGATAAGTATATATTTGTAAATAGTAAAAAATAGGAAACAGGCAGTATTCACTTAATAATTATGCAGTGTTAGTCAATTTCCAATGATTCAGCTGGTTATTACCTTTATTTTTTACTGTAAACCGCAGTCTTGTTATGCTAGCTATATAAAGCTATTTAAATTAAATCTTAACAAACAAAATTAAGCTTTAACCTGCCGAAAAAGAGGCATAGGCGTATAAATAATCTAGCTAATATGTTATAATCCTGAAAATTTGCAAAGATGTATGGATGTTGGGAGACAGAAACACAGAATTTTTCGTAGCGCTAATGCCGGCAAGCATTGGTGTCATTCCTAAACAACTGCCTGATGCCTTACGAACCTGACTTTCGACATTTGTCTTACCAAAAAAAAATATTGGGAGAGTATCCTTCACATTTGTTAGATTGCCCAAAAAGTAGTATGTGCAGGATGATAATCCTTTAACTCATCGTAACTTGTTCTAGCCCCGTGAAGTTCATGTTTATCGATACACTTTCAGTTCTTTAAGGAACGAACGAAAGAAAAAGGAACTTTTAATGCTCAAAAATATAAATGGATAATATATAATAATAGCATGTCGGCTACTTTTTATCCCATAAAAATGTTCCCATGAGATAGATTTCTATTTAATTGTTTTCTACAAGGCTACTTGATTTTTTAACTTAGTTGTAATGTAAAAAAACTCAAATGACCTGTATAAATAAAAGTTTACACGGATGATTTCTTGAGCAGAAATAAAATATCAATTAGTGCAAATGTTACTTTAAAGCGACTGATGATTCGCTTACGCGAATGAAAAGTAACCTATAAACAAGTTTCACTGGAAATTTTAAACGTTTTAAAATACTCAAGCTCAGGTGGGCGCGCTCCATTATCATGTCACTATAAAATTAATACCCTTTTGTTTTTTACGACACTTAACTGTGTGCATTAATTGCATCATAAAAGCCTTTTTGGACCGTACTAATTGGTTTACACTGCGGACCTTGTAATAAACAGCATTAAGTACGTATTTTCATTTAACACTAATTATGTATGTTCGTATCTATGGCTTTGTAATACATTTCATAGACTACCGCCGCTAAAATTTATTGTCCTGTAGCGAAAAACGAAAAACACTTAAGAATTCAAACTCAATTATGCGAGTATTAGATGGAAGCACGAATTTTAGATTTACATGGTAACGATGTTTAATGTACAGTAAATCTTGTTTTTCTTCGTTCCTCCTTTATACGATATAACATCTGTACGAGTGAGACATATCTTTATATACTTTTCTATTAAACACTAAGTAGTCTACATGCACATTAATATTGTTAAAGATGGTTCTCATAAAACAAAAATTCATAAAATGATAAAGATGACTTATCGATATATATAAAAGAGAATTCCTATTTCCCTTGGTCACGCCATCATGATAATATTAGATTAATTATACCATTTCAAATTAAATACTCATCGTTAAGACAGGACAACGTTTGTCGGGTCAGCTAGTACAATATAACTATGTATGTAGTCTCAGAATTAAATTATAATAATACAACATTACCAATTTAATAACTCCCGCATCAAAGTCACTCGCCTATTTGCTACGAGATACATCAGTGGCCGTGTGCAGCCATAAAACAGAGCATTATGTTTGTTTCCATTGATTGGATCACAATACAACAAGACTAGGCCGTCACGCACGGCGTGCGCGGGCGCACCGGAAGGGCGCGACGCGACGCGCGGAAGCGTCCCCGCGGCCCGTGACCTGTGCGCGCACACGCTCTTTGTTACCCGCATATACCACACGCGACATCTCGACTTTCCGTGAATGTAGAAACTTATTAGAAAACACAACATATTTGTTACATTTTTGGACTCAAATAGCCTAAAAGTTAACACTATTCAACATACGAACAATGCTATAGACTAGTGCGATTGTAAAGCTGTAGGGTAATAAAACAGATTAACACTTGCAAGTTTGAAGAGCTCGAAATCAGGAGGATTGGTTGGAACAGCGTGGAGAGCCCTCGTCGAGTGACGTCGAGAGCCAATCGCCGCTCCTTCGACCGTGCGAAAGGTAAGTTCTGTCTTCCGATAAGTAAACACGTCTACACAAATTATTTGCCCGTTGGTCTTATTGTTCTACGATCCGTATTTTATTTACTGGCTTTAAGCTAATACTTTCTACTAATGTGGGGCTACCCTCATATTAACATTGAACAGATTATATAGCTGTATCTCTATTTATGACTTTATGACTCAGTTTAAAGAGTTTTCCGTAGAATCAAAGAATCACCATCACAAGATGGTCATAGTTATTACACTATTTTAAGTTAATTTATTAATTATGATATGTATATTATATATTATATTATAGACTTTAATTAAGTTACTTTGATGCACTTTTAACTGCCTATTTCATTTTTTTAGATGCTTATAAAAAATCGTTTTATGCGATAATAATATTCTACAATTTAACCGTTCGAAATTATTTTTTTACAATTTATATTACGTACGTTTTTTAATATCCCAGGTGATATACAAAAAACTTTATAATCATCATTTTAATTGCACGTCATTTGTTTCATTGAATATTTGTTTCAGGTACTATCGGATTGATTAAGTATTTACTATCGGATTGATTCAGTATTTATATATGTACTTCTTTTCATTATTTTATTAATTATACTAGTTCATAATAAAAAGTGTAAATTTTAATCATCCATATTGAATAAAAAGAAAAATGTAAAGAAAATGGTAACTCACAACGTTAACCGTTAACCTAATTCAGCAGGCAGCAAACAGCAACAAACAGGTTTAATCAAACCTGTAACGACATAAAAAATGTGCAGTGAGTGCAGGCTTTATTTAACCTTTAAATTTTTGTGTTTGATTATGTGCAACCCTACGGCAATATTTTAAAAAAAATGTTCATTCTTTTAAATCGCCTAAAATAGTTTTTGTGGCTAATTTTTACCCGAAAAGAACAATTTATCTTTCATAATTTCAATTGTCAGGTACCAATATCCGCGGTACGCCCAAACAAATTTAATATAGTTGAGCAGTTTCCTGAGAGCGTGCTCCTCGGAAGTCCGACCATCGTGTCGGAAAATATAGGTGACTGCCCGTCACATTACATTACTGATTTTTTGTAACTAGAACATGGAAAAGGTGACATGCCTTGGTTTTGGTAACGTAACTAGGGGATGCGACGGGCCTTATGTTAGCAACGGTCGGCTGTTTGTCAATATGCCATTGACCGCTAGTGAATCCTTTTCCAAATTTGTCCAACAATATTTCTAAAAATAAATAAGTTTACAAAACATCTCCCATCTGGGTTGACCCGATTCCGAGATATGAAGCCTAAAGCATTTATGTGACGAATTAACAACCTAAAAAATATACCGAAATCGCAAGAAAATTTAGTTATCTGTTATATTAATTTTAATATCGCACATTAAGATTAGCTATTGCTAAATTTATTTTAAAAAAGAAATAATAACACTTTTTCTAAGTAATACGTTATATGTATGTTTGAAACCTTAAGAATCAAAGAATAGAACCTACTTACACAGTCAATATTGCGGATATCCAAATAATGGATGACATATCAAAGAAAAGGATTGTTACTATCAGATTATTTTAGATGCGAATAAAAAAGAAAAGAGGATAAAGCTTTTACTTCATTATTTTTGTTATGTAACAGAAAAATTACTAATATAAATAGTTTATTAGCTTTTATATTTTCATGTTAGACTTAAAATCAAAGCCAATAAATGTATTTATTCATTTTTTCTTTAATTTTTAGTTCGACATTTTTGTTTCCTCATATCAATGTTTTAAAGTCATTAAATAGTAGTTTTATTAAGTAAGTTAGTCAAGTGAACGCGTCCACTTCTTTGCGAACCAACAAATTATTATTATTAACTCAAAAAAATTTATAAACAAAAACGTTTCCATGACCGGATTTAAATTAAACTTTTGTATCATACAACAGATTGCTACTTACGCGGTAAATACTTCAAATATTGTGTTATTATTAAGTACACGAGAGAAAAGCCTCAAGTGACAAATTCCAGGCCGTATTTTCACAAGGGGTAATTCGTAATTCGTATACAACCACATAAAGGCTCTTGTCAAACCATAGCCACTCAAGCGGAGTGCGAGCTCATCAAGCTCAAAATTATTGTGATCATTGTGATGTGCTTAATTACCAATAAACACAGTGGAAGTAATCCTTAAAAGGCACAATGGCGGCCAAGACACAACCCTTGCCCTTTAGAAGTGAACGTCTGTGTCCCTTCGACACGCACATACACAAACAGATTACGGCCACACGTGTTCGCGGCTGACTTATTTGGGGTGTAAAATTGAATTATTTTTGGGGACAATGTCTTTTGGAAGCTTTTAGTTGTGCATTTTATCTTGGAAGCGGAAATATTTTAGTGGAGTGACGGTAATATTCAACGTTGGTGCTGCTTATTTACGTAGTATCCTTTTTTAATCTTACCCCTTTTGTTTAGTCATTCATTCATTCCCACTTAGTCTATTTATTAATAAATCTGTTAAATAATAATGAGAGTAAAGCAAGTTAAACAAACTATACCAGCTTTTATGACTGTTTGGTAATAAATTAAAAACTTCCTTATTATATAAGAGTAATTATTTAGTCATAATTCTTTAAATACCATTTGCATGGATCTATTAATCAAAGGGTAAAATAATTAAAAATTATTTGTGGTACACCTATCAACATTAGAGGGCTAACCTTATAATAGAATAACTGTATTTTTGACGTATAAAATATCAATATCTATAAATCCACACTAGTTTACTTCATATGTCAATCAATATTAGCCAATCATATATACATCATTAGGAATACGTTTAAAGAAAGGTAAAATTAATTAGATAGGGAACAATAAATTTTAAATGCTATATAAAACAAACAATACGTTTTTATGGCACCTTATATTTTATTTACAAATGATTGTTGTAAATATAATCTTATAAAAAATTGTCAAGCCAAATAAATGGCAACAAATAATTGGATTACTAAAATACTTATTTATGGAAATTGAGCTAAAACGAACATTTCAGGAATGTATTGTTGCATTCATAAAATCAAATACACACGAAAAATACCTAACAATAAAGCCCTTAAATAAAAACACGGTTGACTTATTTTAAAAATAAGTTGAACAATTTCAAACTATTACACAAAAATGTGTTTACCACTCCAAATAGGCCGCCAATTAGCTTCTGCAATGTCGAGGCGTGCAGCCGTTCGCTTCCACACGACAGCGCAGCCTACTCTGCTCTAATTAAATAACTTTTGTAAAAATATTTCAACAAATATAACGAGGTAGTTTAGCGTTGTTGTGAGAAGTAGTTAAGCTATAGTTGCCATCAGTCAGACTACTCCGGGGCAGCCTGATCAAAGACGCGTCGCCGCTCGTCCGGAAAATTGCCCGGGCCCAATGAATATTATTAAACTCTTCAATAGTTCCATGTACTTTATTCTCGTTAAGTAAACCTGGCGCGACTTCGATGGCTATGTAAATTATTTCAAACATTGGATGTAAGTAAAAGTTGCAGTCATCAAAATATATGACTTTTCTGTTAGAGATTAAATATTTCGTGGAGATTTCCTTGAGAAGATTTATGTATTAAATTTCACACATAGGTAAAGTGTTAATCATTTTGTATTGAAGTACAAAATAGATTTTGTTTCTTTTAATAGATTCTCGATAGCAGTTGTTAAGAACTCCATTTCCACAATAGGAAAAAATACTTACTATGAATGGGTACATTAATTCCTAGGTTTCGAGAAAAAAAAAATTCTTCTGCATGTGATGTTGCACCATATTAATTATTTTTAATTATTTACCAAAAAAAAATGTTTGTTGGTAGAGTTAGTTAAAATAATAGTAACAGTATAATAAGGTAATAAAAACTTTACAAATCTAGATACACATTCAAAAATCAATTCCGAATAAGTGCATCCAAATCGAACCTTAAAAAAATGAAGCCGGGAATTCTCGTTTAAATATCCGTATATTCAGCAACCGGCTAATAAACCCGAACGCGTTCAGCAACATAAAAGCGAACGCAAGTATAATTTGCTTTTAACCATCGGAAGCGGAATGCGCTTAATCTGCTAGCGGTGTCACGGCTCGCCGGTCGTATTTAGACATATGTGACGAGCGGCCGGGTGCCCACTGAACCGGGCGGGGATGTGAGTTATTAAGTGATCACACTCAGGTGATCCGCCGACTGAAAGGATCCTAAAGGAGATATAACCGGTTATTCCTCTACGTAGGAAACCTTCTTTATGAAGAACTGGTTGCATTCTTGATCTAAGAACAGATAATGAAACAACATTTTAACGGCTTTAAAACGCGGTTTGTTTTATATTTGCATTTTCGATGTTCGATATTTTGGTTACCTTGAACATAGGAGCATAATATTATGTGAAAACTGATGTTTTCATCAATGTATATTCAGAGCTCAAAATTGTTGAGACTGTAGCTATAAGTTGATTTGTAGCCCTATAATAAATAAAAAAATATAATAACACAAAATATGCTGTGGAGTTTCGAAACACTTTTACAAACAAATACTTAGATTTCATTTCATTAATTTGAACGAGTTTGTACATACAAATGGGTCAAATAGAACAGTAGAAATAGCAATTATATTTTCAATGTCTTTGTAAATTGCTTGGTTTCTAATTCAGCTTATTAATGCCTCAAAATTGTAAATTATACCGAGGAGTAGGTATCAGTTACTAAAACTAGCTACTTACTCAGTTACCAGTTAACTCTATTTAACAAAAATATGCCTCTTCCAATAATGTCAAAACCAATCCATAAATTCTTAATCATAACGATGCCAGACGATCCGTAAACTTCTTATAAATACTCGAATTAGAAACCAAATTAATGTGCATTGACCAATGCTGTGCATTCACGTTAGTGAAGGTGGCACTAGCTATCGAGACTGTCGTTCGCTAATCTACACTATCGTTCGAAATGTGCATTACAGAAGACAGAAGCAACTCACGGAACCTTACGCCAGACTACTGTTTATTAAATGCTGGTGCGACAAATCGCAATAAAACAAACATAGGGTAGTATAAGTACATTCAGGCAATGGTACATACAGAGAGGCGGTGGGTGCCCAGTGAGCCGCGCGCGATGTGGGTTATTAAGTGGCGCAGCACGGGTGACCGGTGGCGGGCCGATGCCGCCCTCGATCTGCGATCGACCTACAACGAATTACGAATTAGAACACAAATATTTTGACGAATTTCCAATTTATTTTATTTTATTTCTGGATCCATTCGATGCAGGCTTTTGTAATGTTGCTTACTCAATATGCCTTAAACGTTTTGATATACAATTTACGTTAATAATACCTTTAAAAATACATAAAATCAGAATTTATTTTGTACGACATATGTACTGACGTACTTCTCGAAAAGCTTTACTTTGTATAAATTCCTTCTTTTATAATTATTTGCATATATATGTATACATATACATCTATATATTCCTACTACATACCAATTAGGTAACGCCAGTATTTTACAAATTCACATTCACAATAGAAGCTATTTTTATTAATATATCTTTGAACAAAGTGAAACCTACATTAAGGATGTTTGTGTGCTCGAGGTATAATTTTTTATTTGATCACCATATTCGTAGCACCGACCCTTGCACATTTATGAAGGTGATTTCGCGGTTATACACAAATAAAAAAATGACACCTACATATATATATTAGTTTCTAAATTGTATGTTTGAATTTTACATTTACGTTTAGAGCAACGGTTTTTTTATAAATGTCTATAAATTTACATATAAATTTATAGACATTTATAAAAAATGTATATATAATTTACATAAATTAATAAATGTCATATCCATGATATTATGGTTCGAGTGGCCCCGCGGCTCGTGTGAACGTATGGACTCATCCATTTGTAAGGTGCCTCTGATGTTATTCATACCATATCAAACGTTTAGAGAGCATAACGGTGATTCCGGCTGCACAGATTTGTCTATGGTTATCAATAAACGTTTACACCCTTGTAAGCAGATGTGTCACCAACCGTATTTAATAATGCTATATATTTTACCTATTTGGTTAATGTTAAAGGTAAATGTTTCTATTAGTTCTAACTCAACCGATATTCCAAACAAATAAATAGTGTAATTTCACACATTTATTTTTTACTGATAGCTGTCCGGCGGTCGACATTCACCGATAATAAATTCAATTTTGAAATTTAAAATTTCTCGTCGTTGTCTAAAGACCAAAGAAATTATCACTAAGTTGAGAACATAATCTTTGAAGATAACTAATATTAACTTCATTTTAGTATGTTGTGTGTCATTTAAACAGTAGCGTGTGTAATGTTTTATCATCATCATCATATTTACCGTGAGGTACCGGTAGAGAAGAATAGTACCTCCCTCTGTATCAGGTGTCGTAAGAGGTGACTAAGGTACCAGAACCGACAGATGGCAGTATATCCACCCGAATCAGTGAAGCTCAAACACACAGGGCGAAGATGGGCAGCAGCATCCCCACAGCGAAATCTACGCTCTGCGAACATGCTTGCCCAGAGCGATAATTGCTCTAAATAGAGGAAATTTTGCCCATAATTTCAGTTATGGCAATCGCAGAGCGCAACTTCGTAGCAACGATGCTGCTGCCCATCCTCATCTTGTAATATTTAAGCTGCGCTGTTTCGAATGGATATACCGCCACTTGTCGGTTTTGGTACCTTAGTCGCCTCTTACGACACCTTGCACAGAGGGAGGTACTCTTCTACCCGTGGAGTACGGGTGGCCTTGATGAGTACATTGCTTCTTGCACATCTTATCTACATTAACTTCAACTGTGCTCATTTTCAATTTACGTAATTTCCTGTAAAAGAGGTTCAGTACTTTTGCTTTACTTATTAATATATAGGTATATTCTTGTTACAGCTTTGTTTTACAGTAGCGGAATTTGAGGCACTTTTTAATGTAATTTTTTTCTATATAGAAATCTTCTAATAAAATCTTCTAATGAAATATCTAGAAAACGACTTCTTATTCCTCGTGAACTTATGTATATTATAACAACGACACTATCTCATAATTAACCGTTTCATTTTATTTGTTGTCTGTGGTAAATTGGAGCTGCAAATTAATTAGCTGTGTATAGGCTCAAAGCTAATATGTGCCCGGATCCGGCCTCCAATGGCCGGTATAAATCAATATCCGGTGGGCGAGACTGTCACTGGCTCATACAACATTCGCAAACTGCTTCCAGGTACCATGTCCGTGATATAGTTATAACGAAACCTTATTAAACCTTGTTCCTCTTCAGACCTTCAGCATCTCGTCATTAAAGACGTTAGCTTCTGTACACTTTGCGAGCGTAATTCATTTAAATGAACCGAGTGGTTACATAGCTGCTTTTATTCGATATACTGTTTCTAATATTATTATACTCTACTCAAATAGCGCACTTATTCAAATCCACTATACATCCCATTATCTGCGCTCTAGTAATGCCTAACATTACGGGGGTTCTATTTTTATTGGTAAAAATGCGTATATAGCGTAACAATATATGAAACAGGTGACATCTCACGCATTTATGCGAGGTGGAGGATAGGGGTGCGTCATCGGTGGTCGAATGGACGGTCTAGCGTTTTCTTGTGTGGCAATATAAATCTCTCTTCAGGACAAAACTAAATATTTTAAGTGGTCAAGAACGTAGATACTTATATTTAATGACTAGGAGTACCGCAAAATTGCGGGATGCTCCTCTGACCATACCCCTTACACAGTTGGATCTTACCCGAATTGATAGTGAAGTGCTGTAATAGTTAACAAAGTGCAAACGCAAAAAAAGAAATAATTTACAGTACAAAATGAAAAGCCCTTTAAAAAATCTTTCCAAAAATATCTGTTGTCCCAAAAGCCCGGAGGTTTACATGTTAGCTCGATTAACCTATGCATGGTTGCAAATTTTGAACTTTCTCGAAAGGAATATCAACCGCAGTGGAAGATTAATATTTGAATTAATCTCGCTGTGTTTTTGACACGGAGGTGACCGTGATCATTAATGAATCAATGACCAATAGATGTGATTGAAGTCTCTTTCACTGTATAAAAGGGACCTTGAAAAATATTTGCTACGTGATCAAAAAATTACATTAATGACAGTCGTATAAAAATTGAAAATAATTATCTGTGCATGTTATTAATAACCATATGATCATTTTGAAGTTGCACCTACAACCTGCATTTAAGTAGAAATAGAAAAATGATTAGTTTTTAATAACACACTACAGAGTAAACGAATATTTGTAAAATAATAAGTCGGCAAGGTTCTATAGAGAGATCACTAACGGTGTTTCATTAAAAGTTTGTTATCGAACAGAAGTTTTCATTGCTTCATAGAGTTTGAAACATGTTGGCTGAAATTTTCTTGCAACATTCAATCCATAATACGAAAGGTACTCCGACGAACAGGGCAAGTACAAATATTGTGTAATTACGGAAAACTGTTAAGTTTTTGTACCTGTATTTCGTACGTAATATACTTTAAGTATATAACACTTAAGTGCCCAACTATTAGAATATGTAGGTTTTATTGCCATTATACCTTACTAGAATAGAGTGAAGTAAAATAGAACTTGTCTTAAATCTTAAAAAAACCTAGCGTAAAATACTTGGTAACATTAATGATTTCCTTTACTTTTCTATATTTGATACCTAGATAAAATTTTTAATTTGTTTTATTTTTATTTAATTTATAGAAGGAACAAACAATTATCCGAATTGCGCAACAAAGATATCGTTAGAGGGTCACATTACCAAGTAATATCACTGCATAAATCACCCTTCACATCAGACCATGGTGATGTAAGCAGTGCAGTTTGGTCTCGCCAAGTGATAAATAGCGAGTCAATATTTGTAACAGATATTTAAAACTTGAATTAACAAATCCTTTTTTATTTATTTTGTTACACATCACTAATAAATTAAATTCAAATTATATTAACTAGTAGTAGTAGTAGTGTAGTACACCATGAAAACAGGTATTAATTAAAACTAAGCAAGATAACTTTAAAAATAAGTTAATACTAGCTGTAGGTAGAATAATAGAGCCTTATAAGTATTGTTAGAGCATACGTCGGTGTAATGAAGATTTGAGGATAATCGAAAGAGCGGCGGGCGGACGATTTATTCGCCGCGCGGCCGTCCGGATAATAATGCCTTTAACGGCGCTTCCTTGGCTTGAAGACGCGCTCTAGTCAGCCAGCACACTCGCCTTCACTGTTTAGGAATTAGAATTTGAATACTTTATATTTGTTTAAATTGTATTTTTTGTAAAAAGGATTTCAGTTATCTAATCAGTTAAAGAATACAAATTAAACCTATACTCACAACGTTAACGGTGGAATATAAATGCTAGTTGTTATATTTTAGAGGGATGTAAAAGCCATCAAATCTGTTAAGCATGAAGAATAAAGCAATTGGCATTTTAATATTGAAGGTTATGATAACTTAATCATGGTGAATTATTAAAATGTATCGCCATTAAATTTGCGCTCGAATTCTAATAATTATTTGAAAGTTTTATGGTGTAAAACGAGCCAATAAATCTAATATCCTCAGTGGGTGGTGAAATGGTTGCGTCTGATTAGATTTCCCTCCTGTTCGTTCAACTGGTACTGAGGGCACCACGGGATCATTGTCGTAACCCCTATATAAGGTAAGGTATTCCACCAGGATTTTAACATATAGTCTAGTGGATCGTGAGAGTTCGTCAGACACGCTGTGGACCAATTAGCGTGAGGGTGCGTAGAAAGAAGTACACAATTACGGGTAACCTTCGCCTTGAAGAGTTTATTTATTTTATTATAACATATTGATTTTCCTACATACTTAACACAGGCTTAAGATTGTCAATATACATCTACACTATTATAAAGAGGTATGGTTTATTCACCGCGCGAACATGTAATGAATACACCCAAAAGCTACTAGACCGTTTTAAAAAATTAATTCACCATTAACCAAAGACGACTTTATGAAGTAATATATTATACTTTCTAAAAAACTTTGCAATCACTAAAATTAAACCAAGTAACCTAGATTTGCAATACATAAAATAAGTAAGCTAGATTTGCACGTTTGTAATAAATAAACTCAAAACCTACAAAACCGATTAAAAAACATCTACTAATGGAGGGTTACGTTATCAACATATAACATAAGCTACATATAACCTTACATTGGAAAAAATATTACGTGGGTGAAACCACAAAGCGCTGCGAGTCAAAAGATCGCTAAGTAATATAAGCAAAATGTACCTTAAACTCACCAGTGTCACAATCAAAACTGTCGTAACAAACAATTATATTTTTGTACACCACCTTTAATTGATAATAACATATTTAATTTAGCATTTTATAAAAAATCGAACTTTATAACATAGATTTTTAAGTATATTAATATAGGCATAAGCTCACAATCTATTAAATAGTAAGGTACCATTTACGTAAAGTAAAAATAAAACCCCGATCGCGCGGTCACTCGTGTCGGCCATGCGACTGTTTTATCTTTGCAAGCGCTAAATATATCTATTTATACTATTTACTCTTATATAACTAAACTACTGAACTACGAAACTACTCTAGATTTAAGTAAATGAGTGATACATACTGATCGGTAAGATGAATTACTTTAAATGTTCGGCTTATTCAAGAACTACACAAGTCTAACGGGGAGCTTTCTTAGAATGGCAATTACTCATTGAAAAAATTTGGTGTTAGAGTATCACTTCATTTCTTGGGGTGGCCTACGTATAGCTGTGACGATAATGATGGCAATTAATATGAATCTTGCATGAAGTCGTTGGAGAGTGCAAGTTAGTCGACAAGTACGTAACGGGAAACCAATGCTCTTACGATATCACTCCTAAACCGCTAATTATGCCTTCATTGGGATCCAAATCAGAGACTTTCTGCCAAGTTAGATTCCTTTTTCATAACAGAGAGTCAGTTCAATTGTTAAATTTTCTTTCATTATGGTAAAAATAAAGGCAGCTACAAATTAACAAACTTTACTAATAATTCAATAAAAAAATAATACATTAGATTACCAATAATTTGACCAACGATGTTATTATACGTACGAATTTCTGGAAATATAGCGCAATGAAAAAAAATAATGGTACGTTACAATATGTCATAGTTAAGAAGCATATTCATTTAATTATATTTTGAAAATTATGGTCTGATGTAATTGATACATTTACTACTTTATATTTTACAAACGCAGTAGTACTACTACTAAGGATAAAAATAGTTATTGTAAGAACCCCTAAGAGGTATATATAAGCCAACGAGGACTTTTTTGCAGACCTTTTGAAGGTGTAGCACATCATTTCGATCTATCTCGTCGGGTTCAGCCAGCGTTAGCAATGTAAGCGCAAAAAGTGTGATTATTTACGACATCACACTAGAAAACTAAAATTAGCAGGGTTTTTCTACTATACATACAAATCTTCCACTTGAATCACTCAATTTATTATAAAAATCCAAATCAACTTAAAAGTCTACGCATACATAGGAAAATACAGGCAGCGAGAAGTGTCTTTGTTTTACACTATGTAATAATGTATGTGTGGTATATTAAAAAATGCTTTAGTATTCTCACACGCAATTTTTTGTAGTCCATGAAAATGTCCAATCTTTTTACAGAGATCTTAAAATGAAGGCATATTACAAATCTTTTCATAATCATTTCGATATTAAACAAACGTAAACGACTTTTCATGTTATACTGTTTTGTAAGTCTTCCACGCTATATTTAGCCAGCAGTTTTCATCACAACTCACCCAACCCTTGCGCCATTTTGGAAACATTACTGGAAATAGTCATTCTTGGAAACTAAAACGGTTGTTATATGCGTCTTTAAAGAACTTATGTAAAAAATTACTATTCACATATAATTACTTTTACTTTAATTTCGGCAGTGTCTTATGAGCAAAAAATTTTTTGTTAAATATTTGTTATTGTTTTAAGTTTAAGTGATGTCTATATATAGTGTTTAACATATTTTGAATACCTCTGTTATCTAATATCCGTAGCGCAAGTACTTTTAGCTGTTTTCGAATCGGATTCTGGTAAGTAATTGAGTTGTTGTTTGTACATTAGTTTATAAATGCGAAAATTGTTAGAATGTGCATTTGTATTTATTACCTTATCATAAAAAACAGCAAAGCTCAATAATTAAACCAGAAAAAACAGACAAAAATGTCTCGCAAAGCTGCATTGATACTTCATTATCGCCTATGTATGTCTACCGCCAAACAGCAACACCT
Organism: Heortia vitessoides; assembly: GCA_020976665.1. NCBI lineage: Eukaryota > Metazoa > Arthropoda > Insecta > Lepidoptera > Crambidae > Heortia > Heortia vitessoides. The sequence continues at coordinate 8,374,130 of JACJUM010003237.1, read as the reverse complement.
TGCATTGCTGTGTTCTGACTGACATTACATAAAGACCTTAAGATATTCCATATTTTATGATATGGAATATCTTTATATGTAGTAGGTATACAAATTACACACTTAGCATACATAGTTTTACTTGACGAAACTTGGTGGATATCAATAAATAAAGAAATAAATTCACACAAAATTACATAAATTGGCATGACTTCAAGATAAATAGCCTATTGCACTTGTAATATCTGTAATATCAGACCAATAGTGGTATTAAAAGTAATAGTTAATTATATATATTTGACAGTCAGATACAAAATAAATACAAATATTTATCATATAAATATTTGTTCTGGGTGGGGTTCGAACTCCCGACCCTTGGCACATAAGTAGAGTTACTGCTGAATGCGCCATTAGACTTTTCAACAGATTGATTTTACTTTTAAATATCTAACTAGATAGTTGATCTGATGTCCTCCACTCAAATTAAACTCTCTTCGTTTCGTTGCGTGCTATGTTCTTGTATTCAAATTTAATTTATGTTCATTTTGATATCGCTAAAATTTATTTATTTGATCATAATGCATGCAGTTATTTATATTGATACAGAGGCAAGACTCCAATACACTCTAATCTATTGTCATGATGGAACAAAACTTGGGAATCAGATCAATTTAATAGCTATTCGGAACTATGCCGACCGTTGCGCGATGGAACAAGAAGTTCGCCGGCGAGTAAGTAAAAGCAAATTTAAACAATTAGTGTGAACGAGACTCGGCGCCGCCTCGAGCCGCTCTGCCCCTGTTTATTGACGTAGACCTCACATTAAGTGTTTTCCTTACCACATACTAAATATATGTGACCAATGAATAGCTTTACAACCCTTTCGAATAATATTTCAATTAAACCAAAGGATTTTATTTACAAATAATAATGTAATGACAAAGGTTGTCTGGATTAGTACTCTCACCAATTTCTACCGCCAAATGGAGATATTCGCAATGTTGTGTTCCAGTTTGAAGGGTGAGAGAGGCAGTGAAATTACTGGGCAATGTGACATAATATCTCTATATCACAAGGTTGACAACGCGCGGACGGACGGTATACTGGGTAGTCAATTTAGTCATATAAATAATTATAAGCTAAGATGATGTTAACCTTTATGACTATTATGCGGATAATTAAATTCTACGATCTAGGCGTGCAATATAACACGCCTAGATTGTTCTAATTTCTAGTAAGAATTAGCCTTATGTAATGGAAACCAGAAAAAATGATGACACGACCCAATTACCAGACTTTTTTTTCATGTGAGTCGGATGGAACTGACATGCAAGCCCTTTAGAATACGACTCTCCTAGCCACTACGCTGTACAGAAAAAAATGAAGTATTTTCTAATAGCTCTTAAGTTAAAGGTTTAAGTAAGCTTTAGTAAAATGTAATTTTGTATCATATTATAATTTCTGGATATAATTTTTTATATAAATTAATTATTTAACAACGAGATCTTCTCATCGTGATGTGCTTTTTGTCATAATTTTAATCACGTGATTAGTCCTAAAAATCTCACCCACGATGTTACTAATTCATTAGGATACATAATATTTAAAAACTTCATCTTTTTCATAGAAGCGTTTTCCTTCAATTATAACTAATGTATATTACATCGCGCAGGCCTATGTCCAGCGCTTGAAGTCCTCCGTCATTTCAGATTAGAAGGTTTACCGTTTCAAAAATACTTATTAAAAGAAAGTTACAAAATATGTATTACATATTAATTTATTAACTTTTTTACTATCCAGACTCCATTATAAGTAGCTTTCAGCACTTGTATAATACAATATAATACTTATATATTACAAGACAGAATTATCACAAGTGTTTATTACCTAAATGATAGTTCAGGGTGGGCATCGAACCTACGAGCCATATAAGACAGGGATACCACTGAATGCGCCATCAGGCCCATAAAATATCGTATTATATGTTTAGCAATTATTTTAAAATCACTTACTTACATTTCACTCCAGCAAACTGTTGGAGTGAAAACTTTAATGAGCTACTTACAAAGTTCCTTATAACATAGTTATATCCCGCCAGCTATGTCAATAAACATGACAAAATAGGCCCATAATAAATATGGAATAGGGTTTCCAATCAAGTCTACTTCGCGCCCCCCTGTCCGCGCCCACCACAGGAAATACTATAGTGCTAAAAACGCATAGAACTGTCGCTTAAATGAAAATGAAGCATTAAAAAATATGAATAAATTGAATTGTAATTACATCGCTATTTTGTAAAACTACTACCAATCCTCAACCGTGTCTTTCGTATTACCATTGTTTTCGTCATCGTCGTCATAGCAGTCGCAGAACGTTCACAGCTCCGCATAGGCCTCCGAAAGAAACTTTGCCTTTAATTGCGGCGCTGGGCAAAATTTACAGAGCTTAGTCTCGGGACAGGGTTGCCGCTGCCTATTTACCACCTAAACATCCCCATTGCCCGTGTATTTGAGCTACGCTGTTTCGGGAGGATATACCGCCGTGTCGGTTCCGATGCCTCAGTTACCCTTTACGACACTGGTACAGTAGAATTATTGTCATAATCGAAAGTAATGAAATAAATATACTTCAAGATAAAACGAATACATTTGCGGAGAGTATGAGATGTTTGGCTGTACGCAATTTCAACTGTATATGAGGCAAAGAGTAGATTAATTTAATTTTTCAAAACTTACTTATATTTTACCCCACTGTTTCAGTTGAATCGGATCCTGATTATACAATTATGCTACTAAGAAAATATCAGTAATATCGTTTTCCAGTGATAATAGGATATATGTTGTTTAACTTTAATTTATAATTTTTTTGTAGTGACTCTTTCCTTCGTACACATCAAATGTTAAAAAGAATCGAATATTATTATTGTTCTGATAAAATATATTTTTAAACTAAGAATAAATTCTACGCAATATTTACTAGTGAATGATAAATGGAGCCCTCGATGCCCGTAGCAGTTTGTAGCAACCGTAGCATCTTGGATATTACGAATCTACTATCTTCTACTTGTTACGAAAAGGACTCTCTAACATTGAAGGCTGAAACTGAAGGCTGTAACCTAGCCATTAAATTTTTATAGTAAAATTAGTATGACTATATACAGTAGTTGCCAAAGCCTTATAATAGGTACGTTATTTATTATTATTATATTTATGTATATTTATTATTATATTTATTTATTTATTTTAAAAGGGCTTGCCCAATTGTACAACTAACGTTATACTGTTTGTCCTTTTTATTCCATATATCTTCTTCCACTAAAATAGATAAGCATCGCTATAACTTATTGAATCTAAAAGCTTATATTATATTGATGATATTGATATTCTATACAGGTATATACATATTTAGGTATCATAGGTATTTAAAATTTATTTGTTGTATTAGCATCTTGTAGGTTCATGTCCAAGTATGAGATGTTGAGTAAATTATTATTATTATTCTGAATAAAATAATAAACTTTTGAAGCGATCCTATAAATAATATACAGCAAGGCGGTATGTCTAGATGTTTTTAAGCCTACAACGGGCGGCACCGGCGGCCCCTGCATACCTCCCGCATAATATACACAACTAGGCGACGCCTTGGGGACAAATTTTTAAATTGCCTTGTAGCCTTACAGACAGGAGCGCGTCATACTGGGCGATTAAGCAGTCCGTAGATGAGCCGCAATTGACTTTAAATAAGTCTATATTATAAATGGATAATTAATGGATACTGTCTTATAAACGGAAGGTTAGCAAATAAATAGTAAAACTTGTTTCCATATTTAATAAAGAGACTGATCTGACAGACATTGTCCTGACTTAAATAGAATGAATATTGAGAATATTAGCCCGGTGGCTCAGATATTATTGATCCTATCTTGTACGAAACGGGAAATAGGACATTTTTTTTAAATATTCCGCGTAATAATTTTTTTAATAATAATGTTTAGCGAAATCGGTCCATAATTTCATTTTAACTTATGTCAATTTAATAATGTTATTGTATTATATTATTGTTGGAGACCGGCAAGCGCAGCGTAGAGCGTCCACCCGTAACATAGACAGATGATGACTAAAACCGCAAGATTGCGCTGGACACACGCCGTATCAACCGGGTCTATTATAAATTACTAGGGGAGGCCTGTGTCCAGCAGTGGACGTCTTGTGGCTGATATAATGATGATGTTGATTATTACAGAAGATAACAAACGTTTATACCGGCACAATAAAATAGCACCCCACATTTAGTTTTGTAAGAGGCCTTTTCGGTACCGAAACTGATAATGTATAACCATCCAAAACAGCTAACCTCAAATACAAGAGGGCAGAGGTGGATAATAATATTGTCATCGCGTAACTTTGGGAATGCTATCACATATACCTAAAATTTTGGGATCTGTGTAGACGTTCCACTTCTACTACAATTAAATACGATAAAGATATATTTATGTCGATGTTACCTGTTCGGCAAAACAGATGAGACGAAAAGAAGTAATAATATGATCTGTTATCTTGCTATAAATATCACGATTTTCTCAAGAGTTTACTGCTTATTATTTTCAGAGTAGCGGATATCACACAAAAAAAAAATTATAAATTATTTCACTAGCCAGGCTATTGAAAATACCTAAATTGCACACAATAGTTTGGAGCTTTAAACACTGCATAATAAAGTGTTTTTAATACGAGCTAGTTATCGATATTACCTAAAAGCCTACATTACAAGGTATACATGAACAAACCGACACGGTTTGGCATTTACAAGCGTAGTGGCCGGCTAGAGTTGGTTGTGTAGTAGACAATGCCGCAGATAGGGGAACTACATCAAGATACGCGGACCGACTTTAGAACTTTGTACCACGATTCCCCCACGCTCTACAGTACACATTACTAATTTTGTCTTCGTTTATGAATCGGGTCGTGCCTATCTTTTGAAAGTTTGGATTGCACGCTACAATTAAATTTATAGATAATTCAAACTATTTAATAACATATGTTCCGCGACTGTATTTCAAACGCAAATCTAAAAGTTCCTTGTAATCTTCAACCTACATAGCTCAAGATTTACATCTTGAGCTATGTAATTGTACTCTCCAATACAATAACCAAAAAGGAACTCATTATGCCAAAACGGTGTTAAACAATGTCCATAGATTATGTCGATATTAAAAAACGCACTGAATTCTTACCTCTAAATATATATTTCATAACGATAAAAAAAGGATTAGAAAATAAACTTAATTTGTTTTCTACGAACAATAAAGATGTCCAATATTAATGACATTCACACAACATCGCATACGTTGAAGCTAACTCAGAGATAAGTCGCTTAAAGCACTTGTTACAAACATCAGACAACAGAACAAACACAAATATCATCATGTAATTGTTTGTCCTTAGTGGGGATCGAACTCACGTCACGAGCCCGTCAAAATAGCCAATGTGGAAGAACGTACATACTACATGAAATTAAGATTTAAGGAATCCGTTGGTGGCAAATTCGACGTGACATTCCCACAAATATTTACCAACACAAAATACATATTTCCATAATTCAGGCGGAATGATTCCGCGCTAGTTCTGTGATACACAAAATGAACGTATCCCAAGATCCCACTTACAAATTGAACACCGCCGCTGCCCTATTCTGTGAACTGGTCCCATTAGACGTAATCAACCAGACCTCACCCGTGGACTCGTGAGGTGACCTTATCGTAAAGTGTTTACCTTAGTTGCAAGTTTTCTAAAGAAATTTATTTCCATTTAAATGTTTGAATTTATTGTTGTTATTTAATTTGTTAGAGTGAAACAAACTTCTACTTGTATTATCACCATATTTATGTGAAATGTGTATGCCTTAAGTATAAATAGGGTATATTATAAAATAGTCATTGCTTAGTGGGCTTTAATTAGAAACACAAATATAATAAGAAAAATAGTATGTAATAAGTAATAGTATATTTAGAAACAAAAATATAATAGGAAAAATAGTATTTCCTCTTTTATTTTATTTAAAAGATTAGAAGGTTTTTCGTATTCTCTTCTGAGTAAAAACAGTAATATGCTTTCTACTAATTACCGACAAAGTGTGGAATAGGTCCGCAATTATTTTATCACTCGTTGTCCAAGCTTAAAGGCTTTTGTGGTAGTTTTTCAAGTAAGTTCATTCATCTTTTATAAATTATTCTGTACACTAGTACAGTCGTGGTTTCAAATACAACGGTTCGGTAGAGTTTGACGGCACATGTCTTCGACAAAAATAAACACTTCTATTTAATTCACAATATATTTTGCAATAAATAAAAAAATATAAAGCCTCCGTCTAATTCACAATATAATTAATAAATATAATCAATACCACCGTTACGTCTATCCTAGATAAGAATAAAAGTGATCACTACTGCGTCATCAAGTTCTTCTCCAGTTTTCGTCTTAATTACAGCTTTTTAGTATCAATGGTTTCCCAGCTTAACAAATATTCATAGGAAGATATCGTGATTGTGTCATAACAATAGTCTTGCTGCCGACAGGCATCATGGTGCGATTTGATAGTAATGAGATGTTGTATGAACTCCTTACTTATGAACTTACGACATCTGTACCAGGTGTCGTAAGAGACGACTAAGATACCAGAACGTATAGATGGTGGTATATCCATCTGAAACAGTGTAGCTCAAATGCATATGGTGTGGATGGGCAGCAGCATCTCCATTGCGAAAGCTGCCCTCTGCGAGTGCCAATACGCTTGCCCAGAGCGGCAATTATGGGAAAAATACCGCTTGCTTGGGGAGGCCTATGTCTAGCTGTGGACTTCCAATGGCTGTAATGATGATGGTGATGATAATTTATGAACTCAGTATTCATTTATTTATTATTGATCTCCTCTCAATTTGGTTAACCTCAATGTCATTAAAAACAACAACGAAACAAACCGGGCTCTAAATGAAGACTTACTTTGTACGTCAGACACACTTGTATTTAATAAAAATACTATTTATTTAATACAATCGGACATACTTATAAAGTAATCTACAAACATGTAACCCTTCGGATTGCAGAATAGGCGCTTGTGGCCCATTGGGACGGCGGACAGAATGGAGCGCGCATACTAATTCGTGGTGGTTCAACATTCAAATACGAGCCTAGCCCGGCTTACGGGATATGTGAGATGCGCCCAAGATTTAGTTTACAACTTAGATTAAGGCGGTGGTCAAGAATTATACAAGTGTACGGCGTTACGTGATGTTTCGACGTTTCAATTATGCCCGTTCGATGTCCACGTTTCGGTTAGGATCAGGTGATCAATTTGATTAAACGGCGCCCATGTTGAATCTCATTAGGCGCGCTTAATGGAGAATAGGCAAGGAATTACTAATTCACATACACATATTAGAGGTACAGGTGAGGTAAGTGACCACTAAGGTACCAGAACCGCAACAGTGCAGCTCAAATGCACAGGGTGGGGATGGGCAGCAGCATCCGGCATCAGCTCTGCCATTGCCAACACGCTTGCCCAGGGTGGTAATTATGGGAAAAAAAACCTCCTTTCCTGTATTGGCAGTGGATAGTCTAATAATAATAATTATTATTGATAGATTGATAGTAGCAGTGGACTTCCAATGGCTAGTATGATGATGATACACAGATTATAGCGCATGTAACCATTACAAATTCGTATAGTAAATCATTATAAGGTATACCGTTTGAAGGTCAGAAACTTTGAAGGGCATTGCCACTCTAATGATGGTCCAAGTAAAAACAAATAAAAAGTGACAAAATGATACTCCCAGCAAATTAGTAAAAATACTGTCCCAAGAATAATTTTACAAATTAATTCTGTCCCACTCCCAGCTGTAAACAAATAATTAGAATTGTAAATTAGGTAACTCATAATTTGACAAACTCATCGGCTCCCTTTCCTTTAAGGCGTAATATTAAATTTGTTATATTATTTTCATTGCTCTATTTTAATTTTTCGAAAAGAAAAATCATATATTACTTTGTTTCAGTAAATAAAGTTTAGTGCCTTTTTGAATCTCGAACTCTGACAGTGTTACGTGTATTTTACTGACCCGAAGGTAGAGTCCCCCGGGTACCGTATGTAAATCAGATACAACAAACATACATATCCAGGTGCAAAATATATCACGGTGTCTATTTACACCTCCATGCAGATCTTTTGCATATGCAGTGTTTTGTCGTAGTACCATTCCAAAAATGCCAATTTACTAACTTCTCTTGATATCGCTTCCTAGTTACCACTAGTAATTTCCGAGAGTATCCTCTCATGCCGGTGTTAAAAGTAGTGTTTTCTATAGTAAAGTTGTCCAGATGCCAAATTTAATCTTAATCATTTACACAGGCTTAGTTGTGAAAATGTAACAAACAACTAATCATGTTTTAAAGAAATTAATACATATAGGATTCTTCTGAAAAGTGCGTGTCAAGTTTAAACTATAATAAAAGGGCAGAATTCTAAGATTTCCAAGATGTTGAAAATCTTAGAATGCCTCAAAATTGATTCTGTAGAACCAGACCTGTTGCACAGCTGCTCGCATCCTACATCCCGTTCACGGAAGCTTACAGCCAACTCCTATTCTTTTTGTATGCATTTACGTTTCAGATTAAAAGATCCAATCGCCACCCCCGGCGGTCGGGTGGCTCCGCGTTTACCCGGAATGCTTCGGCGAATCGGCTGTGCTATGATTGGCTGGGGGGAAATGGGGTGAGTGATGACGCGTTTAAGGGAAGTTTTCGTGCTGGAGAATCAGTTCTCGTCGCGAAGCGGCCGAGGGCAGCAGTCTGCTGCCTGCCCGCTCCTGCCGCCGTCGAGACTGCTGCCGCGCGCCCAGGTAAGATTTTCATTCAATTAAAAAGCAATCTTTCTAGGGAAAATCATTTGCAGGTTGCTAGCTCTCCGGGTTATAACGACGTGAATATAAAGTTGTATATGTGTTTACGACGTTCACTGCGCGTCTTCCAACTTTTTTAAAAACTCTGCGATTGCTATTTCGTGATGATAAAGTTTTAATATTTGGAAAAGTTAGCATTAATAGTAATCATGTTGGTTGTTTAATGCTTGACCGATTGTACTCGTTGTTGGTTGTGGATTCCGGGAATTTTGTACAGACCGTGTAATGTTTCCCTTTAAAACTTTTAATTAATTAATGTATATGTAATCAAAACTTCTGAACTTCCAAATAACGAACATAAAATGCTAAATAATTCATATAAAGTGTTGTATTCGAGTTTCAAATAAGATTGAATTTATTTTAGCATATTAATTTATTTGTCTACTTCCCTATCAGAAGAGTCATAATTCTAAGAATAGTTTTTATGCTTTTGAATTGAATTAGGTTTAATATCAAAAAAATAAATATTTTCAGACGTTAATTCTCGCGCCGGCGGCATCGCGTTCTACACTTTTATTGAAGTTTAAAATGCTTAAAACTTTTAAGACTAGATAAAAAGGTAGTCTATTTTTGCAGTTCAACAATATATTATTTTAGAAAGTTACAAAAACAAGGAGCTCTCAACAAATATAAAAATGAAAAAGTTCTTATATCAATATTATGGAAAACACAATATTAAATCATAAAATACGTTATTAACATTCCGTCAAATATTTTATTCTCGCACGAGTGAATAATTACACCGAGTATGGGTTTATTTGTATTTTCCTCAATACCGCAGTAGAATATTAATCTTCAAAGGATTGTAAATTGCCGATTCATTGATAAAAACCCGTCCCCTTTTACCTTTCTAACTTTCATAATCAATCTCATATCCACTGAGTGAATATCTCATTTTGAATATTTGTCTAAAAGCTCTTTCAAGTAAATATGAAACTGGAATAAATATAGAAAAGTTATATTTTATTATTTGTATTTAGTAAATCTGCTTGTGGTGCATAAAATATTGTATTTAAGTAATAATTGCTCGTATACAGTTTAATATAAATACAATAAATTCCAAAAAAGTATTACCAAAGAAACCTGAATAGCTTGCATTTAATTTTTATATTTCATATTAGTACAAAATAACCAAAAATATATTTTTAAATAAATAAGAAATCTTTCTTACAATCAACAAGATATTTTTAATATCTTGTTGATTTCAAAACAATAAAATATGCTTTTTCGTAGCTGATACGTCGTAGCACCGGCCCAGCTGCGGCTGCTACGGGCGATGCGAAAGCTTTAAAACTAAATGTTCTCTACGTTAAACTATACGTTTTAGAATTTAAAAAGAAAAACATAGTCATCATATTTCCAATATGTTTTATAGAAACTAAAGTAACCATAAACCTTTCAAAGAAATCCAAATTAAAAATAAATCCACTATTCTTTTAACAGTAACACAAAACTTTGTAAAAATTGTATACAATTTCATCATGGATATACAATAATAACTGAAATTTTAAATCACGAATTATATGGTATTTCGATGTCACTGTTACATAAATAAATTAAATGGCCAAATGCCAAATCCCAAATGTTTAAATATCAATTACACTATGAATATTGATGGGCCGTCCTAACTCTTAACTACTTTAATTAAAGTTCATTCATTATTAATGAGGCCGCCACAATACTAATGTTAAATTATATTTGAAAAGAAAATACTTAAAAAAATCTAGTTAATTTTACTTGGAGTGACAATACAAATGATGTATTCGGGAAACTTGAGACATCACATTATTTATACAATATTTTATTCATTTACTTATTATATACAATTCAAAAACGATACTTTCATTGTTACTTTGACTATGAGCTTACTAAGATACTTTATTTATTATCAGCTATGCGAGATCACTCAAATTAGCTGATATATTATTTGAATGGTAGTCACCATTGTACAACTATCTTGTCTATCTTGTCTTGCCCATGTCCACCAGTGGATATCCAACGGTTTATATATTGATGATATCATGATATGATAATATCATCAATGATATCAATCGTCCTGCCCTGTGCGTGCAGTTTTCTAAAAATGGATACGGTGTTTTCACTTCATATATGTTGATAAAAACATGCTTATTATTTATTACACCACTACTTGTTTAATAATATTTTTTTTTTAATTTGTAACATTATTTTTCAAAACTTCATGCACTAAAAGAATAGCAATAATACAAATATTTACAATTTTTAACAAGGACTAGTTAGAATAAGTATAAACTTATGTTTAACTTTTTAATTTTGAGTTTATCATAGACTAGTTGACCCGACAGACGTCTTAATTGAATTCAAATTTAAAAGTCAAACGATTTATAGTTTTGTCAAACGTTATAAACTTTTCTAATGTGGTTACATTAGAAAAGTTTCATTAGTTTGCATTATCAAAAGCAGTACCAATAATTCATTAACTCCCTAATGTAGTAAATATTTCTTAAATGTTCTATTTTCATACGCAGTTTTTTTAAAAGTACTTTTTACTCACTTTGACAAATAAAATGAAAAAATAATTAGAAAAATTGGTCCAGCTAGCTATTCACGCGTGCTATTTTGACTTAGGCACTCATTTACATTTAAATTCGATAAAGCATTACACAAAATTTAAAACACATTTAAAATTGATTCAGTTACTTTAAAAATATAATAACAAATAATTTTTACAAGTTAAAATATTTAAAACAAAAGACTATTATTGTTAAAAAGGTAAAATAAATAACATGTAAATGACCGGAATTTTTCTTCTCATTTGATACTAATCAATTAAGCCTTCAAAATAAGTAATCACGATACTTCCATGTGAAGTAGAAGCTATTTTAAGACTTAGTTTCGAATGAAAATAAAGATCATGTCATTCAGAAAACTATTTTTTGATAAGAAAAAGAAAAATAAATGCGAGCACTTAGAGATCTTAAAGAAAAAAAAATAAACTTTAGATATCATAATAAAGATAGCAAGCTAGGTAAGCAATTGTTACAATGTAGTCCGCTGTTTCGTCCACTTTGTCGATCATCAACTGAATCCCATGCAACAATAGGATCCAGAGGCATTCAAATCGCATAATTTTAGGCTTAGCCTTGCTCGAATATTGCGACAGCTTATATCATACGGCCATAGGCAACCTTGTTATAATCTCCTGAAACGGGAACGATGCGGCAAATACCCTTCACAAAACAATATCGCTGGCTAGAATATATTCGCTGCAGGCGTAACAACTCATCGTTTGGACATCGTTCCTGAATAGACTTCAATTCATCATACCAGCTACTGCTGGAGTCTACTGCTGGATATAAACCTCCCCAAGAAAGGGGTAATTTTGCCCATAATTGCCACGCTGGGCAAGCGTGTTAGCAATCGCAAAGAGCAGCTTTCGCGACCAGGAAGTTGCCACCAATCCCCGCCCTGTGCATTTAAGCTGCACTGTTTCGAATGGATATACCGCCATCTGTAGGTTCTGGTACCTTAGCTCAGCTCTCACAACACTTGGAAAAGAAACAGATACTATTTTACTCTGCCGGTGTCACACAGCTTCAATTGGTTAAATAATAAAAATTAATAAAATTTTTACAAAAATATTTTCATCATATCTCCTGTTGGACGTCAACTACTGAAGATCCCTATCTTGAAAATATATTAATGTACTTTAAACAAAATAAAACTTATTAATTATTTGTCGTTACTGATGACGTAATAAGTCATTCCGGAACTTTATTTTTAAAAAGTCACAAAAGCGTAGTAAGTAGCGTCTTTTTTTCAATTCTGAAAAAAGTATCATGTATAATAAGTATTGTCAAATTCTTTATTATATTTTATATTGAATATATTCAAAATACAAACTAATTAGGTTGATACATGATTTGTAATAATCTATTATGAAATCATTCATAATATCAGCCATAGAAAGTCCACTATTAGGCCTCTCCAAGATAAGGCTAATTTTGCCCACAATTGCCGCGCTTGGTAGGCATGTTGGCAATCGCATGGTGAAGCATCGCACCTAGGATGCTGCTGCCCATCCCCGCCCATAGTAATTAGGCTGCGCTGTTTTAGATAGAAATACCGCTATCTATCGGTTTCGAATAAGAAACAGTTATCACTATAAATAGTCACAGGTATGTTTACAATTAGGTATAGCTAATTTTTGACAAATAATGTTTGCCGTGGAGTACCGGAGGAAAAGAGAAATAATAGTAACTCCCTCTGTTCCAGGTGTCGCAAGAGGTGTCTTATGACTTATGTATTAATTATCATTGCGATTTGCTAAACAAATTAATCAATAATGTAATTCTAAATTAATATCTTTTTACTAAATACATAATTATAAAATATATTTATATAAAAAATGTACTGGCTGGGGATCGAACCCTCGACCCTTGGCGCAAAGATAGGATACACTACCAACAGCGCCATCGGGAGCGTAAAAAAAAATTGTGTCTGTCTCTTTGTTTGGTCCGAAGAATTAAAGCGACTGGCGATTTTATTAGGCGATGTAATAAGGAGTAGCTAACGTCAGATTTTTTATTCTCACATATACTCATTATATATACTATTATAAGCAATCTTTATAACATACATATATATATATTCCTTATAAAATATCATAATCGGCTAAAGAGCATTGAAATAATTCATCAAATATTGTTTTAATTTTTTTTGCTTGTTTATTTGTCATTATTATTTTATATTTTCATCAACAAAGATGTATCTTGTATGATACAAAATATCATTAGAAAAATAGAATAAATTAAATTAAATAAAACATGTCGTCTACACATATCCTAGGTTACCGTCTAGTTAGTATTATAAATATTAGTATGTATGACAGTAATCTGTAAGTGCGCCTATACTAAATAAATAAATAAATATAAACATAAAACATATTCGTTCTTTACTTTTAAATAATTATTAAGCAAGCATAAAACTTCGAGTTTAAAACGTTAGTTCTCATATTATTTTAATTTGTTCGCCCCGCTTAAGATAAGGTTTATTTTATTTTCAATATTTTAAACGGATTCGAACGGAACGGCTATCATAACTGATGCAAGAATAATATATGTTTTTTGGCAAAACAGAACATAAGTTTCGGATATAGTCGTGTAATTAACAACACGAATACAAAAAAGATATAATGTACCAGTTAGCCCGACAGACATTATCCTGTTTTAACTATTAATATCAATTTTAAAAATATATGAAAGATATAAAAAAATATATATTACTATTAACAAACTCTGCAACGAAAAAAATACGAAATCGGGTCAAAGACCAATAGGTATTATATGTGAAGGTTCTATCCGCTCAGTTCTTCTAACAATATTAAATCAAAAAGTTAAAGATATGACACACAATATAAGATAATTTCCATAAACTTAAATATTAAAAAGTAAACGATTGAAATGAATAATCAAGTTATATGTAAATACTTAAATAAGTATTCCTCTATTGTCCGATGTCCGTAACAAATGTGTTTTAAGCAAATTATCACGCAGTCAGCTCAGTGTATGAGAAACGTCCCATATATGGAACGGACCCCAGCGGTTTTTTTAATTAAAAAAGTACCTGCGACTATACCTAATTGCAGTACTCTCTACCATGCCGTACATACAACAAGAAAGGCTTTTTTGTTACAATAGTAAGGAGTTACGTTTTATTAATTAATTTATTCAAACCGCATCTATACTAAGCTGGCAAACAAATATTTACACACATTTGGACATGAGTTCCATAACTAGTTAGTTGTTTGAGCTCAGAGCACACAGCCTCCAGTACAAAATGGCGACAACAAAGAGATCGCATCTTTCTACCCATCGGCCGTCCATCTAGTAATGAAAGAGTACCCAGTAAAGCCACTTCACTCGCCCACTCCGACCGAGCCCGCATTTTTTATCCGCTCACTGAGCATCAGGATTATACCATAAAAATAATTGTTTTAAAAAAAGATTTTTCTCTGTAAAAATATTTTGTATCACGCTCGTTTGGTACAAAAATTATCGTATATATGGGCTTCGCTCTCCATTGGGCCATAGCCATAGGAAATCAACTAATTGTATCGCCAGTTAAAAAGCTGCGTAATATTTAATTATATTATTAATTAAATACTACATTTAGAATTAAAATAACTGTAACTGTTTTATTTTTTATACTAATTGAGTCAAAATTTTTGTAAAATGTTTTATTTTTGGAAAATCTCATCATTGCTATGACATTATAACAAATTAAAGCAAAAATATTTTAATCATCCAGAATTTGTTGTTAAATATTCGTCGGCAGTAATTTAGTGGGGCCTGTAGATCCACGTATAATAATTCTGTGCGATTTAATATTTTTTTTTTAAAGCTGTAGTGTCTGCACACTGGATACTATATTGTCCTTACTCCTTACTATTATAATAACATGATAGTTTGTAGATATGTATGTATGTTTTTTACTGTTATACACCGTAACGGCTAAACAGATTTGGATAAAATTTGGATTATCGATAGTAGGTATAGCACATTAACTAATTTTAAATCCTAAAATAATGTTTATATAAGATTTGGCATGACTTTTTGCACGTTTTATCTGACAGGGAGCGATATAGAATTCTTTTCGAAATGGCATGAGTTCCGCAAGAATGCGTTAAGGCCTCGCGCATAATATCTCGCTAAGGCTAGTATATCATAAAAATATCTAGTCTTTGTGATAAAAAAGTCGCTGAACACAAAAAAAGCATATACATAACAGTCCTGTATCTTGTCGGTGTCTGTGTTTAGGAAGTAGTGACTAAGGTAGTGGAACCGACAGAACCCACCAGTAAAGTCTAGTCTATCTATGGGTATGGACCAATAGTAATGCTCTGCGAAACCACTACCATCACCACGGCTAATCAGCGTGGCAGCTAAAGCAAAAATATTTACTTGGAGAAGCCTATTTCCATCTCTAGATCCACGGCTTATGAGATGATGATTATAATGTAATTTACTTTTTTTACAATGAAAAAATAATAGTAATAAATAATAAATCCCCACAACATCTCATACATTGACTTGGTACCGTGATAAGTCGCTTACAACGCTTGTGTTACGGACGTAGGAAACAGAGGAATCACAAATATACTACTGAAATATAAATATAATATTTAATACCCAGACACAAAACAAACATAAATAAATATCACCTTATAATACGACCTTTGCCACGATTTAGACCACGATCTGCGCCATCGAGCCCTTCAAATACTCATAGAACAACAGGCTACATATTAAAGTCGTAGTTGAGTATACTGAGTTCTTACCAGCTAAAATTCCCTTGATACCCTTCACATTCTATCGTTAAAAGCCGGACTAATAACAGTACACTTTTCTTATAGCTCTCACAAGTAAATAAAGCATTAAAATCTTATATAGTGACTAAAGTCATTGTTCTCTTGTTCTTGCACGAGTACCAACTAGTTATTCAATATAAAATTAAATAGCCCACAAACTAATAAAATAAGCCGCTCCAGTCAGAGTTAAAGCGACGGTTGCATTGTTATACCTTATTCTTAAAACATACCTTTTTCCATTACACTATTTCACAATATTTCAATAACCCTTTGTTATTATGAAAGAAAAGCTCCGTTCCTTGGAAGTGAAGTGACTGCGATGTTACAAAAAAGTGGCTTGAATGTTTATCTCGTGATTACTAAGTACTAGAATTTTATATCAACATTAAAAAAAAAAGTATCATTATATTCTAATAAAATATTTTCATTCTACGAAATAGTTTGAGTCACTTCATATACAAAATAGCTGTAACCAATAATATATAAACAATATCAACATATATATACAATGATGGATCAAAAAAAAATATCTGTTGATTATAAATAATAAAGTGTATATTATAAGGACACAAAAAACATTATTTGACAAATATGGTTTGTCTGAAAGTATCTGCTGGATTTTTCTTTAGACTTACACAGAATTCACTTTGAAGCAAATTGATTATTTTGTTTTGTAAAAAAATAGTACTTACTCGTATTGCTAGACCTTATCTAGTCGACCCCACAGTTGTTGTCCTATCAGTATATACGAGTAATTGTTAACCATAATTAAACAATTAAAATTTATTAACATTCAAAACAATTATGAAAGAATACATATACAAGCCGTGACTGCTGGTACCGGCAGAGTAGAATAGTACCTCCCCCTGTACCAGGTTTCGTAAAAGGCGACAAAGGTAACAGAACCGACAGATGTCGGTATATCCATCCGAAAAAATGCAGCTCAAATGCACTAGGTGGAGATGGTCAGCAGCATCCCCGTCGCGAGAGCTCCGCTCTGCAATTTCCAACACGCTTACCCAGCGTGGCAATTATGTACAAAATTTCCCCTTTCTTAGGGAGACGTGTGTCCAGCAGTGGACTTTCAATGGTTGGTATGATGATGATGATGTGACATATATATGCCAACATTAAAATAATATATCAAATTTTATCATTTATCTATAAATATACAGGTATCCATTTATATATGTAGGTTGCCTTCAATGTTGTTTTCAAGATGTACACCAACCAAATGCCATTCTAACAATGCGACAGATTATATCCTTAATTCTACATTTATCCGTCGGCACAACTAATCCTAATCACTTTCCACTCCTTTTTCTTCCATAGTGATGATATCACGATCAAATATATATTTATATAGTTTGTTGATTGTACAGCACCGACACGGACGTGGAAAACATCACATCATATTTGATCCGTGTTGCGACATTTTCTATTTACTTTTAATGAGTTTTGACGATTACGCAACTTCGTGTGATTTGAAACCAATCAAACTTCTTGTTACCCGGCAACTGGATAAAATTTCAACATAATAAAGTTCAATCAAAGTAAATATTCCAATAAAATCTCTCTCGATTTATACCATACCCATCTAATCGATTTATCATTAACGAAGTTAACATTTTATAAGAAAAATCTAGAGGTAATTTTTTAACAATCTAGGCATAAACATAAACTGTAAAGTTTAGAAGAAAAAGTCTTTTCACTCAAATCATAAGATTATCTAAAAAATAATATATTTATATATAAATATAATGGAATAGAGTAAAGTAATTTATTCTCACTAAAATTCATAAACGGATTTGGATAGCACAGATTTGCAACTTTAACACTCACTCTTCCTAACTAATAGATATATTTAGTATATATCTATTTATTTATTCGGTACGATAAATAACCTGCATTACCTGCTAAGCCCTCACAAAACCTTTACAGGTCAATCACAACAGAACCTACTAAATCACAATGGACCATTCACAGAAAATGATAGGCGATTGATCGAATTTTGCATTTCTCACGCGCGACAGGCGCATTGTCGCACCGCAAGATGTGAATAGGCCCCGGAGGTGTGTGACATCATCTGTCATGCATGCGTTCAAATGTACTCCATTCGATAACTTCGCTTTTACCCGTCAAGAGACACCGCCCCGCACGCTCTGCTAACTGGCAGGAGTGATCTAGTTCCATTCAGCTTCTGTAGCCGTTAATGTCTATTCCACTTACATTCAAAGCGCGGGGTTTCTATTGGGACACGCTTTGCCGACCTTTTGAATCGCGATCGTTGTGGGAACTTTGAAAAAATAACTTTGTTTACTCACGGTTTTCCAATAAGTATAATTGTAAATAGAACAGATGACGTAATTAAAAAAATTTATAATTTCATAATGATAATAATTCTTTTATATTATTTATCATTCTGTTTTCGATATGGTCTCTTCATTATTTATTACTTTTATATGCATACTATTGTAATAAAAAATGTCTGTAAATCTGTTTGTCTGACGATGGTATTTTTTTCATAAAATTTTGTAAGTGGCTAACTTGATTCCTAGGATAGATAATTACATTTATAACCAAAAAGCTACCACGGGTGGCATAGTTTAGCGAAGTCCACGTGGACGGGTACTATAAGACTTAAACTTACAATCAACTTCTGTCCAGAGTCCCCCTTTTGCAGAAAAAACTTAAAAAAAAGGAAAATGTCTAACTTTGTCCTATTAAATGAGATACTAAAAACCACACGTATAAAAAGAAAAAAATTAATACAGCTAAGATTTTAAGGTAACAAATTTTCGTATTCGAGACGGAATCGAAAAGAAATCACAGCCGCTCGAGCTCTAGGGAGTTGAGAAGTGACGTCACGAGAACACACCGCAGCACCGCACTGCTGAACAAAGGTAATGCGAACGGACAGCCTGGCACGACGCACGATTACATATTGATCGTCAAATAAACAGACTCAATGAGATTCAACACCTACGGCAACAATTTGAATTTCGATATGTCTGAGCGATTTCCAATGTTCGTTTAATATGCCAACAAATTTTTCGCGCGATATCATTTTAACATCACCTCGCAAATTATGATGAAAAAGTAATCCAGCTTAATTTTGATAATGATAGTGTTTCATAAATTGCTTTGTTCGACGTTTTGTTTTAAGTCGAAGTTTAATAAACCACACTTTAACGAATATTACGTTACAAAATTTGTATTGATGTTATTGTGTTTAAATTAACAGACAGCATTTTTATATAATTAAAACATTTATTTTAAAATTAAAACTGAAAAGAGTGAAATAAAAAATGATTAATAATTACTATGATTTATCATAGTAATTATCAAATGTAATCATCTTAGTAAAACTTCTCATCTAACGTGTTTATACTTTATTTGTTCGGTTTCAACGTCGGCGTTTCGCTTGTTCTCAAGAAATGTTTTACTAATAGTAGTGAACGCATTCATGTTAGAAAACGGACTATCATCGTGATTGAATAATAATTACCCTTGTAACTATACTCTTCGTACAGGTATTATATTTATTACTTCTTTACTAATACATTTATCGATAATTCACATCTCAAATATGGTGTTCTCATGTATGTTCATCTCATGTTACGGATATCAGACAACTGAGGAATCACAAATATAATACTTCCTATATATTTTGAACAACCAAACACAGAGCAAATTCAAATATCATATTAGTATTTATCCTAAGTGGGGATCGAACCATTGGCGCACAAGATAGGATCACTACCATCTGCGCCATCGAGGCCGTCAATCAAATCAAAATTTATTTAGTAGTTATCCAGTGAAAGGATGGCAAATGGACAGACACAATATTACATTTATAATATTGTACGGATATAATACCCGTGCTGGCAAGCACCTAAGATGTCCCAGTCACATTTTATAAAGTCCGCAGACGTAATAACTATTATGGCCGAGCAGACGGCTCACCGGTAGCCGCTTAACTTTGTAAGTCTGCCACAATTACTACAAGCCTCTAATAAGAAGCCGGGTTACCTCCAGTGGATTTTTAAGATTCAAACACAACGCCTCTGCAAATGAACTCCACTGCACGTATGCGCCGTAATCCACACTATAAAACGTAACAGTGCGTTCCATTATTGGAAGGCTTATAGGAATATACGATAACTGGTTGTATTTGTTTCCATTGCCGCGTATCAAAACCTTTTGTAACATCGTTCAACTGATTTATTTTTCGAATCTTTCAACATCATTATATTAGCATCATATAAAGACATCCACTTCTTGATGGGAGATTTCCAATAAACTCACATAAAATCACTCATCTCATACGTTGACATGGCTCCGAGACAAGCCGTTTAAAGTTGTGTTACGGATATCAGAATTACAAACACGTATTTATTTAACTTTTTGTACATAGAAAATACAATGTACACATGGTGGACTTAATGCCTAGTGGTATTATCTACTCGTCAACCATCACCGGGCAAAACAGAAAATAAATAAGGCGGTTCAATACACATAAATTTAAAATGGTTTTTTATAACAAGTATAAAATCGTAAATACAAAATTATTATTTTAAGTAACACATACATGTTAAAAATAAATGACATCTACATAAAAACCCACACACGCACACAAAGACACCTACAAATAAATAACATTGACACAGAACAAATACAAATTTCTATCATATTAAAATGATATATGGGGATCGAACCTACGACCTTTTGCACACAAGTTAGGGTACATACTACCATCTGCGCAATCGGGCTAGTCTTAAATGGAATAGAATTGGTTGTAAGTGGACAGCAACCAACTCGATTCTACGGTTCTAGTCGAATAGTCTATCCACCTTACGAGTGGACGGCGCGTAGTGTTCATTCCAGAACTTTATGGCTCAATCAGTCGTCGTTTCTGCTTGCTATATGCCCTGCCCATAGCCAGTTCCACTTGTTAATACGACAGGCTATGTTGGTAACACAATTCTTCTAGGGATCTCATCGTGTCCCTCTCCATATTTCGTTGGTCTATTTTAAGTTGGCAACGAGTCTACTTTGAGTGAGAGACCATTTTTCTGTGCCATATGTCATCGCTGGTAACGCTCATTGAAAAGATTTTCAAATTGGAACATTGAGGAATGTCGTCTATATTCGTATCTTTATCTAGTTCGATTTATTCGTTTGTTATTTCCAGAGAAAGGGTATTAAACGGATAGATTTTCCCGTAATTGGACGGAACGGAACTCAATCTGGTCACTTGATCCCGACGGAGCTCGAAATAATGTAAGCGACTGTTTGTCGAAATCTTGGTTATCGGTGAGGCTTGTCTGGGCGTCTTAACGAACTGGATGTTCCTTTGTGTGGGCTCCACGACAACCCACAGCGCTCGCTGATTCTACTTTTGACGAAGAGATATTCGGAATTAGGCTAACCATGAGGTAAATCGCTATCATTCGTATTTGATTATCTACGAATACTTCTTTATTGTAATGTGTACATAAATCTTTAAAAATATCACAGAATTACATGAAATAAATCTATGTAAAATCACAATCCTGTAATTATAACGAAGTAAAAATTTCAATAACCGAGGCACATCTTTTTCTTGTATATTTTTGACCTCGATTTAAATTAATTTTTAATTTTAATTTTTTTTTTTAATTTTTTTAATTTTTTTATTTATTTTAAAACTATGACGTCTATAGCTAGCCTTTTCAATCGGGCTAGTTATAGTGTTCATTAGAACAAGCTTTAAGACTAAAAGTTGTTTACAAAGAATATAATCATTTATATCCCCAAATATGACTTCACGTACTTAAGCAAAGCAAGAACACTACCTATAAGTACGTATCCTTCACGTTCCTTTTTACGTCTACCCCATTTTACTTAGACGATACTAATACGTGTAACCATCCGTACAGACCAAAATAAAGTGGCCACTGCTCGAGACAAGTGCAGTCTCCATTGAGCTCGCCAAACGCCGCTTTATTGTCTGCGAAACCAAATAACCTCTTTTATATCGCAGTTATATCATCCTTATAATATTGTGATGGCCCCGCGCTTCATACGGATACTTCGAGACGAGATATTTTCTATTCATAATGCTACCTGCAAATATTTAAATATTGCGCCTGGACAAGATATTATATATATATTTTGTATTAGTTTGCACTATGATTATAAAAATTCTTAGTATAAAAAAGAGCACTTCAACTTTCACTTGTATTATTGTAGAAATTACAAAAAATAGATATTTATATATATATATGTATTTATATAAGAAGATATATAATTGTTGGAAAAGTTAGATCAAATGAAATACATGATTACAAATAAAACTAATTTTAGAACCATTTTATGTTAATAACGAATTAAGGTTGTTTTAATGGTAAAGAGGTAATGAGTGCCCATCTTTTGAAAGCGTTTATTGATAAATGAAATGTGAAACTCCCCAAACAACCTTTATCTCAGCATAACTATGATTCTCGACAATATTTTACATAGATCTGTGTGCGTTACCGATTACTACCCTCATGGCACCTAATTTTTTTTATTACAATTACCTTAGTTCAAAGAAAAAAATTGTTTGAAAAAATACTGAAATATAATATTGAAATAATACTTTATTGTACTCTATGAATTAAAAAAATACCTATTCAAAAAGGCTCTCAATACAGGACAATAGGCGGATTTGTCGCATAAAGCAATATTTTCCAGTCATTTGTGGAAGGTAAAATAAAAAAGTATTTGAGTCTGAGGCGTGCTTCAATATAATAAATAACATTTAGAAGGAATACATACTGCTGCATCAGCATATTTGAATAATACTGCGTACATTATAACTCTCTCTCTCCCTCTCTCTTACTCTTTTTTTCCTGGATTTAAATTAGCTCTATGGTCTTGTGAAAGTTACACACTGCCCTCCACTGAGCCGTGGTATACCGGTCGAGTAAAGTAGTACCTAAGGACCAGAACCAACAGATGGTGGTATGTTCTTTCGGAACAGCGCAGCCTAAATCCTCGTCACGAAGTTGCGCTCTACGATTACCACTACGCCTGCCTAGGACGGAAATTATGTGCATAAGTCCCCCTATCCTAGGCCTATACCCAACGGTATATGGTTTATATAATGACTCTATCCACATTATAAATATTATTAAACTCACATCAGAGGTTAGGTAAAGGCGTAGTAAAAAATTAACTCCTATTTGCTAACAATATTTTAGATTAAATAATAATAATAGACAACCACATTTTGCAAACCCATAGCCGAAATGTTATTTCGGGAACAAATTGAACCTTTTATACACATAAAATGTTTCTTGGCATTGTTTTATGTCCTGTTACGGCTACTACTATGTTAAGGATCCATTTCCACCACAGTTACGAGGAGTTCCGCATCTAGATCCAGATAAAATCCTTTACGAGGAAACTCGGATTTTTCTCCCCTACCTGCACCTGTATTGCAATATTCTCACGATTTATGTTTATCTTTTTAATAACAGCCTTGTTACACGTTCTATTCTTAATTGAGGTCATGTGTTACGAGAGATGTTTTGATGAGGAAAGGAATAGGCACGTCAACCCAAGCCAATTTTATTACTTAAAAAAGATATGCATAATAACCCCTTACATAAAATAATGAGGGTTTATTGGAAATCCAATTAAAAACATTTTTTAGATTTCTAGTCTGAAATATCAAAAAACCAAAAGGAAAATAAAATTTGATGTTAAAATGTTATAATATGGTGCATGTAATTAATATTAGTATACGCGGTTATTTTAAGCGATTAAAATGGCAGACATCTCAGCTTTAATTCAAATATTCACTGCTCTTAAGATTAAAATACTAATTACAAATTTCACAATCAAAATATTTAAATCAAAATATTACGAAAAATCCCGTGACTTTGTTTGGTGGAAGCCCGTTTAAAAAAATAACATAGTATAATTATTTAATTTTATCAAAGACTGACGAATTTCATGATAACCATTTATATAGAAGTAACATAAATACCAACTTCCATTAAAATTGGACTTTGGACACATCGTGTCTGTACGGTTATAAAAATTGATAGACATAAAGGTTCTCGAAGACGGTTCGATCCCCGTTTAAAACTGCATGTAAACTGGCCAATCGTTTGTGAAGCCACGCACCGGTGTGCCTGAAGGAGTGGTAGGAAATGAGGCGTGGTGGGGAGCGCTCGACGCAACTACCGGAAATAATGTCAAAGCCTCATTGTTTCCGAACATCGCGCTCCAACGAAATGAACATTCTTTCCGTGCATTGTGCACTGATTTTAATTGAACGGAACTAATGGAGCGCGGCCAATAAGCTGTCCTTTTAGCTCTCCAATTGAAAACAATACTAGACTATTTTGTTAATGTGATTGGAGCACGTGCAGTTTACGATAAATGTAAAGATTTGCCGTTGTCCATTGTGATGGTGATCATACTAGACAAAATCAGCAAATGATAACAAGTCTTATAAATTTTTAGGCGCCGAAGCGATTACATCATATAAAAAAAATAAATGTCATCTGACAGAAATTATTAACAGTAATATTATAGCGTAATCCAAAGTCCTAAACAGTGGAGACATTAAATAAAAAAATCAAAAATATAATTTCTCTCTATATCAAATCTTATCCAGAACAGTTGAGTAATATATAAAATTGGCTAGCACAAATGTAGATAAACGAACAAAAAATCTGAAATTATATATAAGTACAACGTTCACAAAATGTTTTTGTAAAACTATGAAATGTGCAGAGACTTAAAACTTGCCGTTTACTCTCTCTCCTACCTCCTACTAGTTTAATTCTATTTTATGTATATATATATTGCTGTCAATAAATTCTCCTTCCTAAACTACACACATTTGTAGCTATCTCGAACATGGGTTGTTAAAAATTCGGCAGTTTACCTTAAGCCTATTTCGTCGGTCTTTGATGAAGGTATGTCTGCTGTGTAAAGTATTATCTATTTACTGTGGAGTCGACCCAATTTAGCCTCGAACTCCGCCATTACCCGGACCCTTCGACAGCACAATAAAAATGATTTATAGAGCCGAGAGATCGCCCGCTCAAGAATATAATACGACTTTATTTATTGCGAGCGAAACTGATAATAAAGCATCTGGGTGGTACAGATTCTTAAACAACTGTTTAATCATAAAACTGTCATCTACAACAAATGCTAGAAGTATGATGTGATATATACTACAACTATTCCATGTACTTACGCATGATATTGGAGTAAAACTTAATATCGATTTTTTTTAAAGCAATTTAGGCCGCCTATATTATAACTATGTTACTTGGATAATATCGTCAAGAATACGCTCTCATTGTCCTTTAACAACCAAAAGTTTCGCGTATCGTCGCTGTTCAGGGGAAATATAATCGATGTCCTATAACGGCCTGTATAATTAAAACTACACAAAAGAATTTTGTGAAGACTCCGGACTGACCGCACGGCTAGCGTTATTATTGGCCACATATTTGTGGTTGGCCGGCAACGGCTCGCTTACTGAACAAACTAATCTGAAAATTACACGTCCCCCCACTCTCCCTGCCACCCTCCTTGTTCCATGTACTTCATATAGTGGTAAACTGGACAAAACATTGACAAACTACCCCATTCACGAGCTATTGTGTAACCATAATGCACTCATACGCGCCTATTTGTTCCACTAACAGATGCATTCAACTGTTTTGAGAGTACACAGTCCAAACTCGCACAACGATTGTAATGACCGTCGGCCCTGAGCTCAGATAACATACACGGAAAACTAACTGAACGAAGACACAATCTTGAATACAAATACAGACAATTTTAAAATACTCGCAGCCGAAGTCGTTCAATATTTGTGTCGTCCAATACTAGATCTGAAGTCCGCTAGATTGCTTTTCTATTTGTATAAATGTTATTTTTCATAAATAGTTTCGTTTCATATTTTTGGCGGGTAATAAAATTTTATAAAAGTTAGTGTAGAGCACAGAATCCTTCGTGGTGGGGTCGAGACATTAATTTGAGACGAGCAATAAAGGGGCAGCGAGACGTCTTCACCACGAACCGCGCCGGTGGCGGAGCGGTGCGTTGCGGTGAGGGTCTTAAACGCTGCTCTATAAATTTCTCAATAAAAACTCTGGGCTGGCCATATTGAAAAATAAACCTTGAGACGGTGGTCTAAAACTCATTATCTGCTAGGGCGACGATGAGAGATGTGCACTTTCGTAAACGACGGTAAACAAGGAAATAATTTACTTTGATATGATTCTCCTTCCGTGCGCACCGGTCATGCGAAAAGGTAACTTAACCCGTACCCCCAGGGCACTAAGTCAAGACGCTTACACCTGAGGAAATACAATTTTTGGCAATTGATTTTACCTAGAAGATTAACGCCGCGGCTTTAGCTCGTCGCCTCACCCGCCGCGCCATAAAATGTAAGCGAACCTTATTCAATTAAATTTGGCGACAATATAACGATCTTAGAAAGCTCATTTGGGACGAGTACAACGTGATGACAGACTTACTTCGTTTACTGTAATATTTAATAGGCTTGTTGTATAGTAAAGTTTTGTTTTTATTAACTTATGTCTACATGTAAACAACGTAATAGGCACGGATATTTTTAGTAGGGTATATTTCAATATAATTGACAACAAAAATTTACATACATTGCGAATATCTAAAGGGTAAAAAGTTTCAGAACATTCGCTACTAACAAAGTACAACTAAAGTCATTGTACCCCAAAATCACCGTGAACATTAAGACCATTCGGGAAGCCCATAAGGTAAAGAGTGAAACGAAGAGCAACAGAGACTAAGCAACACCTTGAAATAACAACTCGCCATTAGACGAACCGACTTTACCCTCCAAGAAAAGGGCTTGTTGATTTAGAACCGCCTTAAGGCCCGTAAACTGGGCCACTAATGCACTACACAGCCGGTACGTCACTAGTATTTCCACGTAAAAATAATAGGTGCACATTTTCATCGCATATCGTTTTGTGAAGTCGAGCGCGTCGCGTCGAACAATTGTTGTAATTTGCGGACAGACCGGCGGTGCGGGCTATTCCTAATCGATTGCGATTGTGATCGGCTCGGCCAGTGCAATCTAGCGGTGGCTCTATAAAAGTTGCACGCCACTGATACTCGTAGGCTCCTGCGATACGAATTTCTCTCGGAGCCCCGTAATAGCCCATCGCTGAGCTTATTACCCGACGCCATCTATTGAGAACGGCTTTGCAGGGAAATCCCGAATAGCTTGTAGTCGGCGCCAAAGTTAATAATACCTGTAGCGTATACCTTTGTGTCTAACAATATTATCGGGGCAGTTTTTAAAGTCTGCTATCAAAGTGTGAGCTCGACTTAAAGACGGCCTACAGACTTTAATTAAATACATTTTCGTAAAATAAATAAGTTATGACGCTTCATAATTTAAACTCTTTCGCGAAACATTTTTAAAAATGAAAAAAAGATAATTACATAATTCTTATCGAACATCTTTCACTTCGTTCTAATCGAATCGAAATTCTTTTCGTTCTTTCGTCGAACTTTGTTTTACGTAAAAATTTAAGCATTCAATTTAAGTTGTTCGGGTGGCGGTTTCTCTTAGGCTTAGGTTCCAATCAAGTTGTGACTTAATAAGCGTTGCAAAAGGAGAGTAAATACTAATTAAAGTGTTCCCAAGTTCGGCAGTTGTTGCGGCAGCGCGGTCAGACCACGCCACCTCGCGGCAAACTTTTATCCCTACGAGGGCGGAAACAACTTGGAAACTAAGGAAATGGCCGTTCGGGCGGACCACTTAACTTGACGTATGCTCTAATAGATTGCAGCGCATCCTACGGTTAAATGAAATTATAGCCTTAGGAGTTGCCTAGGCAAAGTCAAGTCAAATACAGTTATTTGTAAGTGGATAGTGGTCCTTCGAGCCCGGATACAATTACAGGCGACAATCGTCGCCCTGGCCGGCGTGCATGGAAATATAAGCTCTTATCCGTAATGGAGGAGCTCTCTCATTATTGCGGTGGTGCACAATGCTCGCTGGCAGCGTCCTGCGGCGACAACAGTTGAATATCGACTTGCAATCAAGATAAAACCCTTCCTAACCTCATTCTATGTCGCGATTGAGAAATGTTGCCGTAAAACGTTTTCTTGCCAAACTAATGAATGGAGGTAATCTTAAAGTACTATCAACATATCGCGTATCAGTCCAGCGTATAAAGAGATTTCTATTTAATATTTCTAAGATGGATCCATATCACAAAATTAAGAGAAGTACAGAACAACATATAATTTCATAGATATAATAATATTACGACTAAATGAATACCTGGTCCTACAAACCAATGTTTGATTAAATTAAAAATATACCTATTACATTTTTTCTACGTTAGGATAGGTTATCCATAGCAGAGGGATCGAGCAACTGTCTTTTATTAGGGTTGTCACTTAGCAAAACGGTTGTCATTGAAACCTTTTAATTGCAAAATTAATGTATCTACGAAAAGCAATTATGGTTTAATAATTGCTTTTCGTTAACTGTAATATTTTTTCTTATAGTTTAGTGTTTAAAGATAGTAAATCTTTATTGATTTCACCTTCAACTTTTATAATTTTCGTCATGCAAATTCAAAAACGAGTTGCGTGATTATTGCCATATTGCTTATATGGCGATAATCACGCCATATACTATTACCAACTTTTGTCCCTTTCAAGACTTACTCTAAGATGATGCCTCTAGTAGCTGTCTAAAACGCCTAGACCTTAGGCAATTATAAAAAAGGCTTCATCTGAACTTTACTTCCGAAGCTGGCATTAAAGTTCTGAATCCAATCTTAACTACTTTAGGAAAAAAAGGGAACTGCAAGTATGTCACTAATAATAAAACACTTCTTTTACAGCTTTAAAAGGCGGACATTTCCGCGTTTTAAAGCGGTTTAAAATTTATTATGAGTATTGAATGCGAAAATGTTTAAAATTATTATACTGACAGTAATTATAACCAATTATGTTATTAACGTGCTATTTTATTAGTGTGCCAACCCTACCAATCGTACCAACCCTGGCTCCGATAGGTGTCTCCGTGGCGACTCGCCTCGATACTTAAAATATGGCGCGTCATCTTCCCGGCTCCCGTTACTCGTTTGTTCGCCGAGATTTGTTCGACGGTTGTTTAACACAAATCATTTTTGTAAACTGACTCATTTTTATTGCCGATCCTCCTGTTACACCTTTGGTTTCAAGATAGACACACAGCTTTGTTTTAATTAAATAAAAAATGCGGGATAATTAGAGCGTCGCTTGAGACAAGTAAGTGATGACGAGCAATGAATTTGTCAAGAAAAAAATATGATTGATAAATCTATTCGTATTTACAATCTCTTTTTGCGTAATTACACCAACAAGTTATTTTATAGAGGCTTGAAGAAATATATAAAGGGTATTACAGAACAGAGTTAAAGCAAAACTTTCAACCAACCAAAAGTTTAAGCCAAACAAAGGCTATTTTCCTTCCCCTTTTACGATATTCTATTTCTATTTGTTCTTGCCGCTATTGTTTACCTATTTAAATATGTGTCAGAGATTTCTCCTCCCCCTATAAAAAGGATGATAAAAGCCTACAATGTCAACACAGTATACAAAAGTAATCTCTCAGATTTTTCTCCTTTTACCCGCTCTTTTTAGAGGTGAAAAAATTCGACAATAATAGAACTTTGGAGTTTAGAAAATTCAATTGACTTTCTCTTATGGAAATTGCAAAGCGTGGAAGTCGGAACGTAGGTAGGTAAAAGTTTCTTTTCTTTTAGTTTTAGGTAAAAAAAATATTTTGAGCTGAGCAAGAATCGGATAAGATTTTTTTATTATTTAACTAAAGAACTCTATTTAATGTGAGTGTAATGGATTATTTTCAATAAAACTACAAAAAGATAACTGTGAATTTCGAATGTTTTACAATAGTCTCCTACATATGTAGGTACGTGTCGCTATATTGTATGGGATTAGGAAATACCACAAGCAAGCCAACTCTGTTTGTCTAGGTGCGTGTGTGCTTGTGACACTGCCCTATTACTTGAACCACAGGACAGGACACATAATGAAACTAATTTACATGAGCAAACATAAAATTAACGGGATACAAATTAATTTCATGCATATTTCACCCCATCAGTAAAAGGAAACGAGAAAATTACGTCGGCCTGTAAATTACCATCAAATTTATCTCAGCGTAATTAATCACTAAATGCAAATGCTTAAAAATAACTCGACAATATCCAATTTAAGTTTAATTTTCAAACCATAAATTCGGTTTAGCTCCGGGGAGCTCGCCGGATTGAAGCTCTGACTCGCCGCAAAATTGCAGCCAACATTTTTATCCCTTTGTATTGTAGTTGGAAAATTTAAGAGGATCCCTTTAGTCTTTGTAATTTTGTAACTCGTTTTGATTGTCTGCCGATGAAACACTCCGCCCATTGCGGTTGAGAGAGTTTGATATTGTGTAATTTCAACTTGAAAGTGACCGTTGTTTTTGACGATATTTAAAATACTGGTGTTCCGAACGAATGTTATATTATATTTTCAATTTAGAAGCTCCACTTATCTGTTGACGCATCTACTTAACTATTAAAGGTGACTCGAGATTTACTAGATAAATAACCAAAGCGCTCGTCCCCTCACGAGAAAATTAGGTTTGAGGCAACAAATTTTGCGACAGAAAGAAATTTTATTTACATCTTCACCATTACAGCGCGTTGTCTCCCTAATATATATATATACCTAACACTTTGGGACTATATATACTTACGAATGAAATTAAAATAGAGTACAATCCAGATTGCTTATGTATTTTAAGCCTTTTTGGTGAACGCTAGAAGCATACTATAAATGAACTATATAGATTATAAACATATATATTATATTTCAGTTCGTATGTCCAGAATTAAATTAAATTTCCCTCCGTTCTGATTTAGCAGACGATGAAAAGAACTGATGAAAATTTTAATCCCTGACTTACCATGGTTTCTCTGATTCCGTCTCTCTAAGGCTCTTACAAAAGGAAACGAAAGCTAAAACTAATCTATGTGAAAAAAATATCATTGCATATAATTTACTTTGTGCTTAATCTAGAGCTGCCTACATTTTTAATAAAAAATCAGATATGCTTGTTACTGAGCCTTGTTATTTAATAGAATGAGCCCTGGATATATGAAAAGAAATCCTGGTGTCAATTATAGATGTGGCATTGTATTCAATGGCCAAAGCTTAAACTAAAACCAAACTTGTTTATGGTAATCTCTATAATTCTATAATATTAAAACTTTTTAAAAATAACTGTATCTTATTGTAATGACAAGGCATCGATGAGTGAAATTTATTCTCCTACAGAACGAACGTCGAACGTGTCACAGCGTCGCTTTGCAATACGTTTATCCGAGTATATTTTGTAATGGTTAATAAACCGTTGCATCGTTAGCCCACACATGGCTAGCTCTCGCTGCAGCGACGACATTTAAATATGAATATGTCTCGACGTCGACGGCTAATAATGTGCGATTTTTCCGCACACCTGCCCTCTACCTAATGATGTTCGCGCCTGTATCGGAATGCGATGTATCTCGCTTGGTGGTTAATTATCTCGAACTTTACAAATGCGATTTATGGATGTAATGTAAATCTATTAGCTTATGATAATCGAGTTCGAGATGTTAAATTTTTGAGCATTGACTTGTATTCTATTTTATGAACTATGTCACAACATCTTTAAGATTATTAATGAGATAAGCTAAAGCTTCTGTTGTATGTAGTGAAAAGTATTTTTTTTCTTTTTCTTTGTTTGTAAATAAGACTTTTATTTTATCTAAAAGTCAATCATTTTGTTAATTAAATATCTCTAAATGATTATTTGTATATACAGTAAAATCAACGACTGTTTTCAGATATATTATTGGTTAAATTATTCAAACCAATAGTTTATTCTAAAACATCCTCCTCAGAATCGATGAAATAATTGTATTAATGAAACTGAACTGAATAACAAACCTCAATTTCATCTTGCATTTTCAAATGATTGATGGAAGTCCGAGTGAATTTGTAAACCAAGCTGTCATACGGCCATTGATGAATATGAGAGAAGCAAAAATGGCGTCTGCGTAGAAATATGACCCGTGAAAAATGACGTCCTGATAGTTTTGAAACTAAAGATGCTACCTCTACTTTAACAAGTTGTCGGAGCACGTTTCTTTTAAAAGTCGCAATAACAACTGTGACAGGCATTTGTTTTGGAGTAATTTTACTCACCGGGAGATCGGCGCAAATTGACGTCGCCCCACGGCAAAAGTTTTGATTCATATCGTTTGAGAGCGGAGAACGAAATCAGCCGCCCGTTCCCTATATTTTTATATACATACATATTATACACGACCAAATATTTTTATCCTTTGAGACCAGATTTATGAAGGACCTTACTGTAGAACACTGATAACCTAAAGAGCTAATAGCATAAATCCCACATTAGACACGTTTGATAAAAATCAGTGAGGGTATCTCTTCTTTGTTGCATCTTAGATACAGTATTTTGGATGTACATTTTGACCAATCTCATCAGTTTCGACCAAGTTGTCAGCTCACCTGGTACAAAAGAAGGTACTTCTTGACTCTGCCGGTACCACAAGACATATAGTGATTGTAGTTATCCAATCATCTAATATTTGAGCATAGAGCTGATGTGAACATGTGTGGAAACAAAATAATTTTAGTTTAAGACATCACGCAGAATGATACTAACTATTAACTGCCGATTAAGATTATATAGTTATTTTAAAATTTACGCGTTCATTAATAAAACTTAAGTGCAATCTGCAATCTTAAGTACGGATGCCACAAGGTAACTAAAGCTAGTTTTATTAGTCCGTACAAACTTTATCATAATTCTAAGCTCAATCAGGATACGGCGACTATAGAACTTTAAAACTAACTTCCTTGTAAATTGCAATCTTGTAATTTTAGGTCTGTAAAGTAGTTTTCTTAAGCTTCGATGTTTTCTCGTAGTTGCCTATCTACAATCCGTTGTCTGCACATGTTTATTTCAATTGTTTGACAGAATAAATAAATATCCATGTTTATAATATGCAAGTAAATAACAGCAATATTGCTAATGATTACATTTTCTATGCAAATATATTGCATTACTTAAAAGTAAGAAATAATAAATCAAATAGCCACCTCGCAACATTCAATAAAGTAGTCCCGGCCGAAGGAGGCAAGGCGATAACCCACTTACTGATCCGGCGTATTCTATTTGCCTGTAATAATCGCGATGACAATCTCATATTACATAAAAGATTTGCCCTCTTTCGATCGAAATGCGATTTTCTCCCTTCAAAGTTATTGCCGGGTCGTCTCGAATTTTTTCGCTATTGAAGAAAGAACGACACTACTATACGAAATTTTTGAATGTAGTCGAGTGAATAAGAAATTTTGGCGCCATGGAGAATGCAAAATACGTTCGCGGGAAGGGAGCTTGGGGGTCGAGGGGGGCGGGTGGCGGGGGCGCCACCCGCTATCGCTTGCCGATTAATAGATAACAGTCATAAAATTGTTTGTTCAAATAGCCGACCCTTCTCATTCTACTAGGAAATGAACACTCCAGATTTTTCTTTCTTATAAATAAAGCTAATGGCTCAGAACCGAGTTCCAATTTCATTGCGCCAAATGATTATGGATTAATGAAAGTCTATCTCGTCAATTACGAACAAAATCTTTCAATTATTAAGAATAGCCCTGTATTGCTTTAGATTGTGTGTATAGGTATCCAATTCAAATATCTGCTGGTATCAATTATCGCAACATATCAAAACAAACGTGACATCAATTAGAAAGTGTATATCTGTGATCTTAATAGAATTTGGGTCCTTTGTCAAACATCCCGCCGAATTGTGCTAATGTGAGTACATATCGAACAATCCCATGACACTATTCAAACAAAACTGGGCCGATGGGTTCGGACTATTATTATGGTAGATGGTCGCATAATGTATGTAGGGTTCGTAGACGGGGAGGCGTCGTGACAATTCGGAAGATAACACTAAAGTGAGCGAATTTGGCGGCGCGTTTGTAGCATTAGCCTCTGGAATAAGTTTGTTCATTACGAGAACGAACAATGCGGTAGGCTCGACGGCAGCGGAGGAAACGTGCGCCGACGCCGGTACAATGGGCCCGCCGCCTTATCACGCCGGAACGCGTCGGCCGACGCCGCTGCGCCCACCCCTCCGCCCACCCCCGGCCCCCCAGCTACGTCGACTTGACGTATGAGCAATGAATAAATGGGAAAACTTTTAGCGGCTCCTGTTATGGGAGAGCGAACAATTGGTCATCTGTTGAGTACGGGAGACGATGCTTAAACGCGCGTTAATCTAGTGGGGCGGACTGGCAGTGGGAACAACTCTTCGGGTAATTGCTGCTGGCCTACTTTTATTTTGGATGTGTTAACAGCTTTTACGAGTATGTAGATAGAAATAGCGGCTGACGATTCCCTTAGATTCGTATGTACTTATACATGCATCTGTTTTATGATGGATACTGTAAAATTCATTCATCTTGTTTTCATAAAATGTACTTTATATTATATTATTTTACATCGTTTTGTTCTCCATTTGTATACCTTCTTTATCTATAGTAAAACCGTGTTTTAAAGTTAACTACATTTTCCTTTGTTGTACCATTGTAAGTAAAGATGGTTGACCTCAATTTGTTTACAAAGAGGGGACGACGCCTAATTAATTAATTGCTCATCCCGACCATTTCTTAATTAAACACTTCCATCTTTTATTGTATAGCTATCAACTACACAAGACATCAACAAGACGAGATTTTCAAAACGAAGAAAAGAAAAATCAAGGCAGAAGATTAGAAATGAGAAGAATCCGCACATGATTCGGGTTTCGCGACGATGGAACCGTGTTCAGTTGGTTCGTTGTCGACGAAACCTGCAAAATGTGCGGTTACTGCGACGAAGCTCCGCGCTGGGAAGACTTGTAGCAGTTTTCTCGTGCCTGTGATTACTGCACACAAGAAGATATAACTTGATCCTACATTTAAAGTCTACTGTTTTAAAATGCAATTAATGTCAACTTTAGAATAAGCTGTATAAACAGAAATAATAATCAAAGTATGTTGTACTGTAACTGACTTATATTTAAAAGTTCGCTCTAACTTGAGTTTACTATTTTTTGTGTAAAAATGCTATTCATGCGTGCGTGTGATGATTGAAAATATTATTTTACAAATTCTAGTTATGTTAAAAATTATCAAAACATTTGTACTAGCAAAACTCTTTTCCAAGAGTTACACTCGTCACTATAGAGTATATTTCAATTATAACATCATGCAATCTCTATTAATTCGAACAAAAAGTACATCCTATAGAGAACGCGCCAATTCTGATTGCGCGCACCTTTTAGTTTATTTTGAATACGCAAGTACTTTTTTTTAATTTGACAGGTGAGTGAGCAAGCCTTACTGGCGCTATTGTGTTCGGAAAGTATCAAAATTGAACGGGCGCCAGTCCATTTGGCTGGTGTATGGTAGCCGACAATAACTGACTGCCCATTCGAATCACTGTGAATATTCAAATAATTTTTTTACAATTTCATTGCATTCCAGGCGGCGTGGCTTCACCGATGATTCCTCTTGTATATCGCCAGATATGTGTGTTTCCGGGATGAGTTAATTATACATTCGGAATATAACGTTTTATTAACGTCACTTAATGGACAAGATTTCGGATACTGTGGATTTATTCTGTTTTTTTTTTTAAGTAAATATAAAATAATGTCTTTAATTTATTTAGTCATTATTTAAAGTCTACATTTAAATATGTAATTTGTGACACTTTTTCAAATGAAGAGGTAAATATTTTTCACTTTCCTTTTAAACTAAAATATGTCCCATTCGGTTTTAATAAAATTAATACACTGTTTTATATAATTACGTAAAATGTATTACTATAGTATCAAAAAAGCGGTCAGTTAGTAAGAGAAACTTTGATATATTAGTTGAGATATTCGCAATATTTACCACAGAGCTATATGATCTTATCGTGACCTCATCAGGATACTTCATTAGAATTAGAATAAGGGTATTTTTCTATATATGGCACTGCTACTGATAAGTTAGAAAAATAGTTTCCTAATTAATAATTATTTGCAAAGGCTCACCAAAGGCGGAATCACAAAAATAATTATATCATTATAAAACATAATTAACTTAATTGAAATAATGAATACACTAAAGGTCGTAAGTGACTCAAACTTAATAAAAAAAATTAAAAACATGTCAAACATTTTAGATTTAACATGAGAAAAAAATTTAATACTTTAGTTTTTCTTTATTTTAATATTGAAACAATTACTATTCATTACAATAGTTCCTCCGATGATACCTACCTACTTACTTAAATTTAATAAGCAAGTAGGTATCATAGGAAAACAATATGTTAAAGCTTTTCCTTCTCTCCTTTAGGCTTTGCTAAGTATATACTAGTATATGTATATTGCATTAAATTATATATCAATACTATAAATTTGCGTGTGTACTATGAAAATATTTTTTTCGGTCTACATGATTTATAGTACATAGTATATAAAATTCTAGTTCATAGTATATAATTTATATATACATATGATATTAGGTCCAGTATTTTGTATTTTATTTTTTATGAGAACATGTAAAAGCAACCCTAAGTGCGATACCTCGTTGAACATCGATTATGGGACATCCGCTGTTGACAATGATGGTTACCATCGATTTAGATCAGACTGAATGGCCATCATTACAATACAGCCATAGCGGACTACATCGATTGGTTCATATGCATCATACAAATCCCAATAGTTTCTGTTAATATATATAGTCTAGTAAAGGCAACCAAATCTACATCGCCACGCTCTCACATCAGATTAAAGAAGAAAGTTTGTTTACGATGGTTAATACAAAGTATTGTTTTGCGAGAATAAGGTATTAAAACAAATACAAAATTCAAAAATGAATTCTGCACTGATTTTTACTTGTGACCATATTTGAACTAAAAACTTCTCAGTCAATCGACTTAAATTAAACGTGTTATTATTACTACACTAAGATGCATAATTATTATTTATATTTAAATTTAAAATATAATGGGTCAGGTAGAAATTTATTTAATTATAGTTGTCAACATATGGCCACTTAAAACTATTATATCACAAAATTATTATATCATTATATTCATAATCATCACAGCGGCTGTAAAAACGTACATTGCTCGACATAGGTCTCCTCAAAAGACATAGGCCTCCTCACGACAACAATGTCATCTACTGTTATAATAAGGCCTGATCATCAGAGTGATTTAAAAAATAGACCATTTTATATAATTAATAAAGATATTCGTAAAAGAACCATGAGCTCAGCAATTTGGCAAGTTGAAGTGGCAGTTGGGAGGGCACTTATAGATATTGTGGGAACTTAATATCTCTTGAATAGAAAGACAGCTCTCAAACTAACATGTTTACCTTTTTAATAGTATTTTTGTACTGATTTTCGGTTGATTTCATCTATTATGCTTTATACAAGTATGTAGAGTCTTCGTATCGTAAATAATATTAATAACAGTTATGGTCCCAAATGCCATTAGATTAGAGTACTCAGAACCGACGGCCGATGAAACTGAAGGTTTTGTAGCGGACCCATGAGGTGGTCAACAGATCTGATGCCGCATGAAACCGGACGTCCTACTTCTGATATGTAGTGAAATAAAATAAAAGATGATAACAAAAAAGTAATAGATTATGACGTCTTGAAATATTGTTATTCTGTTTTTAGCTAAATAACCCTCTTACTTGCTCTTTCATGGCATACCCTAACACCCGTACCACATTGCATTCCCATGTATTCCATCATCATCATACCAGCCATTGAAAGTTTACTGCTGGACATAAGCCTATAAAGGAGGTTGTTTGCCCATAATTACCGCGCTCGGTAAGCGTATTGGCAATCGCAGAGCGTAGCTTTCGCGACGGAGATCCTGCTGCCCATCTCCACCCTGTGCATTTGAACAGCACTGTTTTGGATGGATACTCCACCATCCGTTGGTTCTGTTACCTTAGTCGCGTCTTACGACACCTGGTGCAGTGGAAGGTACTACCACTGCCGGTACCTCACGGCAATCATTTGCCCATGTATTTATTTGCAATCATTTGCACATAAAAAATATCTGCTAATTAGTATTTAATTAATTAAAACGAGTTTTTCAATTTGATATATCACTAATACTTACTGATTTTATTTGACTTCTTTATTCCACTTTTTTTAATAATTGCTCATGCTTCCCGAAAAGGTGTCGTAAGCGGGTGTAATTAATTATTTAAACATATTTATATAGGGTTGAACTTGATGTATCATTTATATATGTATAATTTATATAATCACTCAATCTTACTTTAGAAATTATAGAATTAAAGAAATATTACTATAGAAATTTGCTGAAAATATTAATACAGTTTCTATGTACATCTTTATCTATATAACTAATAATGACATATGTAGGCGTAAAACTTTAAAACTGCTGAAAATATTACAGTTTACAGTTATTCACAAAACCAAAAAGCTTGTATGGAAATATATGTATGACCTAATGTCGGCATGCAGTTACTTGGTGTATAGGTTAGTGATCCAGGAACGGGATGAAAACTCCCTACGCTAATTTCTCATAAGATTTACAACAATTTATTTACAGAGAAAGATAGTTTACATAAAACTACAATTTAGCAGACGTAATTAACACCTACATACGAACTAATAAAATACTATTCAATAATATAAAAAAGCAAAAATATATACACAAGTCATATAAAGTTAAAATTATTTTTGTTAGAACCTTGTTCTTCCTTATCCATCCTGCCTTATCCTTATTCCATGTAAGAGTGTCGGAAAAGGATGTCGTTACCATTGATTTGAGACATGTGTAGGTATTCCATGGATGATGGCAGTAATTAATAAATTTTAAAAAAGAGTAAATAATAAATTTTCATAGTTTGACCATTTTTATAGTTTTACTGTATGACTTATCTCTGGCATTGTCTGTAAAATTCAGAATAGAAAAAAAAGACACTTCGTGATTAGAAAAAAAGGAAGAATCCTTTAAAATATTACACACAATAGTTTTTGAGTATAGATGTATATAATTTATTGAAATATATACAAAATCAAAAAAACATTTATTTTTAATGATATTATATCCTCATTGTCTATATAATATTATTATATTATATAGATTGTAAGGAGTTCTCAAAGTATATTTAACAAAAAATTCAAAGAATTAATTCTCACAAGAAACTTTCAATATCACCTACAATAATAAACAAAAACAACTGTTTTTGTTACTTGTTGTAATGTATAAATATGGTTTATTTTTAAATTAACTTGTTTATAGGTCAATTAATAAATTGTTGAACAGCTTTAACGTAAGGAAAGTATCTGAACTCGAAAATCTTCGCTCAAAGTTTCGCTGTCCATAAAAGACGAAAAAGCTGTTCGTAAAACCTAAAATGTTGCGGTTGTCTTGTGTCCGGAGACTACAGAGCAATTGCAAGAATAATACTTAATTATACATATATTTAATATCCACACACGCAACAAATGTTTATTTTGGGTGGTAATCGGCCTCGACCCTTGGCGCCCGTTGCAGAATGCACGCTGCAGCCCGTCAATATGATGAATAACTTGAGTTATATTTATAAAAAAAATTCATGCCGTGGTAAAAACCCATGCGGTGACCTTTATTCCTCATAGTACTCAAGTACTCGTAACTCATACGCAGCATCAGCAATAGTAGGACACATAAATAACAAGATAATAACTTACAAGCCGACAAATTACCCAATACTAACTAATCTCACTCACCTCTAGTAATCATAGTCCGATCGAATGTAATTCAAATCAAGACATTAAATACGGAATCGGTGTCAATTACAGGCTGTATTGAGGTACGATTACGGCTATGATGAGACGCGGGAGTAGGCATTGACTAACTATACTCTATGGCCAGTAATGGCGCCGGTGGCGCGACTATGAATGACGATCATTAGGCAACGCCTAACTGCCGCTGCGTTACTCATTTGCATGACGGTCCACAATCATTACGCATCTAACCGTTAAGTTTGGATGTTAATTGGACCTGATAGTTTGCACATCAAAAGGTTTATATTGTTACTAAATGCGTTTTGAAAGAATTAACAAATGCGCAGAATAGCTGATACTAGTCCGTCATGAATGTATATTATCCGTTTCTTTTTCAGACCTATCACCTTAATCAGCTTTCAGTTGACAGGATGTCTAAATGCTGAATTTTTTTTATTAGAGTAAGTCGACAAACAAGCATGCGACCCGCATGATAGTAAGCGTCACAGACTACAGACGCTCGTGCCATCACAAGAATATATAGAAGCGCGTTGCCAACCTTTTTTTTTTTTTTTTTTTTTCGGACGAACCTAGTGCTGGACTACTCAGACGTCAATTCCAGCGCCACCGAAAAAGAGGGCGGGGCCTCTCATAGATGAGAGGTCCGATGCCCGTAATAATCTTGCGTGCCCCGCGGTCGCGCCCGCAATGGCTCGCGAGATTTAAGCGGGACCGACGGCGTGTCCGAGTGCGCCTCTAGAGGCTCGACCTAGGCTCGGCCGCCGTCGTTGGGGTTGAATTTACTATGGATGAATTAAAGCAAAAGAGGACGGACAGATTGAGCCCGACAGCCCTAGGGCTGTCGGTTATTGCTCGTAGGGGCAGGGACTTCACGCGTTCGCCGGCGAACGCGGTGTACTGCTCTGTTGTACGAGTGCATGTGGAGTGTCAGTGATCTTGTTGTGCCAGTGAGAGGGCGAGAAAGGACTGCAATTTTCGCGGTTGTACTATCGGGTGGGGTTGCCAACCTGTGACTAGAACATTATATGTCACAATACCCAGTAATTTCACTGCTCATCTCACCCAAATCTCAATAAGATCACCGCGATGCGAATACCACTGTTTGGCAATAGAAATAGGTGATAGTGAGGTGGAATTGCATAAATGCATGTATACATACATATTTTAAACTAATTTTCTCCTTTACGGGAATCGTATGCTTGTTTGACGACCTAACAAAAAAAATGTCAACAAAATGTTAACTTAAGGTGGTTATAAATATAGCATTTTTTCATTTTGTATTTATAAGATTAAGTCGGTAAACAAGCATACTATTTACAAAATATGTACTTTTCTCTGCATACAAGTTGTACCTACAGTCTGAATAAAACCTATGGCAACTCATTCAAGGGCAATTATGTGAGAATCTACAATAAACTCTCAAGTTGGATAACAGGCTTGCCTTTGAATGAATTCAAGAAACAGGTTAAAAATAAGCTTATCTCCTAAGCTTACTTTTGAGCAATAAATTATGTCAATGATAAGTTTGCTTAGAATTGAATTGCCAACAACATTGGTTCATTGACAACATTACTCAAGATCATGGGTTCGATCTCTACAAATATTTACATGATGATAAATGTGTTTGTACTATATCTGGGTGTGAAATATATGCATTTAAGTAATATATTTCTGATTCATCTGTTGTTTGACGTCCGTAACACAAGCGCTTTAAGCGAGTTACCTAAAACCAAGTGTGAAATATTGAATAAAATTAAATTAAATGTTGTATATTTTTCACAAAATTATTTTAGGTAATAAATGTTTTAATATTATACTTAGTATCTAAGCCTTATCATAATAGACCTATGTTTCAATGTTTTAAAACATTATAAAATCGTTCACAAAGCATTTGCAAGATGCTGCGTAATGAATATTAAAAAGCAAAGTGTGTACATATATA
Source organism: Heortia vitessoides (assembly GCA_020976665.1). Taxonomy (NCBI): domain Eukaryota; kingdom Metazoa; phylum Arthropoda; class Insecta; order Lepidoptera; family Crambidae; genus Heortia; species Heortia vitessoides. The sequence goes on along the minus strand of JACJUM010003237.1, from coordinate 8,331,941 downwards.
AATATACATAACACAGCAACAATATAAGCGAATAATAATGGCTTAGATAAACAGTCGCATACTCATTCTGATAAGATTACTAGGGTTTGCAAACTTTCTTCTATTTTGATAACATATCTTTAAGTTTCACTCTGTCTTTACATGTAAAATAATCGATTTGCCCTCACAAATTGGTCTCCAGCGATTTCAATTTGTATGCAATTTGTACACTAGTGGACTATAATTTCCCTGAGATCAGATGTAGCTTTTACTTCACTAGTATTTAAGCTATCCATATGCCTAAAATATATTCACACCTCATCTTATATTTTTTATTGTATGTTTATCGTATTCATCATCATCATTATCGTTGTAATATCTATCTAGATTCTATTATTAAGTCATAGACAATATGTTAAGCAGAACCTGCTTTTTATTTAGTAATAATATTACGAAGCTGCCGGCTGCGCCTGTTGAAGGGATTCGTTGGAATTGTACTAAACAATACGAGATAATTGCCCATGACAAAAGTTCAAGCCCGATTTAAAGTTTAGATTGTGCGGAAGTTCCTTGTATGCTATTCGCCTGTTTTGTTATTAGCATGGTTTTTCTCATATCTGTAGTCAAACAATTACTTCTTTCTTTATCGTTTAAACTCAAGCAACCGAACCTAAATTCGTAATACTAACGGAACACAGAAATTCATTGGTAGCTAGTTAAATCCAATCAACCAATTTATCACTTAAGTGTTAGCCGTGTTAAGTAAACGCATGTAAATTTTCCCAGTGCGTTTATTTTTATATTTATCATATTTCGCTATAGGGGATAAAAAAGAATAGTACCTCCCCCCTATTATAGATCTCTTTGAAGGTGACTGAGGTACCGGAAGCGACAAACGTATCCATCAGACTTCGCGGCTGCTATGATAATGATAAATTATTTTTATAGACCCTTGATAGTGAGAGCATTTACAAAATTATTAAATCTTTTATGAACTTCCTAACAAACTCAACTAAATTGTGCTGAAAAATAAATTATACATTTATTAGATAGAATACATTTTATTAATATCTTTCTCTTTGTTATAAAATTACAAAAAAAGTGAATAGATGTGTTGTTGAAATATTTACTTACTTCTTTTTTATTTTCATGAGATAGATTTTTTTAATAGGTATGCTAACAGAATGAGTTATTTAGTCAGCAAACACTTAGTCACTTAAAATGTAATCGTAGTTAGCATTAGATTTTTTTTCTACAATGATCATACTGAAATTTGAATATAAGTTATAATGGCTATACTTTTATACCGCAATAAAAGTTAAACTGCATAAACTTGTAAAGCTATTGATCATATGGAATAGTTGAAGATATCCATATGCCAAATTTCATCAAAATCGAGTCCTTGTTAAGTCGTGAATGCATATCAGACAGGTATGGATTTAATACGAGTATGTAAAAACATTGCAGCCTGTAATCGATTTGATTCTAAGTTGCGGGATTTAATATTACATACATGTGATACGATTATATTATATACGAGTATATTCATATAAATATAACAAAGATTCAGCTGTAGAATAACATATATACACCTTATATATGTTTGCACCTATTTCATAAGTAAAATAAATCGGGACATACTATATACGTTTTATATATAAAACAAAAAAAAACAGAAAGAGACAAAGACTGATGCAATAAAAATAATACCTTTTTTATTTAACTAGTAGTTTCTTTCGTATTCGTTATTATACCTACGAAAAATCATTTAGATCAACCATTTTTGGAATATTCAGAAAGCTTGTATATATGAATGCGATGATGATTGATACTAATTTCTATAATATTACTAAATTATATTTAAAACACAAAACAAACAAATATTATTATATAAATATTTGTCCTTAAATAGAACCCACCCACCCACCTTTGGCTCACAAGATAGAATCACTACCATCTGCGCTATACGGCCCGTTAATTCGTTGGCTTTTGCGATCTTCATCATGAGGGTCAATATTATTCATAATATGTTCAATTTAGGAAAGGCAAGATTATAATAGAGTTGTGCAGAAGGAGTTGTGGAAGATTATATCTGTATATGGGGTGAATGATCGTCCGATTCAGGCATTTCAATATCTTTACAAGGATTGTGCTGCTTGCGTTAGAATAGACGGTGCGTACACTGATTGATTTGACATCCATAAAGGTGTCTGATAGGGATGTGTAGTATTGCCTTGGTTATTCAACTTTTTTATAGACAACTGTCCGTCGAATTTGAAATACAGTAAATGTGGATTAAGCATTAATAGATAGCGATAGCTGCGCTCCGCGATTGCCAACACGCTTGCCCAGCGCGGCAATTATGAGCAAAAAACCACCTTTCTTGGAGAGGCTTGTGTCCAGCAGTGGACTTCCAATAGCTGGTATGATGATGATGATGATGAAACATTAATGGGTTACTTATCAAATGTCTTCTTTACGCTGATGATCAGGAAGTGTTAGCATCGTCAGGTGAAGAGTTGCGAGAGATGGTAATGATTTTGCGAGATTCCTTTAAAAGGAAAGGTATTCAAGTAAATGTAAGTTAGACAAAAGTGATGGTGATTGAAAAGGAGAGTATGACAAATTGTGAAATTGTGATCGATGACATGAAAGTTGAACAAGTGAAAGAGTTTGAATATCTGGGAAGTGTTTTTACGAGAGATGGGAAGTATGAAGAAGATATTTAACCTAGAGTGAAAGCTGGAAATAGTGTCAATGGAGCCTGACATGCTTTTATCGGCAGCCAAAATGTGTCAAAAAGGGCACAACTGGCTGTTCATAGAGGTGTTTTGGGATTCGACACAAACATATGGTAGCGTTTTTTGAGTAAGGCAGAAGAAGCATGTGAATAGAGTAATGAGACCACTTGGAGGTATATATGATGATGATGTTGTGATAACCATAGAAAAAGGAATGTTAAGATGGTTTAGACATGTAGAAAGGATGGATGAAAGAAGAATGACCATACAAATATATAGAGTGGAAGTAAATTGAAGGGTTGGTATAGGAGGACCGAGGGGAACACATCTTAATCAGGTAGAAGAGATTAAAGAACGGCCTGGTCAAAAGTACTACGAAAAGACGAGCGTGTATGAATAGACACATGCAAGTAAGGGACGCGAGAGAGGTTTGTTAAGATCGTAACAAGTGGAGATATATAGTCTCTGCCTACCCTGATACCTACTGTGTCCCAGACGTGATGTATGTAATGTATATTTGTATGTATGAATGTAGATTATATGCTCCCGTCTCAATGCTACGCTATGCGATAGCCACCCCGCGTGCCTTGTAGTTATGGTCAAATTACACCTTTTTTCGAGGAGACACATAATAACTCACCCGTTTTTTATAATGTAGTAGTATCCAATATAAATTGGATATGGTATGGTGTCCTTGAATTCTTAAATTGCACCGTGTAAAAATTTTTAAATAATAATCTATCCCTCGGGAATAGTAAAAATATTTACATTCATTGTCATTTTTGACAGCTAAACTGCCGCACGCTAAAAACACAAATAAATTCCTTTATTATAAATATACAATAGTTAGAAGTATGTACTATTACTATTAACTATTACACTGCTAAAACAACAAACCAAAATAAATCTCTAGAAATAATTTATTGTAGAAATATTATTTAATTATTTAACATACCTACTCTAAGTACAAAACGATGTGACTGAAACTGCAGGATCGCGTTGGACACAGGCCGCATACAATCGGTCCTATATGAGATTACTTGGGGAGGCCTATGTCCAGCAGTGGACGTATTATGGCTGATATGATGATGATAATATATGCATGCACAAATTATATGGTAATCTTACGAAGTGGTCAGCAATATAAACAGTAATATTTTAGTAACTTTTTTAAAATTACATTATGATTAATAACAATCGCAGCTTGCATTCTTCTGGGCATTTAATAAATAACAAAAAATAATAATTTCTTCGAATAAACGACAAAATTACATACTAACTTTGCATCCCCGTTTAAAAAATCATCTCTTAGTACTTTCCTTCGTTAGAAAAGGAACCTTTATTGGAAGTTTTAATTCTTTAACCCTTATAGTTTAAGGCCTGCGTCAGTATGTCAGTCGATCAGTCAGTCGGCTTCTCCTTTTATATACAACCATTTTCAAAAAAACGGGCGGTTTTGATTTTAATTCTTCTTTAAAAAAATACGGTACCAAAATGATTTCAATCATTTGTACATGTCACTGGCCGGTTTTAAAAATGCCGTAGTGTTTAAAACAGTACGTTCTAAATTAAAATTTCCTCGTTTTAACAGAAAACCACTTTTTATCCAATATTTCTGGTGCGAAGTTCAACAATTTTCAAAATTCGTACAACCTCGAAGAAGTAAGAAATATGTATATTAGTCTATGGACGGTCAGGGGGAGGCTTCTTGCGGCCAATTTACGCAGTCATCGCCCGGCCCGTGGCCCTGAGTTACTCCGTGAGCACAGAGTTGCCAGGCTTAGGTTGCTCGAAATTGTGAGTCATGGACTCAAGAAGACTGGAATAGGATATTGTTCTCCGATGAAGTCAGGGTATCTCTGTTTGATGAAGATCAACGTCGGCAAATGCTACAAAGACGAGGAGAACGCTTTGCAGAGGCTTGTTTTGAAGAAATCACTCCTTATGGTGGGGGCTCGATTATGTTTTAAGCAGGAATAAATTCAATGGATCGTACAGAGTTAGTCTTTATTCAAAACAGCTCACTGATTAGACATCAATACATAACGGAAGTTCTTATTCCTCATGCACAACCCGCATTGGCCGCTTTAGGCGAAGACTCAATTTTTATGGACGACAACGCTCGCGCTCTCCGGCCTGGCGATGTGGAAGCGTATGTGCAATAGGTCGGCATTCGTCGTTTAGATTGGTCAGCTCGAAGTCCCGACCTCAATCCTATAGAACATGTCTGGGACGTTCTGAAACGACGCGTGAGATCAGTACAACCGGCTCCACAGACCATCAGAGAGCTGAAGAATGTGATTACCGCGGAGTCGGAACGTAATCCGCAAGCAAGTGTCCAGGATATCCTCGCTAGCGTACCCAGACGAATTCAAGCTGTGATTTCAGCTAGAGGGTGTCACACTCGATACTAAACATTTATCTGCTTTTACTTTATTAAAGAAAAAACAAACAAAAATCTTTGTTAACTTTTACTTCACGAGCATATGCACTACTAGCGAGCATACACTACTAGTGAACTATAGCATTAAAACCCATAAATTTTATCAACATTTTATGATAATACTGACGAAAACGATTATTTGCTTATTAATTTACAATATTGTAAAAGTAAAACTACTTATAATTATTAAACAAACCAATAGTAACATTTCAAATGGTTCATTGCTTAGGTGCCCGTTTCTTTTGCAAATGAGTGTATATAGATAATACTTTTAAAGTCATCTGTCAGGAGTTTATTCTTTGCACAAAAAGTGCTAGCCTGCTTATTTAATTCTAGATATTAAATCTACTAACAAACGTTAACAGATCATCCTACCCAAAATGATCTAAACTTATCATCAATTTTGAACCTTTTATTAGTGCTGAGACATGCAATGCAAAATTTAAAAATGTATATGCACAAACAGGTAAAAGTGTTGGAGTTACCATATATTTCAATATAAATGTATATAGTTTGTATTTTGTTCATATAATTAATTTAGTACTGTTAACAAATTTTGATGATTCAAATAGTAGCCGTTTTAACTACTGTTCATAGTTGCTGAAATGAGGAAAGCATAAATATAAAATCTGCATAACGGAGAAACAACTTGAATTCTCTTTTTACAAATGACAAGCTAATCAATAAAAATACACGTTTAGCATAACACTATTTATTCTTTTATGGAAGTTTTCCTGTCCAGTCTGCCCTCTTTCCACTAGTAGCTCAACGAAATAATTTAGACTGAGCACAATTTCCCACACTTAACTTTTTAAATTGAATAAAAATGCAATTTCGTACGGATTGCCGTGTTAAAAGCCGGCGCGTTGGATTCGTATTCAACAGGGACAACTTATTCGCGGGAACAGATCGCCTCATGAATGGTTCGGAACGAGTGAGCGGTCTGTGAACGTTCCCGATTCACCTGTGATGGCTGTATGCAGAGCATGCCGTCGTCCAATTTCGCGCGCTAAATTGTTCATAACGGAAGTTCATATCCGGGCGTCGGGCCGCCTGCGCTTCGGGCAAGATTAGGCGGTAATTACCATTTCCGGGGACAGAGGACGCAGACAACGTTCGAGAAGAAATGGTTCCTCTACTGAATCGTTCGCTCCTGCCGGAGGAAGGAAACGCTATACTACAACATTTCCACTTCCAACAATATTGGATTCTGTATTTTAAATTGGTTCGAATGACTTTGGTTTTAAACTCTGTGATAATCTAAATAAAACAAAAAAATGTTCGATTGACTTATTTTGATATTTGATTTATTTTTTTATATTTTTTTACTATAGATTAGTTAAAACGCATTATCGCTGAGTTGGCATCAAGCATCAAACCACCATGACTTGAAGAAATAAAGCATCACATATAATTTTATGCGGTTTTAAAAAACTGATTGAGTGATAATACATGAAATCGAGTAAAGGGTGGTCGGTGGTTATTAAAGATATCCAAAACATAATTTCCTGAATTACAAGCCTAACAATATGATACTCGGACCAATGCGGTCAGTTGCTTTACACTATTTCAATATTTCATCAATATGATTATCATACCAGCCATTGGAAATCAACTGCTGGACATAGGCCTCCCTAAGAATGGGGGAATTGTGCCCATCATTGCTGCACTGGGCAAGCATGTTGGTAATCGGATAGCGCAGCTTTCGCGACGGGAATCCTGCTGCCCATCCCCGCCCTGTGCATTTGAGCTGCATTGTTTTGGATAAACATACCGCTATATGTCCGTTCTATTCTAAAAGGCACTCCGGTACCTCGTGGCTTTTCAATATTTTAATGCCCTCCAAAGTCCATATGCAATAGAATTTGCTACAGATCACTTTGTCAAGGCATATTCGATTAAAGTGAGTGCTTGGACTTACGCATAAATATAAAGGTATGTGGCTTGGCATCGCTTTGAGGAAGTACTCACGGTCTAAATTGACTGTATACCATTATTAAATCAGAAAAACTGATTATCGAAGAATTGAGTAAAGCGCTCGGAAAGGTAGCGTGGTGCGGCGCGCGCGCCTCCCGCCGATATGATTGAATAACCGAGAGCGGCCTCCCTAATGAAACATATTGAACGTGTATCGAATCACTTAGGCGCGCCGGTGCGCTCCTGCACTCGCTTTTTGGGGCATGTCAACAAGCCGTAGGTGAACCCTATAAATAACATTACAGCAGAGTCTCGTTTTAAGAGAGACAATAAATCGAATTAGCTCCGCCAACTTTGAACGTCAAAGGAGAATAAAAAAATTCAACTTCATTTTACGGGACATAATTTCACGCGGCATCAGCGCCTTCCTTTGTGTCGCATTAGAAAATATTTACGTAAAACTCTGCCTCGGATACCCGCAAAAAGGGGATCCTAATTAATTCATTAATGTCATTATAATTACGACATTTATGGCATTAAGCGTACATTACTTTCAATCTACTCCGGCTTGGTGATATTTAAACGGGTTGGTTGCTTCAATTACTCAAGAAGTTTAGTGGGCGAGCAGTGATTATGGTTTATGATACTGTTGTAAGTCTAAGTATTAACAAAATATTGCAAGCACTGTAAAAATGACTACTATTATTTTGATTTGGAACTTTACTTTGATAGAACCATGTCATTGCTTAGGATCAAGCTGAGATTAGCAGGGTAAAAGGATTATCAGTAAACTCTGATATTCGTTTAAGAATGACCACGTATTTGGAGTCTACGTATTTACGTATTTGGAGCAGAACCACAACAAATACACTTTACACTGACAATTTTGACGCTCAATAGAACGTTAGGAAATACGTAAAAAAAGAAGAAGGTAAACGTACAATCTGAAGGCTTTAGGTTCGTTTCAGAACAAAAATCTAAGCAGTCATTTCTAGGTAGTTGAAGGCAGAAACATACCTACTCCTAAGGATATATGTAAGCGATATCAGCCTTCGGTCAGCAGAGCGGTATCCAAGTATTCTCATATATTTTGTAGGAGTTCGTAGCACGCATGCATGATGCCGTGATCACTCGCGTCTTAATGTCAACCACAGGCGACTCAATTGCTGCCACGTAATTTATTCACTAAACTGTGACCTGTAGCCGTTTTGTCTTTGTAATTACAACCTAATTATTGTCTTTATAATGACAACCTAATTCCTTTATGATGGAAGCATTTTAAATCCTTTACCAAATTAAAAAAAACTTTTCGTTTCACGTATTAAAAACCTCTAGATTAAAGTTCGATACCTGACAAAAATCACGCCATAGTCAAACTGCGCCGGCCTTTGGCCTAAATACGCTCTGTGGACACAAAGGTGGCGTTGGCCTCGGCCTGTCTTCAATCAAGTGCCCACTGGAATGCGACACACGGATGTTATCAGCCGCAAATTGCATTCAAGCTGCTAGCGTAAAACTCTATTCGTGGATATACGAGTACATCGGATCGCACGCTGTGTATCACTTGTCTAGGAACTAGTTTTTATTACTACTTTTACTCCCTTTTTTTCACTAAAGATATATTGAGATAGGAAAGGTGATTATAACATCTCTAATGTATTGAAGTTACTTTATATAACAGCTTTAAAATTCACTTTATTTAACTTTCTACAGATTTGATACATTTCGATTACCCTGCGTCTTTAAGTTTAACAAAAATGTTGTGTCAGGATGTTAAATTCTAAAATAAACCTTAATTTCAAGCTGTAATATTAGTTTTACAATAACTAGTAAACGTGTAAATGTTAAAAAATATTGCATAATTTTAGTTAATAAGATAGTCTTAATTACATTACTTATAAATCTTGTGTGTATATATACGGCATCCAAAAGTTTTAGGAACATTCAAAATATTCTAGTAACTAGAAAATTGAGAATACAAATAAAATACATAAAATAAGTAAAGTTAAAAGATAATTTTTTTTTGTAAATAAGCGGAAGTGTGACTAGGTGTTTTTAAAAATTCCAGACGAAACACTCGACTTCGTCTGAGAATATGCTATCAATTCTTAAGATATGTACAAAGACAAAGACAAGTATAAAACTAACATAATACATTACATAAGTAAACATAGCACATTCATCAAATAACTTAAAAGCACCATAAAACTACATTAAATAGCAGTCTACTTGTTTCTTATTACACCAGGTCATCAAACAAGCCAACAGTTCAAGTTATAGTAAGTGTTACAGCAGTGTATAGACGCTCTTAATATCACAAGGCATTGCCAACTAAGTGACTTGAAGATATTATGTCACATTACGAAGACATTTCACTGCCTCTCACACCATTCAAACCAGAAAACAGCAATGCAAACACTGCTATATATTCGGTAGTTGAAATAGGTACTAGTGAGGTACCAATGCAGACGACCTTTGTCTACCACATGTAAAAACTACGTCCATTTTGAATATGCAGTGCGCCTAAAATTCGACACTTAGTTACTAGCGGTGACCTGCAAAGCCCTTTGACTGGACTGCGCATCACCACTGAAAAACTACGAGCTCTAACAAATCTTGCCTGCATACCAGGATAAGGACTCATCAGCATTTATCGTCAAGCTAAATGCATAATAGCATCATGCAACTGTATAAGACTTACGTCTAGAACATTACATTTATACGTTCCCTACATATAATTAAAGCACTTTAAAATTATGTTTTTGTATTAGTGAAAAATACGGTAGTTATAATTTACTTTAAAAAAAATAAAATCTTTCATAATAATACGGTGACATTTTAACGACTTTCAAATGTCGAACTTTTACATTTTTTGTTCGAGGTTTCGTGACGTGACTTTCTCCGTACAAAATATGTATATATATAAATATATATATCCATACATGTCACTCTTGAGACCGATTGCCGTCTATATATATAAAATATGTAAAATTGAAGGAAACCGCGTTTAAAAAACCGCTGTTGTTGGTAAAAAAAGTTGGATAAATGTAGTGCGTGGTGACGACTTGTTGCGCCCGCGGGAATAGAAAAATCAGCTTCGCACAGATCAGTTTCGCATGTTCAAAGCGATGGGTGCTTGCTAAAATGAAATGGGACATTCAAGTCTTGCATTCTACCGTGTGTTTTGATTCACTTGTGTGTATGTTTGTAAAATATTGTAGATTGCCTTCTTAACCTTCCCTGCGTCTTAAGCAAGACCACCTCATGGAAATTCAAGCATGTAAAGGAATTACATGCTTTAAATTTATTTATGCGTATGCGTATAAAATATCAATTTTATAGAAATTATACGTAATAAAATGGACTGACACTAATTATCGTAAAGATGAATGCATATAAGAAAAAAGAGTTATTTATCTCAATGTAATCAAAAGTATATTAGAGCGATATATCAGTTGCAATAACGTCAGTATTTCCAAAAATATGGCCAAATACAGGATTTCTTTAAATAATAAATAAATAAACGTAGACGATATCTCATACGTTCACCTGTCTCCAAAATAAGCAGCTTAAAACACTAGTGTATAAGAAAAACACACAATACTTATTGAAAAAGTAAAATAATAAAAGGATTTAGTCTAATGATTTACTCAAAGCATAAACAAATTTTTTGCAAAATTTGGCAAAACATATCATGACACAAATCTTAAAAAAACGTTCTCATATAAATAGATTTTAGTCTGTTTTGTGTGTTTTACAACTAGTTATTTTAACTACACATTATTAAATCTACAACGATACCAAAATTATTTAAATAGCGTATAAATCATATATTCATTACGAACATAAATATGACCAAATCTACGTACATTATCTAATATAACAAATTTACAATAAGATCAAGCATTGGCTTGAAACTATGAATTGAGAATATGTGATAATTAAAAAGCCTTTTGCCATGATTCTGATATCAAATCAGCACAAAGTACGAAGGCGAGGCCCACCAAAAGGTGTGCCGGCCTCGGAGTGTTTTCAATCAGGCGCCGGTGCCGGTGCGTGACACAAACGGTGCGGCGGACGGCAAAGCGCTTTGAGCGCGGCCTGCGTGCGGCCTCTGAAAAACTACGGCCTTTGTGGAGCTCTAAACATATTCCACTCTAGAATTTTAAGCACGAGCTCAATTTTGGCAATACTGCAAGTCAACTGTGAAAGCTCCCGGACTGACAGTATTGTTTTAGAGTTAGCGAATTATGAAACGGCGAAAAACTAACTATGAAAACAACGAAATAGCCTGTCTATACAGTCTTAGTTTTATGACCTAATATTTAAAACTTGTCAACCTCAATGACCTTCTGACACATTTCGCACAAGACGAAGAAGGTCGCGGATTCATTTTCATTCAGACTAAGTAGTTAATGATAGTATGTACGCCAGTAAAATACAGTTGAACGTTCCTTCGTTCAAACCTTCAAGGACATGTAATATCAATCAGTGACTAAAAGAAAGTTCCAACAAATTTGTTATGGTTTTTAAATAAAATCATACGTGCTTATTATCGCTATCCTTTACTCAGTAAATGTTATCTCTAAGAGACGCTGTCAATAATTTTAAACACACCTTTTATTTGCTTGTTTATATTCATAACCAATACGCATTTAAAACAAAAACCTAACCGACAACAAAGTTTATACGTAATATAATTAAATAGACTTGTCCGCGTACTCAATTTAGCAGGCCTGTCCGAAGCCCATAAAAAAGAAATACGTAGTAGTTTTTTACCTGTCATCGGTTGATACTGACATGTGACGTCGTTGGACCGGAAATTCAATAATAATGCAGTTTTCCATATATAGGAGGCAAGCCGGGCTGTAAACCAATAACCTGAACACAGGAAGCACTTCGGAAAGAGGAAACCTGATATTATTAACATGGCTGTAACACACATCACTATTTACTTGAATACTGTTATACTGTTAATTTAATAAGCAATACAGTTTGTGCAGCATTGAGGATTTACGTCTAGAATAATAGGAATACAGAGACTGGAATAGAGACTGGAAATATCCAGATCTGTGGGGTGAAATTTTAAAATTGATTTCACACATATTAACCTTCCGTATTAAGGATAACTATATACCACCTCCGAAAATAAAGTGTTCTATGGAATATTTGAGAGTCAATTCAAGTATGAATGACAATTCGAGTAACAATAAGAAATAAATTAACTCGCATTGCTTTCATAATCGCACGTTTAATACAATGCCATTTTAACAATCTCGTCAAATACCTGTAGCTTACACGGATGTCAGATGGTTTTATAAAAATAAAATATTTAATTATAGGTCTTGTTCTAATCAAATATCATACGTCATTTATTTACGATAAATGACGTATTTATCTGAAAAACTATTTTAACAATTGTTGTATTCGACGGTATCTTGTTTTCGCGACATGATGTCTACGTTTGTAAATCGTGCGGTATAAATTGATGGTGTAATTATCACCCGGACGACGTCCGATACGAGAACACCAAAATTCAGTAAGGCACCGACGATGGACGAACAAACAACAGCTACAACTTACACAAATATCAAATAAAATAAGAAAGCATCACAAACAATAACATCGACAGTTAAACGACGACAAAATACAGCAAAAATGAAGGTAAGATTATGTTACATACTTTTTTATGTAAAAACAATTGTTAATTATTTTCTTAAGTATGTTTTTTATAATCAATATTGAAAAGAAAGGAATACGAGATGTCCGCAAGCTGAGGTACAGGTATATAATTTTATAACTATGATTGTCTATATGTGCAGCAAAATTAGATAATATATAAGTGTAAGTGAACAAACTTAAATATATGCCAAACTTAACGACTAAATAATGTTTATAACAGTATTTTTGGACAAAGCAATGTGAACGGTCACCCTGTTTCTTGTGTACTGTTATAAATTGTTGTAATAATTGAAAGCATTAGCTAGATTAAATCATTACATTAATAGAATACTAATAAGTTTCAAATATAGTTTATAATTTATCAGGTCGAAATAGAGAAATGCTGTTAAATCTTTAACATACTAGCTGATCCAACAGACGTTATCTTGTCCTAACTATACTTAATTTTGTCAGGAAAAAATATTGTGACTATAAATAAAAAAATCTAACTCTCAAGTTGTTCAGTACCCAAAAAATATTAAAATCGATTCAGTTGTTTAGAAGTTCATTTCGCACAATCGCCGTAACGAATTTCTTAGCGTGATTTATATAAAAATAGAGATTGTTGCCGTCGTCATGCAACGTTTAGAATACGAAACAGTAAGAAGTTATGAGACTATAATTTATTTTATTAACCAAAAGAAAACAAATAAATGTTTGATACAAAGTTTCGGTTAATAATAATAAATCAATATTTATTTCAAAATGTTTTAGCCATATATATATTAATGCTTCAATAATTCAAATATTCTTTTTTCATATAACTTAATGGACATTTATTGAATACGGAGGCAACTTGTAAATGTCTCTAAATAGTAATTATAAATAGACATTGAAATAAAATATATCATATACATTTAAATCTTAATCTGACTGAATTACTGAGTTTAGCAATGTTTTTCTCATTCAAATAAGTAAATACAAATTGCCCGCATCCAAGCCATCTAAAATGCAACGTTAAAAACTCGCGTTAAAATGCGCATCACATTCTCCACACAGTGTGTGTACGGAAACATTTATTAGATTGTTTGAGGCTCGTAACAGATGCAAATTGAGACAGATCACGACGCACAGCGCTAACGAGTGCAGAGTGCTGTCTACTCATACATTTAAATATCACGGTAAACGACAATTGAATTAAAAATGTATTACTATCCGTCTTTAGACTTATAACGCCGCAACGTGCTCGTTCTTTGTGCTCGTAATACTATGTAAATTATACCCACTCTTTCTTTACTCATATATAGGTAATAAGTTATTCAATAGACTCCGTGCCTACAATACATTTGTATATTAGTTAGAATTGCATTGAACAAGAATTTAAAAAGAGGTGCCTTAGAAATGATTTAAGAAAGCATTTTAACTTAGACCAAAAAGGCATCGTGTAATGTAAATAGTAGACTTTTGCGGGGGCTGTTTGTTTGCGTAAATCACTGGAGTCGGAGTGCAGCGATCGCGGCCCAGGTGCGATACATCCACGCAAATATCTTATGAAAATACCAGAATGTTATCGCTAAGGATGCTCGAGTATCGATATTCGCCTTATACTGAAGTAGCAGTATTTAGGTTTATCTTGATTTAATTAAATAATTTCATACTTCTTTTAAGCGGTTCAAATAATTTATTATTATTTTTTAAAAATTAATAGAAATTATAGTTTCTATTGCTTGACTGGTATGTTACTAGAATAAATTTGGAAAAATCTTGCGTGCAAACTGTACAGAATTATGGTCTACTTTTTCATACCAGTTCACTCACTTTTACTTACTGAAATGTAGACGGTTAATTAATTGTGGAACTGTAACATCTATGGCATCACGTGATGACACTCCTAAATATATACCTTAAGTACCTCTGAAAATCAAACTTTTATTTTCTTTACTCATAAAACACTATGAACATTTTTTTTTTACATCTGTTACCTTGGGGCAACCGCTGACCAAGGTGTATATCCAATTTGTCTTTCACTTTTATATTTACTTCATAACATACTTGAACATATTTTTATATATGTAAGCATATATGTGCATACATATTTAGATTTTTTCTTTCTCATAAGCGTTATTATTATATCATCATCGATTTAGCAGCTTATGTCTGGAACAATGCAGAACATACTATGAAATTAAGCACTTGACTGGATTGATTCGATAGATTACTAAACTCAGTAGTTATATACAGAGACTACGGACTGTACGCCTACAGTC
This sequence comes from Heortia vitessoides, assembly GCA_020976665.1. Classification (NCBI taxonomy): domain Eukaryota; kingdom Metazoa; phylum Arthropoda; class Insecta; order Lepidoptera; family Crambidae; genus Heortia; species Heortia vitessoides. The sequence goes on along the minus strand of JACJUM010003237.1, from coordinate 8,316,933 downwards.
CGAATCTTTTACCCGCCGGTTGTAAAAGATTCGTTTAATGGATTCGATGTGTTAATGCTGAAGTATTATTAATTATATTTGGCTGGTATTATTATTCATAAACTGGACGTGCTAGAATGAATAAGAAATATATTTTTTAACTGGCACATTTCTCTAGGTTTCCTCATTCCTAATATATATGTAAAGTCTTTATGAATTAAACAGAAAAATATTATAGATGAATCCTTTAAAATGCAATCTTTCATTTGTAGTCTTACTATGTGTTGGACATTTTATAATTTGTTTTTTTTTTATGCTTACTGTGTATGTTAATTAAACGCTTGTTTCTTACTTCACTAAGCAACTCTAAAAACATTGTTACAGAATTATTAAAGACAAAAATGTAGACACAAAGTATTTAACGCCTCTAACATGAATCCTATTCCGTTCTAATTTAGGGGAAAACAATTAAAATATAAATTAGCAGTTATCGAGCGGCGAGGCACTAGCGCGGCGGCGGTAGGGTGTCGTGGAGCGACGCGGCCGCATCTACAGCCAAACGGTAAACACTTTGCTGTAATCTCGAGATGAGAAAACTTTCAGTTCTCTTAATTCAGAAACTTATTCAACAACCTAACAACCTTACAGCGGACCGACCGGCGGACGCAAGACAAACAAACTCACCTACTCTTTAATCTTACGCTGTAGGTACTCTATTATAATAAATTTGCCTAAAAATGTAGTCTTGCCTCGATTAGCTTTTGGAAATTTGTCAACCAAGTACATTTGGATTTTTTATTTATATTTTTGAATCAATTTATAAACCTAATGTACTTTTTACGATGTACTTACTTTTTACTAGTTAGTAAGTACAACCATTTTATTTTCATCCTAAATATCACATGGTCTCATGACGCAACTGTGTCGTCGCATTCTCACGTGAAGTTATCAGTTTAAATCAACTCATTGACAGCGCTGAGCGGGCTCAAGTGTTTAAAAGTTATCGGCGAGATCATAGACATTAAAGGATTACTAACTACCAAACAGCACACGCTCTAGAGCACCTTGTAAACAAAAGCGTATCATTTTGTAAGCTTAGCTCGATGCGTATCGCGGTCTTTCCACTTCGGGCGAAAATAGGAAAATAAAAAAAACATTTACTGGAAGCAATTTGGATGTGCCGTGTCAATTCAATTACTTGTGTTGAACGCCCCTGTGTCGAGTCGGAATTTAGAGCAATGAAAAAATTTTCCAGGAAGAAATCTAGCAAACATTTAAAAATATGCAGGTGCGTTCGTCTTATGATTTTGGTTTTTGTGTTCTTGCCAGTATTACATATAAAACAAAAAACAAACTCATTAAGAACTTACACACGGCAAATGACACCTGAAATTGTATCACCAATTATTGCGTGCCAAAAAATTATACCTTAATAACTTCAAATTTTTCCTCCGAAAACAAAGTGACGTCACAAAAACTTTGTCTAGAAATACATTATGGATTGAAAAGAACTGGTAACGATAATGGGGCGATTTGTTTAGATGAGTCCGAGCAAACGAGCTCCACTGTGCGAAGCAGAGACGAGGCCCAGCGTCACCGTGACAGACATGGACACTGTCCACGAGGAGAACGACAATGACAGGTACCTAAAAAATCTATTTTTTTTTTTGTAAAACAAGAAGAATGAGAAACAAACAAGCAAAAAGGTTTCATACTTCAATTTATTGCACAGTCCAAACCTGTTGGTTTCCAAGTAATTATTTCATTATTTCTCGCTCTCTTTGTTTGCTTTTTGTTAGGTTATATTTTTTAATTGTGGAAAGTGAAGTGTCGTTTTACGGAATTTTCTAAACATTAAAATTTATCTACTGTTTTACAAGATATCTACTAACGTGGACATCGCACATAGAACCGAGAATGGAACCGAGAATTAGCTAACATTATAAATAATCCGTTTTGTAAAGGGCTTTAGCTATATTTTTATTTGTTAACAAATTACGTAGAAAAAGAGGCGATAAAAATATGGAAAAGTAATAATTAAATTGTTTTAAGCTTTAAAAACTAACAATTCAAACTACGTTTCTATAACAGTGGAGTGAAGCGTTATTTTGAAAACAGGAAATGAATAATGTCGCCTGTAGACAGTGGACGGTTGTCATAAACAAAGCCACACTGAATCCTAACCATTTAATTAAAGTTTCTTTTGAATTCATTCCCATTGTGGGCGCAGTTCAGTTTTATCTGCTATCTTAACGCGAATCGCCGCTGCTTATTATTTTATGGCGTTATACTTTAGTCCTGCGCGGTTTAGTTATTAGAGCTCGGTACTCGATGATACGATAGCAACTCTTCCGATTCAACTATAAGACTATTTATACATTTTAATATACTATCATTATCTTATAAAACCTTATATAATAAGTTCTATTTTTCATTAATTAACTGGAAGTATTTATAGTTGTCTATTTTTATATATATCTTTACTATACCTGTTTCCCTTCTATTTACTGCCTTCCGGAATTAAATTTGCCTTGTGTTCCAAATATTTATATGTAATAGAGGTAAATAAGTAAATGAAATATTATATCATAAAGTGAATATTTTTAACCAAAGCCGAAACTATACATCAATACATATCTAACTACTAACATATCTGATATTTAAAAAAAAAACAAATAGCGTTAGTGGCCCATTTCTGGTCTTTCTTGAGGATGTATTAGCTAAATGAAACAACCCTCAAGACTCAGATCGATTTTGTATCTAGTGCGAGTAAGCTAAGCAACCGAAGAATGAATACGCTTAAACGAACAAACAAAGGAGTTTCAAGAATAAAACTATAAAAGTATTCGATACTGGGGCATCAAGTGCGGAGTATTGTTATATTTTGATATTCACGGTGGTTCGAGGATAGAACGAAGCTTAGGAAGACATTTCCGGCAAACGGATGCACATTTTGGAGATTTTGCGCTCAGAGCCATGTAGTCGAAATAGTTCAATATAGTGTAGATACTTCTTTTAATACAGCTGTTATAGTGTGTTCCGAAAATCTTACAGCCCAATTAGATCTGATAACTTTTTTGGCTTACTAATTCTAAACGTTACGGGTTTTTGTCACAAAGTCATGTTTCATAATTTTGATGTCCATGGGGCATACAATTAAAATATTTGCATTTAGATACTTATAAAACCCATGCATAATAATAATTCGATGTATATGCACATCTACGTGTTATACCGGATTGTTAGACATGTGAAATTTGAGAGTTGCTATTTAAAACGAAGCATGAGTTATTTACATTATTTGGATATATAAATATTTTATTTCCCACCTGCAGCACAGTGAAAACACGCTGTACATCACTGGAAGTATGAAATGCATACACAAAGAGGGATTTCGGTGTTGTGCAAGCTTCGAAAATATTTATGACGTTTGATAGACTGCTTTGTGTCGCGATACACCTACGTCTCGAGTCTTCGCGATAGATTTATTCCAAACGGTATTTTGTTTACTTCTGGATTTTGAAGTGCCTTTTTAATTTTCCAACCTCTCTCTCAATGTTATAGATAAAACTTAAAAATAATTTAAAAAGCCGTCCTAATTATAGCTTTCTGTGTGAATAAATAAACAAATGTATTATTACTTTTCGTGAACGCAATCTGATTTATTTTACCTTGGTATATACTTGCCACGAAATTATTACTTAAGTATTTCAAAGATTTTAACTATAATAGCACAGTATAACTTAGATCTTTATATTTGAAAACAAGGTCACCTACTCACTCGTCATACTACAAGAGCTAGGACTCTCAAATTTTGCATGGAAATCTGAATAGACTTGACATTTTAACTTTTGACTTTAGAAAAAAAATGATTCTCAAGAACAGTATTAATACTGTCGGTTACAGTATACAATACAATAGTATCTAGTATTTTTACTGCATGTAATTTTACTGTGCCCAACAGTGATGAGTCCTCTTACTCTGATGTGGTCCGACTTCGGGAGAGGACCCGAGCCATGCTTGACACTCCCGCGGATCCTCTTGTACAGCACGCGCACTCGCAGCCCAATAGTCGACGTATGTCGTCCGACATTGAGGCCAAACTGACCGCCAACCTGAACACAAGGTACTTGTGGTTACACTTTATTTGATAACCTTCCAAGCTCATATTCACAGTCGACAGTTACCCAGAACCTTACTTCTGACACCAACGCCAAGTTGACAATCAAAGTAATTATTTTGTCACTTAGTTGATTTCAGGCTATAAACTTAGGTTGCATTGTCATCATCAGTCATTTTTAATAGCACAACTGTCGCAGCATTTCATTAAGAAAATTAAATACTGGACGGGAAAATTATTCTAGACGACAGCAAAATATTATGCTTAGCTGCATTATATCATACTAAAGATTTATGCACGATTTATGCAAATGTCTTTATAGTTTAATTTTCGCTCAGACGTCCATCAGCCATAATAGCAGCGTTCCGCCGCCCTTCGCAAGCACTCGCACTGTGTGCTGCAACGCAACGCCGATTCCTGTCTGAACTGTCACCTCACTCTCGGGCCTCAGTCGCATCCACCATTCACGAGCACCCACCGTCAGCCGCTGAGATATTAGGACAGTGAGTATATTATTTAGCTGTGAGGTACCGGCTGAGTAAAATAGTACCTTTCCCTGTACCATGTGTCGTAAGAGGTGACTAAGGTACCAGAACCAGAACAGATAGAGATATGATTAGCTGAGATGGCGAGATATATTTCCGAAACAGTGCAGTTCAAATACACAGGGTGGGGATGGTTAACTGCATCCCTGTCGCGAAAGCTGCGTTCTGCGATTGCCAACACGCTTGCCCAGCGCGGCAAATATAGACAAAATTCCTACTAGCTTGGGGAGGCCTTCGTCCATCAGTAAACTACCAATAGTGGAGTATATTCAACCCGCAAATGTATGATAGATTATCATGTGATATGTCATACATTCGTTTACGTAATAGCTTTGTGTTATAGTATTGAAGCGTTCTTGTAAATTTAATTAAAACTACTTGTGAATTTTGCATGAAAAATTAACAAACATCTTATACATACCCTATAACTTTTTTTGTGGATTAACGGAAATCAATGTTGCTGTTACAAAAGATTATTAAGAAATAAGGTCAAATAAAATCTTACATAAAAAAAGCCATTTTCAATTTTCCTATTTAACTGGTATTGTTTACACCAGGACCATAAATATAGGAAAAATACAAATGTGATATAATAATAAAAATGTCGGTGTTATAGTGGAAAGCAATTTCTTACAGGCAATATATGAATGGTTATATTATATATTATTATTTATTTATTGTACCTTCTTCCTAAATTCATAGAAAAATAAGTGTTTGGACTTATAATTCTATTTAAAGTCACAATCACATTAATTTAATTGCATAATATCTTTCAGGAAAAATTATTTCATAGAATAGCACACTTAAACATTTTAGAGAATCCTACATGTGACAATTGTGTTGTAGAGGGCATGTGCCCAGCAACGAAACATAAATCAAGAAACGTCGCGGCCGACATTAACAGCAGGTGCGTGCGACATGGTGCTTCTTGTCGCTTATGACCGCAACAAACCTTGGAAACATACCTGGATATACGCATTCATGTGTTGTCTCTAAAACCAATTTTATTTTCTTTATATTTTTTTAAAACTTAGTGAACATGAAATACTTCAAATCATCTTCTTTCTGTCTTTTTAAACGTAAAGAAATAATGGCGATTTATTAAAGTATTAAACAGTTTTTACGACACATATAAAACTAACATATAACTGAAAACATTTGCTAAACACTTAAAACTGAAATAATCATTGGAAAAAATAAAATCTTATAAATTGAGTAAAGAAATCGGAATCAATTTTTTCATAACAACTTCAAAGCTATAAATAATAAAAACTAAACACCATCCGATGTTGAGAGCTATTTACACCACGTGCGGCAACACCAGCAATAATAACTCACAATTGCATATCCAACCTCGCACATAGAAAACTATACACCAATAAATAAAAATATCCCTCACAGAAGCGACCTTTAAAGCAACGAGGTCGTCAGGCAGTTTGTGATGAAAGCGAAGACCCACTTAGAGGTGAATAACATTCACCAGGACAACGTCATGCCATCCGCATTACTGGCCGACAATGTGCCTCGCGTCAACACTATTCAAAAGCATACCCTTTATTTGTTAATAGACAGCCCCACAATGCCTCCCCGAGCATTCATTCACAGCATACACCTCTGATAAACTTAATTAAAATGTGAAAATATTTATTTTGCCATCATATCGGTAGCTCGCACACAATTTATCTAGTTGTATTCGAAAACAGACACAACGTTGCGTAAAACTGTAAGTATTAAGTCGCTTCGTGCTCGGAACAGTTTCCCGGGGGATTTCATTCAAGCGCTGATATTAAAAGAAATGGCAGATTTCAGTTCAATATTTTTTAATGCAGGTAACAATTTATTATTTATTGTGTGGATACTTTTGTTCGCATTACAATTTAGTTTTAAATACAAATATGTAGTCTGTTCATTCGCAACTTTTGATTTTCTCTTTGAATATTGAAACTCTTTAGAGTCTAGCTTTCGAGTTATGTGTTTATCACACTTAATTATCGTTGACCAACTTTAGAGACAATTGTGTATCCATCTAATTAGACACTATGAAACAAACAATGCAAAACACTTATACCATTAATCTATTTACTCAGATACATGTTTTGCTCGCAGTGAGGCGTTGAGTAAGGCGCTTTCTGCTCTGTACGCCAAATTACTCGTAGTTTTAGGCCTGGCCTTCCCTGTAACTGAAGTCATCGCAAATGGAGTTCCCGAGGCATACTATCAGGTTATTATCCATTTAAATTATTAATTTCTATGTGCCTTCTTATCTATCGGTATAGATGACTGTATGTTCTAATTTTAGGGGTTCTACTTGTACCTGTATTTGGTATCAGTACTATTCGTAATATTCCAATATGCCAACATAATGAGACAAAAGGCCGTCAACTTGATTATTCATACATACGGTAAGTTACTAATGTCCGTCTGTTTCAAGTAAACAATAAAAAGTCTACACACTTTGGGTGATTAGCCACATTTGCTTAACAAAACGCGACATTAAAATCACATCTTGTTTGCATAATTACGAGCGCAAAGAATATTGCCTTCTTTAGTTTTCATTCCACTAACGTTTTTAGCCATTCGCTGAAATGTACCGGAAAATGTTCTCTATATAATGCTCACTAACACAGCCAGTACTTTAATTAATCACATATAGCAAAAAGTTCCATAATCATTAGAAAATCTTTACAGAGGAGCCTGGGGATAAGGAAGATAAAAATGGGAAAGCTACACCCACTGAAAAGGGAAAGCCGAAAGAGACTAATCTGTCCAGATACGGTAGTTTCTACCTTAGGTTGGGAGCTATCGGTAATAATTACAATTCTTCATTTATTTATTGTTTAGTTTCCTTTTTACTGCATCTGTTACTGTTTTAGCTTTTGGCATCGGCTCTATGGTTCACAGTGGATTAGAGTTCGGAGAATATTTCGAAATGGCTGACCATTGTCGGTCAGTGTTATCGGCAGCCACGCCTGCAATACGCATGGCACTAACGTTAGCACAGATGCAGTTTATTTTTCTAACTAACAAAGACATTGAAACGGGTGCTTACAAAATGGTCCAGCGGTTTGGATTCATGCACATGATTGCTACAAACCTCTGCGAGTGGTTGTATGTTCTGGTGGAAGAAACCAAGCACGAAATACATCACCTTGAGCACTCCATCATGCCTGTACCGAACGGTAGCCACGTCAACATGACTGAGGAGCCCTGCCGAAGGTCTAACATCATGGGGACGTTATTACAAAACGCTTCGCCCTTCCTCTTCCCGTGTACTATAGAGTACTCATTAATTTGCGCTGTCATACTCTATGAGATGTGGAAAGAGGTCAGTCTTAATTTGAACGCCTTCCTATTTCAAATCATTTGGAAATTTGAGTTTATTGTGTTCATATATATTTATTTGTAGGTTAAGTGCACTCCAGAAGACTTTGAGAAGAAATTCAATTATGCTAAAAGCAAATCACGAAATAATTCGGTCACTCCTGAGAAGATTCTTCAACAATTCGGTAAGGATATAAATATTTCATACTTTATTATAATGTCTTAAGAAATTGAATATACAGTTGCTGCTTAGTTTTAGAAACATTGAGGATGTTTAAGATAGCAATTCATCAGCTTAAATGTATGCTACATATATATGGTATATACGCACATGCTATATCGATCTCTAGTAGTGATAGTCTTATGATAGTCTAAAGTATTGCTGATATCCTTTTAGTGATGTAGTGGAATCATAAAATAAAATTATCCAAATAAAATATGTCAGGTCATATTTACTACTGAAATTTGAATTAAAAAATGAGAACCAAACTGAAAGTTAGTGTAGCATAATCGACTCCTAAGTAATTTTTCATTAACAATTAATTTTTATAATATTTATAATTACATTACATTACATTTTATAAAGCGCGCATTATTTTCAAAGCATACTTATTTTAAATTATATACTTTCATTTGTTTAAATTATATTGTGAATGCAAATATGATGGCAATGCAATTAATCGACATTTTGGGGCTGATCTGATGATATACAGTGTAAAAATAGAAATTCCCATAGAAACTCCCCGAAACAACATAACATTTAAAAATATACTTCTTAAGCCAAAAACAAATAAAGAAAATAGTTAAAGTCAAATTGAATAAAAACAAAAGTGCCTTCCGAAATATACTTAGATACAAATTTAACACTATGAATATCTAAAGGGAATAAGGCCGGTGGTGTTCCTTAGAAAACAATTTATTTATAGAGAACGCAACTACAGGAGTAAAAACAGCGATTGCGTCCGGTAAAAATAGATTTGATGAAGGTTTTGTAATTAGTTAGATTATATCCAACCACATTATTGATATGTGTGTATCATTTTAGCCGGCATGCTGGGAGTGGGCACACCACACGGCAGCCGCGCCGCTCTACACCATTTCTCCGTGGACTGCTCCCACGCACATCGTGGTCTCTTTGGTGGCATCCTGGTCATCGTCCTCACCATCATATCACTCATCATGTTCTTCGTGCTCGCTAACAACCCTGATACAATTAACGTAAGTTCATAAAGGATATTTAGAAGTGTCAATGCATATTACAAAACGATTAGATTGTTCATATTAAGAGTATGAAAGTGTGACTATCCGCCTGTTTGATCATGACTGTCATAGTTTAACCGGTGTTATTATCTCAAACCCTAATAAGGGAGGACAAATCTACTTTTTATCCTAGTTAAGCAGGATCGGACATGAAGTAACAGCGTCACGAGCGAAGAGTAGTATATATTCTAAATATGTAAAAAAAAATCGCACACTTTCAAGGAATGTGCTTGTTGACAATGTATCTTAAAAGGAAACAATTTACGGTCCCGAGGCAATATTCTATTTCAAAATATTTACCGTTTCCTTTCTTTAACAGGACGCGATTTTTGAAGTGAATATATGCGAATTGATTTTGTACTCAATAAGCCTCCTATGCTGTATGGTAGCGCTGAAACAAATGCGTGTATTGCCGTACAAGAGAAAGTCACAAGGTGAGAAAACAACGTAATAACGTTACGTATATACTCGTAGAGAAATTCATATAGCCAATTAAAATATCCCGTGTTATTTACTTTTTAAACTTCCTCATTGTATTATCACTACTGTAGCATCTTCCTTGGTACTGGGTATTCTATAAAGACTACAAAAGTAACAGCTTAGTTAAAATGCAATGGAGTAGACAAATCAGGATCGAAATTCACCAACAACAGTTTTTATTTGAGACAAACCCAATTGAAAGTCCTACGTCTAATTTAATGATGACGATATATTGACCATCGCCAAAATAAAATTATAAGACTTAAAATGAGAGACAATCATTTGAAATAGTACTATAGTAAATATACAAAATCATAATTTCTGAAAGAAAATATGTTTGACCAGCGGTACTTGGACTGGACACGTCGCTGCTTATCCTGGCGCAGACAGGCATGTTCGTGTACTGTATGTTCAGCTTGATCGGCAGTCACCATACCCTGAATAAGGCCAACAGTGGTGGTCTCACTGGTTTCTTCGCCGAGTTCTTATCACTCAACCAGGTAACAAAGTCTATCTTTTAACTCAGCAGCTCATTATGTATTTTCTTTTGAATCTTTATATTTTCTTTTCTTGTGTAGTGTTACTTGATCCTAGATAAAATCATATTTGTCACCTCTGTATCTATTACCGAAATATATAAGTTTGTTCCGATCCCTTATCATTTCAAAGAACTCAAACAATGTAAGAAAATGTTAAGCGATGAAAATTGCTATACCTTTTACAGCAAACTCGTCACAAAGCGCGATTGCCACCACGTCCACCCACCGAGATGTGAGGAAAAGCTCCGCAATTCTAGCAGTGGACATCATACTATTCCTATGATATCGATGATGATAATTCAACTATTTTTTAAACATTATTTTACGTTGGAAATACGTAGAAAGTTTTTATATGTAAATACTATGTAATTTTTTTTTAATAAAACGTTGTTTTTTTCCAGACGATTCTCCAATCACTATTTATAGTAGACGCATGGTGGCGTCGATGTAGCAACTCAGAACAACGGCGAGAGAAACCAGGGCGGCAGCTAGTGACGTTCCTTCTCGTTGGTAACATGGCTATGTGGGCTATTAACACTCTCGAAAAGGTAAATAAAATAAAATAAGGTGGTGCCTCACTTGATACAAAAAAATTGACGTTCAACATTAACCAGATCTATCAAAAGAGATTGAGATATAGATATATATATATTGAGATATCTCCCGCTGTACCAGGTGTTGTAAGAGGCGACTGAGTTGCCAGAAACAACAGATGGCGGGATATCCATCCGAAACAGCGTAGTTCAAATGCATCAGGGCGGGAATATGTAGCAGCATTCACATCGCAAAGCTATGCTCTGTGATTCCTACTACGCCTATTCGGCGTAGCAATTATAAGCAAAATTCCCTTTTTCTTGGTTAGGCCTACGTTTAACGGCTGTGATCATAATAAAACCAACTAAGAAGATGAAAATCTCCGTTTATTTAGTTAGTAAATAATTCATAATAATTGGAATCATCAGTTTCTCGCATGTTATACATACTTTGTTCCAATTATTCTTTGCGACCAGTATATTCAGATAGGTATAACAAATAATATATCCAATCATTACACTTACTACAACAGCAAACCATACATAACAATGCTTACACCGACCGCTTAGTTTTAGTGGTCACAAATCTATTGTGCTGGACAGAGTGAATGTTTTTGTGGTCTCCCACGCTCGCATGCCAATAAAGTTCA